>VXBB01010663.1:23747-34969 GCA_013399915.1 Illadopsis cleaveri
GCCAGATTTTTGAGGGATTTTTATTCCACTACTTTTACAAAAGCTCTGAAAAATGCTTTGTCTGGACCCACCCAGAACTGCTCGTGGGACCAGCGCTGAGGTTTTGCTCCTGGCGTCAGCTCCCCGTCCCTTTTGTGCAGCAATTTTTCTTCCCACTGAGGTCACTGCTGAACAGAAAGCTCTGGTTGTTTGGAAGGCAGAAAGTTTCCTGTAGAAAAACATCCAAACGAAACATTTCAGCGCTGGGAAACATTCCCTCCCACCCGCTCTGGCTTTGCTTGGTTCTCCCCATGGAAAACCCCCCGTGTCGCAAACCCACGGCTCATCCCTGTCCCCCTGCTCTGTCTGGGATGCACAGAGCACAAAGGCACCTTCCCAGGGCTTAACCCCCCTGCCAAGCATGGACATGGAGTGTGTTCAGCCTCTGGGAATCCCAGTGAGGTGGTTTTTCATGGAAGTGGAGGTGACAGCTTGATTTTCCTTGCCAGGCTGAAAGCAGGTGCCTGCCATGCTCAGCAGGTGTGACAGAGGGAATCAGAGACATGGGGCTGGAATTGCCACAGCTCAGGTACCACTGCCACCACCAATGGATGAAATTGTCCATCCTCCATGGAATATTGCAGGGGAGGCAATTCCCAGCCCATCTGTTTGCTGGATGATGAGGAGATGTTTGGGCTGACAGTGACACTGGTGACACAGCTCTGCTCGGGCTCCAGAGGGGCTGGGGACATTCCAACATGAAATTCCCACATGGCACACAGAGCTGTGCTCCTCACCCTCAGGACACTTTTCCCAGAGCCCCTCTCTGGACACCTCCTCACTCTGGAGCCCGTTGCAGGTGAATGAGGAGCTGATTTTCCACCTCCACTGCGCTTTGGAGCTGTTCTCCCCGGGTTGCACTCGCAGGTCACTGCCCAGTCTGGCACAACCCTGAAACTGGTCTGGCTCCTTTCTCTGCTGGGACAATCCCAGTTGATGGCAGGATTTCTCCTGGGTGTAGATGTTAGGCTGCCATCAAGGAACTCCTGGTTTCCTTCTCTCCAAATGCCTCAGCTGCGGGCAGGACAAACCTCCAGTGCTCCGGATCAGCCCCCTGTCCACCCCTGGTGTTCCCAAACCTGAGGAGGTTTTCCTGCCCCACACTTGGGCACTGCTGCTTCACAGCCCATTCTCCTGCCTTGCCTCCTTATCCTTTTCCATGTCATCCACAAGAAAACAAAGGGAGAGACAGAATCACAGAATCATGGAATGGTTTGGGTGGGAAGGGACCTTAAAGTTCATCTTATTCCACCCTCTGCCATGAGCCCGGACACTTTCCACTATCCCAGGTTGCTCCAAATCCCGTCTAACCCAGCCTTGGACTCTGCCAGGGGTCCAGGGGCAGCCACACCTTCTCTGGGTACCCTGTGCAGGGCCTCACCAATGTCTCCAAGAAGTTTCTCCTCCAGGATGAGCAGTGCACATGTGGGATCCCACGTGGGTGATCCCAAGCAGTGTGGGTTGTTCCTGGTGAGCTCCTGGCAGCACTGGGGCTCTCAGACTTGGAAGCAGCTCTAGGACAGCGAGGAAAAACACAACATTGATGATGCTTCCCATGAAAATGGCAGCTTCAATTCCAAAGGGCAGCTCCAGCCTCCAGTGTGGCCCTGACCAGCCATGGGATGGGGTTTAGTGATGGATTTAGTTCTAGGTTAACATTGGACTCAATGATCTTAAAGGTTTTTTATTAATGATTCCATGATTCTGTGAAACAAAACTGGGGATCTCATCATCCCTGAAAATGTTCATCTCCATTTCCTGGCATGTGTCACTTCTGTGAAATCCAGGCTGGGATCTCACAGGGAAACCTTGAAATCAGACAGAAAATGTAGGGAAAAACTACCTTGGAATGATCTCCTTGATTGCATTTCCATCATCCTCCCATACCAGCTGCAACACAAAGGACAGGAAAAGTAATAAACTGTTTAAAAAGTCATATTTCAAGTTAACTACCCTTTTCTGATGCTCCAGAACAGCCTGTGCTGGGCTGAGCCAGAGCCTTGGAAGAAAAATGAGGGGTTGTTCTTGCTTGGTCTGAACTGGTTCGTTGAGTCATGCTCTTAGTTAATCCCTGGCATCGGCACAGCACAAAATCCTGCTGGAGGGGAAAAACTCACTCAGGGAAAGTTCAGGCCGTTCGTGCTGCTCCGAACGGGCCCAGCAGACAAAGCCTTCTTGTTCCACAGGCGGGGGAGAGGGGAGAGGAAGAGGGAGGCGAGGAAGGGCGAGGGGTGGCGGGATGGAGCTGGAGAAGAGGTGGATTTGGGATGCCTGCCCACGGCGTGCTGCTCGCCCAGCCCCAGCCAGCCGGGACGCATTTTTCCAATGCTTGAGCTGTGTAGGAAGAGGCATTCCCTGTGCCAGAGGGGTGCGTGCCTCGGAGGGGCAGGACAGGACAAAGCACGGGCTCGGTGGGGTGGGAAGAGCAGGGTTTGGGGAAGAACATCAAAACCCTGGAGAAGAGCTCGTTGGTGGTGCAGGGAAAAGGTGGAGTGGGAAGAGCAGGGTTTGGGGAAGAACATCAAAACCCTGGAGAAGAGCTCGTTGGTGGTGCAGGGAAAAGGTGGAGTGGGAAGAGCAGGGTTTGGGGAAGAACAACAAAGCCCTGGAGACGATAGCATTGGTGGCATGGGGAGAAGGTGGGATGGGACGACATGCCTGATGCACCAGAGTGGTGGGCAAGCTTTTCCAGGCAGGGATAGCTTTTCCAGGCAGGCTGATGGATGCCCTGTTTGTACAAGAGCTCTGATGAAGGCAGAGTTTGGAATGTCCCTCCAGAACAGACACAAAGCAACCCCCGTGGCAAACACTGCGATGACACTTTGTGCAAAGCTCTGCTCACCTTGAGAGCCCCTTCCACCACATCCCATGCCAGGAGAGGTGGTGGGATAGGAATGAAGGATGTTTTTCCACCACACACATCCAGGCTGAGCCAAGCTCCAGCGCCACAGGAGGTCTCAGCAGGTCGGGGCTGTGACAGGACACATGGCACAGCTTCAGGCAGGCCACCACCTCCTCCTCACCTCCACTGCTGTCATCAAAGGGTGGCAGCCAGGTGAACGCCTCTTGCTCTTGCTGGCTGACTTCCAGGGCTCAATTAGAAAGGCAAAACTGGTTAATTAGGGCTGCCTCAGAGCTGGCCATCAAGCCAGACGCTGGTGGGACTCCAGGGAAGATCTCTGAGCTCGTGCTCTGGAGGATCACAGCAGCCATCAGCCAAATGTGATCTAATAAGCAAATAAATAATCTGCAAATCAGCTGCAGCTCTGACAAGTTCCTGCATTTGCAGTGCCCTGGAACTGCTCAGGGCAGTCAGGTTGGGTAATTCCTCCTGCCTCAAAGTCAAGCTGGTGTTTTGCTCCTCGATGAGGAGCAGATCTGCAAAAGCTGTGGGGGGAAGGGGAATGGCTCTGGGAGCACAGCACCGGGCCAGAGGTCCTCCTGCTCATCCTGTGGAGTGAAATAATTGAATAATTAGTGAATAATTGCTGCTCCTCGGCCCCTCGTGCTCCTGGATAAGGGATGTTGATGCCCAGCTCTTGTTTTCTGCCCAGCATCCCATGGGATGAACAGATGGGTGAACTCTTGTCTGGGCAGGGGATATGTGCATACTCCAGATATTATTATATTCTGCAGAATATTATCTAGCCCATAAAATCATGTTCACTGCATCTTTTATTCTCTTTGCATCTATACGGTCCCTCTCATCTCAATGTCACCCACCATCTATGTGTCTGCAGTGACTTCCAGATCAGGCTGGAGGACAGAATGAATCATAAAAGTCACTTTGCATTGGCTCACTCACAGAACATTCCTAACCTTAAATCCTTGCCCAGCTTAAAGTGAGGTTTCCATATTTCAAAGGGGTGTTCTTTTTAATCCCACCACGCTTCCCAGGTAAGCCTTCCCTGGTTGCCTCTGTTGGGAAATTAGGCCGTTGTGCAGCTGCAGGAGCCCAAAGTGTGCTCACTGTTGAGTTTGGATCTAACAGAGGATAGAGAAAGGAAGAAAACAGCAGAGAAATTCTTGGAAAATGGAAAACCAATTCCAAGATGAGAGAAGATGACCATGAACCCATCAGGGCTGCACGAGGACAGCTTTGATTCTTCCCTGTGAGGGTGGTAAGGCCCTGGCACAGGGTGCCCAGAGAAGCTGTGGCTGCACCTGGATCCCTGGAAGTGTCCAAGGCCAGGCTGGATGGAGCTTGGAGCAGCCTGGGATAGTGGAAGCTGTCCCTGCCATGGCAGGGGGTGGCACTGGATGATTTTTAAGGTCCCTTCCAACCCAAACCATTCTGGGATTCTGTGACACATCACTTGAGGCTCAGATGATTGAAGTTGTGTATAGGGGAGAACATCACCCTGCCAAATAACCCCCTTTTGTGGGGTAATCCATCTGCAGAGCCAGCTGGGTGGATGAAATTTACCTTTTAATAGATGATTTTCTGTAAGTTTGTAATTTAGGGTACAGCAGCAATGCTCTACTTCATGGAATGGGGTTTTCTTTAGAGGACAGCTGCCTCCTGGGATCTTCCTGCCAGTCTTTAATCCTTTAATGTGAGTTTTATGGATATTCTATGGAGCTTAGGTTTTAACAGCAAGCTGAGGAGCCCCTCCCTGCCTTTGTTAAGGCAATGTTACACCTGGCCCTGCTGGTGCTGCAGGTAAATCCATGGTGGGATCCTTTTTCCCTGCCCACCAGAGCTTAAATTCTTTTTTGTGCCAATTTTCTCTTTTTTCGTGGTCAGCTGCTAGCTCTGTTCATCAGTCCAGCTGCACAAATCCACACTAAAAGGGGGGAAACACCATCCAGCATCTCCCACCTGCAAAGCATTGGGTTTCCTGGGGCTTTTTGCACAGGTAAAGACGAGATTCTGGTGTCCTTCACAGCAAGGAGTGACACGGAGCTGCTTCCTCTGGTGATGTGTCTGCTTTCCTGGGCTTTCCCTGAACTGAAAATTGCATCCTGCTGCATTTCAATGCTCGGTCACCTATGGAGAGAGTCACTGGCGGGCTGTGGTGGTGTTTGCAAGGATTTCCAGGGCTTCAGCTTCCTCCTGCTTTTCCCAGAGTCTGCCCAGGCTGTTCCTTGGCTTTTGGGGCTATTTGTCAGGAAAAAAAGGTTTAAGGAACTCCTGACACCTCTGTTCAAGGAGAGGGCTCCTCTCCTTGCCAAGATGCTGGAGCAGAGCATGGTTGGCTTGGAAAATATTTTGGGTTCTGACTTTTAGAGCAGGGTCAGCATGAAACAGCCACGATTCCCACAAACTGTGGGACAGGAGACCCTGCTAGGGCCACCAAATCCCCCTGGGAAGGCGACAGAGGCCACTACCCTGACCAGCAGAGCTGTGGAGGGAGATCAGCCAGCCCTGGGAGAAATTCTTGCCATAGGGTGACTTAATTACATCCTCACTGGAGCAGCTCAGGGCCCTTTGATGTGGGGATGTGGCTCAGGTATCTCGCAGAGGAGATGTCTCCACGCTGTCTAGACTCCTGTGCACAGCTGGGAGGGGGTGACTCAGCCACTCTGCATCCCCCCCTTCCGAGGTGACTCCGAGTGACAGTGGAATGGCAGCCCTGAACAGAGGCCACCACACTCCCAGGAACCTGTCAGTGCCCAGGGCATGGGGTGAGCTGCTCCAGGCAGGGCTGGCAGGTTGCTCTGCCTGCTATGGCAGCTCCATGAATGCTTCCACAGGCTCCCAAATCCACTGCATGGGATGTTTTCTCCTATATTTCAAGTTATCCGTTTGCATCATAAGAGTTCCAGACCACGTTAAGTGTTCCAGGCCAAGTTGGACAGGGCTTGGAGCAACCTGGGCTAGTAGAAGGTGTCCCTGCCCATGGCAGGAGGAAGAAAGGGATGGTTTTGAGGTCCCTTCCAATCCAAACCATCCTGGGATTCCCTGATCTTATGCAATGACCAGCAATACCACCCCAGTACTGGGCATTTGCTCCCCAGTTCCCCAGGCTGGACACGGTCCAAGCAGCCAGAGACAAGTCATGTCCAAGTTCTGCACAGTTTGGGGTGAAACCATGACTTAATTGGAGCAGGGGTGTCACCAAAATAGCTCCTAGCAGGGAGTCAAGCTAATTAAAGTCCATTTAGGGGAAGGAGCTGCCTTTCCCCTGGCAGGAGGCTCTAACAAAGTCAGGGAGGAAAGCATGAACGTGGTCATGGATACGGGGACGCTGCTCCTTAAGAACCTTCAGGGGAGGAACCACTTTGTTCAATTACCTGGAAATGCAGGAACATTCCCAGGCTCACAGCAGGGAGGTGTGAGCTGATGGCACCTCTGCTCTGTAGGAACATCAGCTGTAGGGTCAGCACAGCTCCTCCAGCTGAGAGCAGGGATGAAGCCCACCAGCACCAGCGAGTTCCAACGCAGGGGCATGAAGAAAAATACAAAATAAATTAATATGTTTTGTTCTTTATTCTCCCTGTTAGGCCTTAAATGTTCTCTGTGTCTCCCATGACTTGGGAGAGTGACCCTGCATCCTTGGGGACCTCTTTTTTGGCTTTCCCAGCTCCCTAAACCACCCTCACAGAGAAGAATTTCTTCCCACTATCCCGTCTGCCAATGGGAAAGCCATTCCCCCTTTTTGTAGCTATCCGTCCCTTGTCCCAAGTCCCTCTCCAGCTCTCCTGGAGCCCTTTAGGCCCTGGAAGGGGCTCTCTGGAGCCTTCTCTCCAGATGAAGACCCTCTGGTCTCTCAGCCTGTCCTTTTGGAGAGAGAACGTGCTTCTCAAATCCAGAAGAGAGGCAGACTGGAGTCCCTCTAAGGCCAGCTCCTGTGCCAGCAGCACCTTCCCTGCTTGGTGTTTTTCCCATTTTTGATCTTAAGAGACAAATGGAAACATCTGACAAGGAAATGACACCGTTCCCTGCCAGCCCTACCCCACCATGGAACCGCTCCCTTCCAGGTCCTGCCCCCGTGACCTTTGGGAAAAGGCCCAAAGGACCTTTGGGAAATGTCCAGGGGCTGAACAGAGATTTCAACCCCCAGTCTTGGTGGGCTGTGGGTCTGGTGTCCCTCAGTCTTCTGCAATCCAACCTTGCAGGAATTCTCCTGCAAGGGCTCCCCTTTCCCCCATCCTGCCCTTGGAAGGTTGGCTTAACCCAGCTCTGGATTTCTGTCTCCCACCACTGGGCGCTCCCCCGATAAAGATCCGTGTGAAATTTATCTCGCCATCTTTCATTAAAATAAACCAATTAAGCAACGCTGAGAAGCCTCTGATCCAGGCCAGCTCGGTCAGTTGGTGAATCCCTGTTTCCAAAGCATCTTCCCTCTCTGCTTACCCTCACATCAAAGCAAGCCAGGGACCAGCCCCGTCCTTGGAGCAAAGCCCGTCAAGAGATTGGGGAAACAGCTGATTTAATGCCGAGGAAATTAGTAACCAAATCAGTTCTTAGCCAAACGGCTCCTCTTCTTGATCTTGGGAAAAGTGGTGTTTAAATTCTCCATCTCATGGTTTTAGACTCAGGAAATGTGATTACACATCTGTCATTATTTTACTCTTCTGTGTTGATGGCTCATATTAAACAAACCACATTCCTGCATCGCTTAGTAATCTCTGCTGTTCCCTTTCCTTGCCGAGGAGACAAGTCCCAGCTTGACATCCCCATCCCTGTTGATCACAGCTCTGCTGTGAACCAACCGGCAGAGCCGTGCTGGCACCAGCTGCAGGAGCTGCACCTCCGACCTCTTTCCTCCAACTTCCCACAACTTCACAGCCACATTTTCTCCTGAAGAACCTTTTGGGTGAGGAGCAGGAGATCCACACCCTGCTGAGATCCATGTGTTTCTCGGAAAGGTGGTCCAGCCTTCCCCCGTCTTCCGCCGAGCAGGTAAGAACATGCGCCTTGGGCTTGGACACCAGTCAAAAAGGGTAGGTCCTTCCAAGCAGAGCACAATTCCCAGGGATCTCGGCACCTCACCAGCCCAGGAGGACGTGGAGAGCCCCACAGCTCCTGTGGGATGGGCTCCCAGCAGCCTCGCAGGAGGAACCTGCCCTGAAAAACGCCACCTCTGCAGGGACACTGAGCTTTTGTCTTGGTGGCTTTGTCTTCCAGCTGTGCTGAGACAACCCCGAGCTCGCCATGGAGCTGCTGGAGGAACCTGACTCGTAGATGTTCCCAGCACCAGGTAGGAAAACAAGGGCCTGTTTAAATGGTGTTGGGGATGGAAGGGAGTGGTGGGGCTGGTGGTAACCTGGTGCTGGTGGGGACGTTGGAGATGTGAGGCTGTGGTTTCCCCATGGCTTGTGAAATCCTTCCTACCCGCTGGAAACTCAGCAGAGGATCTCAGGGAAATCACGAAGTCGGAAAGCTTTGCCTTCTCCTGCTGAGGACACGGTTGGCCAAGCATTGGCAGCCAGGCTCCTTGTGGCTGTGTTTTCCCTTTATCATGGAATTTTGGCACAAGAGCTGTGCCAGGAACAGTGAAGATGCTTGGGAATTTTTGTGGAGGATGGTATGGTCTCGGGAAAACCCCGAGCTCCCAGTGCAATGCCATTTGCTTGGATCTTGGGTTTTCCCTTGGTTTTGTTGGTGTGATTTCCATCTTTTGCCTGCACCAAACCCCAGATTTATCCCATCCTGGCAGCTGCCAGAGGTGGAAGTGTTGCAGTGCATGGGTCGTGGTCCTTGTCAGCAAACCCACCGTGTTTGTGCTGGACTGATTCCTGTGGGAGAAGCGAGGCTGGCGCCCTGTTCTTGTCAAAGATGAATCCATTCGGTTAAAAACAGCTCCTTTTGTTCTCTGCCATGTGACATCGGGAGCTCTCCTCCACCAACCCCTACAGGACGAGAAGGGAAGGTCCTGGTGGAGTGGGATTGAAGCGAAATGGTGGTGGGAGTGGGAGGGCAAGGCTGGGCGTGGGCAGGACACCACTCCTTGCTGTGGGAGGCTGGGTGAGGTCCTGGGGGCACCTCTGCTCCCACCCTGCACCCGGCAGCTGGGAGGGATCCAGTTCCCTTGGCACAGGGCATCCAGAGCTCCATCTCCCACAGCCACCCACCCAAGGGTGCTTTGGGCAGTGGGTGCAGTGCTCTGCCTTCAGGTCCTGGTGCCTGTTGCTTCCAAACTTCCCTAACCTGGGGAATGAGCTGGGATTGCTGAATTCTGAGCTGCCTGTAGCCTTTGGGTTTTTATATAGGTGTATGGCAGGTGTTCCTTGGGTATTTTTGGCAGGGATCCCCTCTGGATTGCATTGGGTCACACAGTCTGGGGACAAGGGCTCAGGGGCACTTCATGCTGCGTAGTGATCTTTCCTTATTTGAAATCATCTGCAAGATTGATGTTGGCATAGATACTGTCAAACTGCTGGAATGAGTCCAGAGGAGGCCATGAAGTTGCTCCAAGGCTCTGGAGCCAGGCTGGAAGAGCTGGAGGTGTCTGGCCTGGATAAGAGAAGGCTCCAGGGAGAGCTCAGAGCCTCTTCCAGAGCCTAAAGGGGCTCCAGGAGAGCTAGAGAGGGAGCAAGGACAAGGGATGGAGGGACAGGACACAGGGAATGGCTTCCCACTGCCAGAGGGCGGGGATGGATGGGATATTGGGAAAGGATTCTTGGCTGGGAAGGTGGGCAGGCCCTGGCACAGGGTGCCCAGAGAAGCTGTGGCTGCCCCTGGATCCCTGGAAGTGTGCAAGACCGGGTTGGACAGGGCTTGGAGCAACCCGGGACAGTGGCAGGTGTCCCTGCCCTTGGCAGGAGGTGGAACATGATGGTCTTTAAAGTCCCTTCTAACCCAAACCATTCCATGACTCTGTGAAACTCCTCTGGACCCTGTGGAACATGGGACCAGGCTCTCTTGGCAAGAAGAGCAGCTTGGGAGCAGTGTCTGTAGGACAGCTCTTCTTAAACAATTAAGAGCTTCTCCAGCTCATTTCCTTCAATGCCCTCACAGAGCAAATCAGCTTAATTAGCAGTCTTAGTGAATAATTAATTTTTTCACAGGTTTTTTTGATAGATTCTTTAAAGCAAGAGGATTCGAGCTGCCACTGAGCAGCTCCACTGGCACGACCACAGCTCAGTCCTTTAGCTGGTGCCTGTAGACCCTGAGGCAAATTTATTCCCTTATGGGCAGTGGAAATGGCCAAAAAATGCCACAAGAAGGGACCAGTGGCATGGAGAAGTTTTCCACCCCCAGTATCCCATGGAGATAGATGCAGCTTATCCACGTCCTAGCAAAGCACTGATGTGTGGCCGTAAAACCCGCTGCCCAGCCAGCTGATAGAGAGAAGTTTGAGGCTCCAAAGCCATAAAAATCAGATCTATTTTCAGCTTTGCCTCTGCTTTTAATGACAGGAGGGTCTGCTGTTGTTTAGACCTGAGTGGAGAGACTTTAATTACTACTTTGGTGCCAAGGATGTAAATATGGACTCGGGGAAGCAGCGAGGGTTATTAAAGAGAAAAGACTGTAATTGCTGGGCCCCTCCCTCTCCATCAGATTTTCCTCTCGCTCCGGTTTGGAGAGGACCGGCTGATCCAGTCGGGCTGTCTCTGGCCATGGGTTGCAGGCTCTCCCCGAGGAAGGGGAATATCCAGCAGCACCCACCCAAGTCAGGATGGAATCGCCTTTATCTGGGCAGAAAAGCTTTGTAGAGTCCCCGGGTTCTAGCACGGCCACACAGAGACGTTTGCAGTGTGAGGAGCAGGGCAGGCATTTTGGGTGGGTTTTCCCTGGGGAGATCTTTTTGCCGTGGAAGAAACTCCCAGCCCAGCTGTAAACAGCTTCTCTCTCCGATGCAAACACTCCCATGGCTTCTTCTTCTTCTTCTTTTTTTTTTTTTCCCTTAAACTCCTATCTTTGATTTCATTTAATAATGGATGAATTATCAGAAATACGTGCTGGCAGGCAGCCTGGGTTTTGTCAAGAGGCAAACGACTTCAGTAACGCGTCGGTTGAAAATATTTTGAAAAAGAAAAAAGGGAGCGAGAACAAATTAAAAAAAAAAAGAAAATCAGTCCATGCAAAAGCCTCCAGGGATGGGAAAAAAACCCAAGCTAACTGCAGAACTTTTTTCTCTCTCTCTTCCTTCATGCCTGTGCTGAGGGTAGTACTTGTCTCACTGAACTCACGTCTCTCCAAGAGCACACTGTCATTTCTCTGGGGTGGAAGGGGAATTGTTGTTTGGACAGTTACGACACATAGAGTGACACTATAAAAATTTAGAAGGCTT
>VXBB01010664.1:4050-32176 GCA_013399915.1 Illadopsis cleaveri
AAAGCCTTCTCCTCTCCAGGCTGAACAATCCCAATTCCCTCAGCCTTTCCTCCCAGCAGAGCTGCTCCATCCCTCTGATGCCCTTGGTGTCCCTGCTCTGGTCTGGCTCCAGCAGCTTCCTGTCTTTCCTGTGCTGGGATCCCAGAGCTATAGGCAGCCCTGCAAGAGGGGCTCAGCAGAGAGGTGCAGAATCCCCTCCCTGCAACCTGTTGGAATCCATGCAATAAAACATATGGACACTGGAAAAAAATGGCAAGCTTCATTTCCCCCCCTCATTTCAATTTCCTAGCTTATGAATATAACTAAGGGACAATTCTTCTTAAGCTAATGGAAGTTCTGCTACTACCAGCATTCTGTTCAGCACACACCCTCAGACAGGGTACAGCTATTGAACACATGGAACAGAGATGGCCTGCATGCAAACACAGCTTCTGTCTTTTCTGGAAGTGGAAGCCTGCACAGGGAAATGACGGCATTCCTTCCTGTGGCATCCTTCCTGTTCAGTCTCTGCTTCCCATCTGGGAGCAGGGTGGGAAGCAGAGACTGAGCATCCTGCTCCCAGCACCCCACTCCCAGCCCACCCAGCAAAGTCACTGAGGCAAAAGGCTTGGCTGCAGGACAAGGGGAAGGTGGGGAGAAAGGAAAGTTCCTTCTGGCTTTCAAAACTGAACACCAGATTTAGAACTCACGAGCAGCTTATATGTTTGGTTTGAGCCAGGCTCAAGGCAGGCAGGTGCTGGGTCAGCAGCCTCTGCAGTGCTGTCAGTGCCTTTCACTCCTGACCTGCAGCTCCTTAACACCTTGGCATGTGAGGACTCCTCTGGCATCCACCTCACTGGAAACCTGCTGCCCATGCCTGACGCTGTTGTACACTACAACGACACAGACTCTCAGATTCAGAAGGCTGAAAATGACTCCTTTATTTTTGGCATGTGTCTCCCTTTTATACTATTTTACACAGACCAATTTGATTGGTGACAAGAAGACAAACCTCTTCACTCACATTGGTCAGAGCAGAGGGACATCAAGAACAAGTCCCTCCTAGGGAAAAGAATGAAAACATAGGTACAGTCTACAAAAACATGTCTCTTGTTTATGGAAAATTCCCTGGGAAAGGAATTTCAGAAAACCAAAACATCTCAAGCATGAAACCAGGGCTACAACTGCCCTCAGGCAACAGCTGTGTCCTTTGAGACCCTCATTCTCCCTTTTTCCCCTATGCACAGAGAAGACAATGACTGCAAGAATAGAATGGAATAGAGCAGAATAGAATAGAAAAAAAGATTTCAGTTGGAAGGGACTCACAATAATCATCCAGTCCAACAGCCAGAGCACTTCAGGGCTGACCAAAGGTTAAGGACATTGTCCAAACACCCCTCAAACAATGACAGACCTGGGGCATTGACCACCCCTTCAGGAAGCCTGGTCCAGTGTCTCACCACTCTCTTGGTAAAGAAATGCTTCCCAATGTCCAGTCTAAAAATCACACAGGACAGGGGAAAATGCTGCATTTTCTGCTACTGCAGAGACAGAGAACTGGGAAAAGGAAGGACAAATGTCCCCAGGAACCTTTCACTGAAAAACAGACTTGGATATTTGAGCTACAGCTGCTGTTGTGTCATCATTAATGCTGATATTTGTTGTTGGGATCAACTGTTAAATTCAGGTAAGGAAACTCTCTAGTAAAGGCTGAATGAAGACCAGTAATGTCTCATCTTTCCTTTGTTTTTTTCATATGTGCATATTTGAGGGGACGATGGCATAGAAATGGCTGCTTTCTTTCCTTTCAACCCTTTTACCAATCTGGGATTTCTGCCACTTGGCTAAGTTCACTTAGAATTATTTTCTATAATAAATAGGATTTAGCTGAAACTGCTCCAGTGAGCGAGACATGAGGATCTAGAAATGAAAGACTGGTTGTTACTGTGAAAGCTGTTATTACTTCAGTATCTGACCCTGATTGTGCTGGCCCTCAATTTCTTGTGAGAAATGACAGTAAATGACATCCAGTCCTCATGGATTTCTGACTGTCAGTGTCTGGGAAGAGACCTGCTGCACTTACAAACTAAAATTAAGTCTGTTCAGCCTGTTCCTCCCCCAAAATAATAACCCCCCCAAAATACTGGACACCAAGATCTTCTGGGTGCTTCCATGCATTTTTATAGGATGTGTGTATGCTGAGAGGGAATCCTGCCTGTTATTGCCATCTCAAACGCACAGGAAACATTCCTTTTGAGGATATGAACCCTTCTGTTGCAATTCTCCACGCATAGGAGGTGGCAGGATTTCCTCTAAGAAGAAATGGAAGTCCTTGCATGCCCCCACACTGATCTATCCTTCAGGATTCCCATAAGGACTTGGAGCAGCTTATTTGTCATTTGTTGTTCGAACTCAAGGGGATTTTTAATGTGAAAAAGTCCTTTGAATGAGACAGTCGAGTGCATCTAGTGAGGGCTGCTCTAAGATGCAGACTGTCAGTCAGTACAGCTGATATTTGGTTCCAGAACTTTGACCCAAAGACTGACAATTTTTTACAGCATTTTTTGGAATTCTATGAAAAGCCAGGGAGGGGGATGGAAAATTGCTCTTTTAAAATCTTCTGCATGCTGCCACAACGCTCAGAGTGAGAGACTCACCAATATTTATGACTCCAGGGTCAGCACTGCTAATTGAGTTAATTGAGGCTGTGTTGATTTGCACCGTCAGAGAACATGACCTCAAAACATTGCATTTGAATTCATTTTCCCCATGCTTCCAGAGTTCTAGTGAGAGGCAAACTGCCTCCCCCTCAGGAGTCATAGGGTAGGGGGGGATATAAACTACGAGAAGAGCTGTTTGACTCTCCCTGTACTATTAGGAGCTGGGAATGAGGAGAGAATATAGTTGGAGAGAGTGTGTTTGTCAAGGGTGAGCAGGAAGGCGATGGAGATCCGCTGATGCTGACAGTATTTCCATGATCTCCATACCTCTGCTGCAGCATCCCACTAATCCCTCCCCTGCCAAGGCACCCTTTTCTCCAAATGGAGCACTTTGGGACCCTGCTGTGGTCGCTGTGCCAGAGCAGAAGTCACACACCAGTTCTGCTGTAGCAGGCAGGGATCCCCTTTGCTGTGCATCTCTGCAGGACCCAACCCAGCAACTCTGACAGTTTGTCCCTAGAGACTGACCAGCTCCTGCCCTGCTTCAGACACAGAACCTTCTGGCCATCCCACTTCCACAGGGGTTTGCTGGCTGCCCATCCCTCCAACTGCTCTGCATCAAACCCAGTTAATACCTTGCACAGAGCCCTGGAACTCAGGTGAACTCTGGTTCACCCTGCTACTGCTATCTGCTTACACCTCAGCTGCCTCCTCCACATGATGGCTGCTGACCTGGTAATTTAAGCCTGGTCTCCCTTCACACAATCATATCATTCCTAGAAACTGCAGTTGGCTTTGTAATGGAGCAGGTCCTCTGTGCAGGTCCAAGGACGCTTTCTAGGATGCTGTGGTGATCCTCACAAATTCCCCTGTACTCCAGGTGTCATCTGAGGCATCACCAAATGTCACCTGGCTTGGGTGCAGAGTGCTGTGCACACCATGGATTTTCATACCAATAAACCACTTGCTCATTCCTCTTGCTGGCTGTTGTTCATGAGAAGCATGAAAACTGCAAGCCACAATTATAAACAGTTATAAGCTCCTGTTCTTATGTGATTTCCGTGGAAAGAACATGGGGGAAATTCTAGTGGGAGGTGTCCCTGCTCATGGCAGGCTGGCTGGGACAAAATGATCTTCCAGGTCCCTTCCAGCCCACACCATTCCAAGAGCTTTCTCATCTTTGGGGCAAAACCTTATGGACACAGGAAAGAGCTGTCTCCTTCCCTGCAGAAACTGAGGTTCAGGACACCTTCCACTTTTCAAGAGGAGATGGAAGTTTGTGGAGCCCGAGGTGTGTAATGGACAAGGCATTTTCCACCCCTCAGTCCCTGGAATGAGCTCTGCTGAGAGAGGCCAACTTGAACTGCTGCCTGAATGCTACAGAAACAAACTGGCCAAGCTGGCAGCTGCTGAGCCATGGGTAGTCACACTCCCAGAATGACCATCAGCTGCCACTTTGACAGGAATCCAGCATTGTTTGGTGGCATTTACCTTAGGGGACAGATATTTCCCCGCATCAGGGAGAGCAATTTAAGCTTTCAGAACTGTGTCTGTGTGTTTATTGCTTTATATTTTTTTTGCATTCAAGAATTATTCCTGTCACAGCTCAGACTCTGACTCAACTTGATTAGCATTGGAAAGGTCATCTCACAGAAACGTAGGTATTTGAAGGACAGGAAATCTTACACTGTTTCCTTTCCTTCCTTGCTCCAGAAGGGAAAGTCTAAACATTTCTGTGTTGTGCCTGGCTCTGGTCCTGTGCAGGGCCAGGACTTGGACTGGATGGTCCTTGTGGGTCCCTTCTAACTCAGGATATTCTGAGATTCTGTGAGATGGCATTGTATTAGCTATGACTGCTCAATTTTACCTTTATCTGTAGCCAGCAGAGAAACCTTCCAAAACAGTGCTTCTGCTCTTTTTCTATGGCTATGAAATATGTTTGAAAAAGAGTGGAAACCTCTGAATTAGCTGGGAATGCTGGCCCTCAGGCAGTGTGCTCCTGGACATATCAAATTTAGTAATGTGTATTTAATAGTATGTCGTTAAGATGATGTTGAGTTGGTTTCACCCTCATAAATCACACATCTCACTGCATGACCCAACTGGATTGTTCCAATTTTGTTTCCATAATGTTTCATGGACTAGGCCAAGTTAACAGGCTAATTTTCATGCAGTTCATGCCTATCAGTACAGCTTTGCCTGATATTTCTATGTCTCATCCAGCAGCTCCCAGATTCTTTTCGAGATGGCAAAAGTGAGATAACTATAATCCATTGTAATCTGTGTTTCTGCTAACAACAAAAACCATCATGGATTTGCTGTTTATAGAGCACCTGACCATCCTTCCTGGACACAAAGATGCTGTAGAAGTGTTCCACCTCATTATTCAAGGATTTAGTCCAGCATTAAAAACTAACTTCTAGCTGGGAAAACTCACTCTTAATATCCAATCTAAACCTCCCTCTGTGAGTGTAAAGCCATTCCCCCTTGTCCTGTCACTCCAAGCCCTTGTCAATAGTCTCTTCATCTTTCCTGTGGGCTCCCTTCAGGTGCCAGAAGGCTGCAAGCTGTGTGGATGTCGAGGGCTGCAAAAGGACAGTGGGAGAGAACCAGACATGGAATTTTTCAGGCACAGCCTCAAGCCACTGTTTTCCACACCATGATATGATAGCTAGTGAATGCAACAGTGCTCCAGGGTCCTGGAAAACTGGAGCTGACCCTCACTGTTTGGTCCAAGGCTCACACAGCCCCGTTTTTCACTCTCCCCTTCCCCTAGAAACCAGGGTTTCCTGATGGCCTGAGCAACACTTTGCACAGTTTCTGCCCTTTGTTCCCTACAGGGACTGGTGTTAATCTGGTGGTTCTCACAGTCTCTGCCAGTGCCTGCCCTCTGCCTAAAGGATAAACTCGATGCACATTTCAAGAATTGCTCATGCAGTACAAGTTATTCCAGCAGATTCTAGCACGAGAGAGGAACCACTGAGAACAGCACGGAGCCGGTGGGAGGCGTTGCTTGGAGAAAGTCCAGGAGCAGAGCAGCAGACCCAGGAAGGAGAAAGCTGCAGACACCCCAGAGAGCAGAGCCAGAGGCAATCTGTGTGTGGCAGCACCGTGCATCTCCACAGGAACCGTGCGGTGGGGTCAGTGAATGACATCTGAGACACTGCAGAGCAGTGCTGGGAAGCACAGGGTCTCTCTCCTCTGTGCTGGCTTTCCTTCACTGCCTCATCTCATGATCATGGCTACATCCAGATGCTACCAGCAACATCTTCCCCCCAAAACATCATTTTTGCACCTGTTTCCACCAGCATTCTCCCGGATTTCAGCAAGATTGCTGAAAGGAGAGAGAAAACCACTGGAAATGATTGTCCTTGGTGGTCTGGGGGTGCAGCTTATCCTGTGTGTAAGGACAGCCAGCTTGTACTCACAGCAATCCACAGTTCCCCTTGGGCAAAACCCCCTCTCAGTGTCTGCTGAGCTGGTGCTCACCTACAGCTCAGGATCAGGTGGAGGTGTGGGGGTGGTGACACGCTTGGAGGTACTTCCAGTCACAAAAACCCAAAAGCAAATTCACAGAGGAGCCTCCTGAAGCAGAGCAGTCACTGCAAATGCCACCTCCCTGCCATCATGGACCATGTTCAAAGCATGGGGGTTTGCACAGGTCAGGGACACAGCAGCAAAAACAAGGCAAAGACAGTCTGCTGGGTATTAGTGGAAGGATATGGGAAATAAAAGGTCAGGCAGTTCAGGAGAAGCCCCTTTGATGTTTCAGATCTGCCTGACATCTGAGAAGCCCGCTGCCTTCCAGGGCTGGCAGCAGGAGCTACTGTTTTTCTCAGGTTTGTTTCTCCACGCCTGTGGCAAGCAAAACAAGGACATATTCAGCACTGCCTGGCTTAGAGATGCTGTTTTTTGGAATGAGGGAACTCCAAGTCCTTACAGGATTAGTGCTAGGAAGACATGTTTTAAACAGAAAAGGCCCAGAGTTCATTTCCATTCCTGTTCCCATGTTGCCCAACCATTATATCCCCTTCCTTAGGTTTGGCCTAGGGCTGGCATCCAAGAACATGGATTCAAAATAGGCTTCTACTGACCTGCCTCCCTAGTTCTTCTTCCACCACACAGCAACTACCACATCCCCATCCTTGCAAAGGGAGTTAAGAGCCAAAGGGCTTTTGCTGGAGGCTGCATGTGGCATCAAACTGGAAGAGTGTAGGTTTAGACAGGATATCAGGAAGAAATTGTTCCCTGTGAGGGTGGGGAGGCCCTGGCACAGTTTCCCAGAGCAGCTGTGGCTGCCCCATCCCTGGCAGTGTTCCAGGCCAGGTTGGATGGGGCTCTGAGCAAGCTGGGCTAGTGGAAGGGGTCCCTACCCATGGCAGGGGATTGGCATGAGATGATCTTCAAGGTCCCTTCCCACCCAGGCCATTCTAGGATTCCATGATGATTCTCTGTGGATCATAACTGAGAAACAAAGAGTGCCAGCCAGCTGAGGAGCTGTGTCCTTCAGATGGGAGGTCAGGAGCAAAACCTTTCCCAGTCCTGCTTTTTGGACCTGCAGCACAGCTTTACTGTTGCTAAGCAAGTCAAAACTCTAGCTTCAAGAAGTCAGGGCCACAGCTAAGCCAGCAGCCTGAAACCTGACCAGGATTTATTCTGTGAGCATGTTTTCCTATGCCCAGGGTACGGCTGTGCTTGGATGTGGGGATGGCACAAGGAGCACGGATCTGATTGCACAGTTAATCCTTCATTACAAAGGTACTCGCTGGCCTCTCAGCCGGTAGGAGGGAGGGAGACCGACAGATGAAGCCCTGACATTTTGTCTGCACAGAACTAGAGAGACCTGGACTTCCCCAGAGAGGAAATGCTGCTGGATATTGCCAGAAAAGGGCTTTGCTGTGCTCAGGTTTCTCCGACTTAGATCTGTTTGGGGATACAGAGATGGAGCTGCTGCAACAAAATGTCTCCTACACACGGAGCTCTTGGCAACATTTTCCTCGTGGTTCCCAAGCTCCTCTGTCTCCACAGAGAACAGAAGAACATTCCCACTGTCTTTGCAAGACAAATGCATCCTCACCTCAGCCAGCTGCATCAATCCCGAGCCTTTTGTAAAGCAAATCCTTTTTGAGGAACTCCACTTGGAGCTCCGCTGCCTCATTCCTGCAGGCTGAGCTCTCCCGGGCTGGGACTGACTGCATCAGTGGCTCAGCTCAGCTCGGGTCACTCCATGCGCAGCACCAGCATCTGCAAAGTCATCGAGACTTGGCTGCGGTGCCGAGCTGGAGCACTGCGCATTCCTGCCGGCAGGAACAGGCACCGGGAGCACGGACAGCCCCGCCGTGACCTTACAAAGCCCGGCAGAGAGAGGGGGAGAGGAGCCCAGGCTCTCTGGGAGTGGGGCACAACCTGTCACAGCATCCCTTTTAAAATCCCCACTCGCTCTGCCCCCTCTTCCTCCTCATCCCTGCTGGAGGACAGGAGAGGTTACTGGATCACCTGGTCACGTCCGGCTGTCCTCATGCCCCTGATGACTGCATGTTAATTATGGGAAGTGGACTTGGCCCAGCTCCAGAAGCCAAGGACTCAGGTCTGGTATCCAGCCATTTCTATTCCCTACAGGAACACTATTCCTATCCAGGAACACTAAGCTTCTGCAACTGCAAACAGCTCTAGGTTGCCCAGACTACTGGACCAGTTCTTTAGAGATGACTGTTCTTGGTTTTTAAGGATTTCAGGTAGAAACTTCTGAGCAGAGCCGCTCACTATAAAATAATGAGCACACAATCCTGAAAAAGGAGCTGCAGTGATGTTTTATACAACCAAAAAGGAAGGGAGGAGAAGAAGAAAATATTAATCAAACTGGATGCACCCACAGTGCCACTATTGCACCAGTAATTATTGTCAAGCCTGCACATTTTTTTAAAAAGCAAAAAGAGGATAGGTTCTTTAATCCCACACCTCTTCTAATTCAAACCAGGCTGCAAGGGATGTCTGTCTAGCTGTGTGAAGCCATTTCACACACCTGTAACCCACACCTCTTGTGTCTGGGATGCTCACACGTTTACACAAGAGAGAGGGATGAAAATCTCTGAAGTGACAGTTGCAAGAGAAGAGATTACTTTCCCTCCTATTCCAACACAGGGGAATCTGTTTTGGAATCTTCTGAACTGGGGACAGCTTCCACCTGAGCAATGCTGCTCTTACAGGTGCCAGTCAGGTCAGGGCTGATTCCTTGCTCTGAGGAGACAGAAGGCTCCACATCAATGAGCTGCACACTCCTCACAGCTGGAAAAGAACGAGGAGCTCAGGGGGTCCATGACAGCGTTTGACAAAAGAGCTGGAGAAAGCCATCCCTGCTGAGAGCACAGACACCATTCCTGCTGCAGGAAGTGGAACACTAGGGCAGGCCTTCTAGGGACACAGGGATTAGCTGGGACAGATAAAAATGGCAGTAACAGAAAATGAAATACAAGGTATTCCTTGCAAATTTAATTCTCCTCTTAGTGATGCATGTCCTCTTCATTTGCCAGGCTGGTGCTGTCACCAAGGTCAATGCAAATGTGCTGTCAGCTGCAGGAAATTGGTGAGAAACTGAGCATTTCTGAATGTCCCCAGCGTTTCTGATGGCCTCTGCAAAATTGCACTGGGCTTCATTCTCTTGTCACAAGTCTCACTTGTACAGCTAAATCAATTTTTTTTCCACTTAGGGCAGAGAAGACATCTCCATTAATCTGGTCTGCCTCAACTCCCAACCAACAGAAGTTCTCCCATACTGTGCTAAGACAGAGGGTTTGCTGGAATTCTATAAGGGATAAGAACATCCCTTCGCTGGTTCTCCTCTCCTAAAAGCACCTCAGCAGCTGAGATTATTTCTTCCTTACAGTCCGACTCTCACCCTAAATGGCAGAGCTGGTCCAGCCAGAGCAGTACCCATTCTCCATTAGTGCTGTGCCAAAAGCTGTGCAGGCAGCTGTGGAACACAAATAAGGTTCCAGAAGAGAACACTGGTAAAATATCACTCCTGAGACCAGTCAGTTCTGTGAAATGTGAGAACATTGCTGTTG
This sequence comes from Illadopsis cleaveri, assembly GCA_013399915.1. NCBI lineage: Eukaryota > Metazoa > Chordata > Aves > Passeriformes > Timaliidae > Illadopsis > Illadopsis cleaveri. Next base: position 13,754 of record VXBB01010664.1, read on the forward strand.
CATCGTCTGCCAGCACCACAGCGCTGCAGAAATCCTCCTCTCTGTGGAGAATGGGTGGGCTCCACCATCTGTCTCCCAAGCACTGCAGAGAGCACAACAACTCCCTCTGCACATGCTCTGGCACGCAGCAGCAGCCAGTGATGTCCCCAGCTCTGGGGGAGTGGGCAGATGCAAGCAAATGGGATTTATCAATTCATCACTGTGTTGCCTTTAGCTTTGCCTTGGTACAACTGCACTGAATTCCACCCAGCTAAGCTGGAGTAATACCTCAGGGAACCTGCTGCTCCTTCCCACACCCACATTCACACATGCCCCACTCCCACCACAGCTTTCACCCCATGGACAGGTGCACAAAAGGAGCAAACTCTTTTAAGGATGAAGCACTGGCAGAGCAGACAGCTTGAGGAAAGTTTCTTTTTTAGTGAAGCCATCTCTGAAATGGACTGAGGAACCAGAGTATCAAAGGCCAATGATAGCACTCAGTACCTAGAGAATGATTTTTATTCCCAGAACTCATTCCATCTCCTAGCAGAGGGCAGGAAGTGTCACTTGTAGTTTTTGAATGGGGCAAGGATGGCAAACAACAGGATCCATGTTCTCTATCTCCCAGACAGGCTGTTCCATTGCCTTATGGACACTGTGATTATTTGTGAAAAGCAGCATTCAGCCGGGTCAAAGGAGATGAGAGTTGGCCACCGGCTCATCTTCTCTCCATCAAACCCATCCCAATGTAATGTGAGTGGAGGATGTCAGAGATGTCACATCTACCAAAGCTGCTGGCTTTTCTCTTAGCAACCCTGACAGTTGCCAGGAAACGACGCCTTGCTGTTACTGCGGTGACACAGGGGACCAAAGCCACATGCCACACAACACCCACCTGCCAGGGAAGGGGAGAAACGCTCACCCTGGCTCTCCCCATCACTTCACAGGTGAGCAAAGCCTCCATTCAAGCCACAGAAATTTCAGCAGTGTGAATCAGGAGCAGGGTTCCTGCCACCTGTGGACTAGAAAGGGGTTTGGCCACCTGTCCAGGTCACCACCAGGTTTGGTGTTGCACTGCCTCCTGCCAGCACCCAGAGGGTGTTGCTGGGGAGTGACAGGAATCCTAAGGGAAGGCCTCAAAGGTGGCAGAGATGTGTCAAGTGATCCAGAAACATCATCACCAAAACCCACCAAACAGAAAAGGGAAGAAAAGCTCAATTCTTTGTCTCACTGGATGACACCACCACCTATTCTACAGGCAGCAAGAACAGGGAAAGGACAAGGCATTTTTTTGTTTGTTTTTTGCTGTTTACTTGGCACACTTCAGATCTCAAACAGTGCCACATAAAGCAGCAGGCCTGTGTAAGTACCTTTTGAGGGATCCAATCAGGCTATGGAAGATGGTGAGGGCTACACTGAAGGGCCTGGAGGTGAAGACACAAAAGGAGTGGCTGATGTCACTTGGTCTGTTCAGCTGGAGAAGAGGAGACTGAGGCCAGAGCTCACAGCAGTCCTGCAGATTCCTCACAAGCAGGAGGGACAGTCCCTGAGCTCTGCTCTGTCTGACCAGGGACAGGACCCAGGGAACAGCTGGAGCTGTGGCAGGGGAGGGTTAGGGTGGATATCGGGGAAAGGTTCTTCCCGCAGAGGGTGTCAGGCACTGAACAGGCTCCCCAGGGAATGGTCACAGCCCCAAGGCTGCCAGAGCTCCAGGAGAGTTTGGACAATGCTCCCAGGGATGCACAGGGTGGGATTGTTGGGTGTCTGTGCAGGGCCAGGAGCTGGACTCAATGATCCTTGTGGGTGCCTTCCAGCCCAGTGGATTCTATGGTTCTATGACTGCAAGAACCAAGAGCCCACAGAAGCAGAGACAGACAGGCAGCCTGCAGCAGGATCACACGGGAGATTGTTTGCCCAGCCCAGGAGCTGCAGTTTTCCACTGTGCCACCACCTCAGCACCAAAAACAAACAGCATGCCAGCCTCTTGTGAAGAATGGGAAAGAGGTTTCCTGCACCTCTCCCAGCCTGTTCCTGACCCCTGACACTGCAAACCTATGGCCTTATAGAGAACAGCTCTGATTCCAGCTCTGACTTTGGCAATGTGTTAACTCTGCCTTTTCCTGCCTCAGGAGACACCAAGTGTCAGCCCAGATGGAGCCTTTTGGAAGAACAAACTACCTGTGCCAGCTAAATGGGAGCCTTGACACCAACACAGATTTCTGTCCCCTCTTAATAGAAGCTGGGTTTCCTTTCCTTGCTACAGAGGAAGAAAAAAAAGGCTTTAGATTTTTATCTTCTGGTCTAAAATTGCTTGAGCACTCCAAAGACAAAGTAGGTGGAATTGAGGATGGATGGGAAGACTGACGTATTCCCTCTCCCTCATCCCCAGCCTGTGTGGAGGTAAGCCAAGAGGAGCAGGGTGTTCCAGCTAAAGGGGTAGTGCAAAATCCTTCCCTCCTGCAGAGGGAACAGGAGGGAATATTCTGCTCTCTCTCCATGCAAAACAGCACAGCTCCTCAGCACATCCCACCCAGTGAGTGAGGGCAGAAGATACCAAAGTCTTTCAGAGCTGCCACTTTGCCACACATCATAGCCAGGAGGATCTGTTCAGTAAGGGCAGATACTAAGCTCTGATCATCTTGTTCCAAGGGTACAGATTACTGCAATATGAGCCATGAGAAAAAGAAAAAAAAAAAAATAAAGACTTGAAAACCAGCTGACAACAAATCAAGCCAAAACTTTTTTTTTCAGAATGGATAATGATGGAAAAAAAAAAGAAATAATCACTTTTCTTTTTTTTTTCACTAGTTCAGAAGCTGATTAGAAATATTTTGCTCCAAACTCCTAACAGAAAATACAGGCAAAAGATTTTCTGAAAGATGTAAACACAAAGAAGGCATTTGATCTCTTGGTGTCATCCCTTTGTGTTCCACGGTCTCCAATTTCATCCATTCTCTTTTTCATTACACACAATGAGTGATATTGAGCTAAAGCTTCCACTTTTTGAAAGCCATCCAGTTTTGAGAACATCAAGAGGTGCTGATGCTTCCCTTGATCATGTCCTCCAGGGAATAACCACTGGATTCACAACAGGCACTCCTTTTCTGTTCTCCTACACACCAGTGACAAACTCCAGATCACCTGGAGGGCACAGACATGCACCCATGCCATCCAGCACATATTACCAAAATTATTAGCACGTTTCAGAGACAACCATCACTGGAGCCATTTATTATTTATCCAGCTCTGGAAGGTTATCAGCTCCCAGCTGAGATCATCAGAGACATTCTTCCTCCATCCTATCTGATTGAAGAGCAGTGGAAATCCTGTCTGGGCTTTCTGACTGCAGGAATCGTGCCAGTTTGACCTCCCTTGGTGCTTCCAACAACCCTGTTTATGTAACCACAGAGCCATCCCCTGCCCTGGGGCAGTTGGCCAGAAGGCTGATGGGTAGTCTGGACTGACAGTAAATTTAGATATGAGGCATGGCTTCTGTTAGGAATTGGGAGTGCCTTCTTGCAGCTGACATAAGCAGGCCTGCATGTGAGGTTTGCAAAGCACAACGCTGCAGGTCATCAGGGAAATCAAAGGCTGGAACTTTCAGGAGAGACTAGGAACAAAGGTCCAGCTTTCAGTCAATGAGAAAGAATTTGCTGCTTCTCCTTGGTGGGTCCCAACCCAAACAAACTCAATATTTAGCTGGAAGCTTCGAATTCCAACCAGGGAGCAGTGGAACTGGCATTTAGATGATGATTTGAGCTTGCTCTGATACTTAAGGCAGGCTCAGTAAGGAAAAAACCTCTTGGTGAGAAAAATTCTTGAACAGATTCCCCGTGATTCACTGTGTTCCTTGCTCCATCTGTTTCCCTTAATATCCAATGTAGCTACACATTAACCTCACATTTTAAGAATGAATGATGAAGGCTGTAGCCAGCATTATCATCTGCAGTGAAAAGGCTCCATAAGGCTAAGCTAAAAGAAGTTAACACTTCTAAGTGGTGTCTTTCAGTGTAAACCTGTCAAACCCTCCCAGCAGCACAACCCTGGAACACTAACCTGCTTTAATATGCAAGAAGCTGTGGCAACTACTTCTGATAGGTTGGCATTTTTTGGGGTTTTGTTTTTTCTTTATTTTCCCCAACCTTTATTTCTTATTTTTTGAGCTGAATCTCAAGCCAAAGTCTCTAAGCTTCTGGGAGGTTCTGTGAAAACAGTGGTCATCTTTTTCTGGTTTGAATTGGCCAGTGCAAGCCAGGCTTGGCACAAACTGTAGGGAAGGAGTTGCTGAGGTGCTTTGCAGCACAGCACAGCCCTCAGGAGAGGTTGTAGCAAGGGCAGAAACTTGCAGGAGGTGTTTTTAATGCTCCCCTCTGCTATGTGAGAGGGAAATGCTTCCAGCACAGCCTGCCCACCCTGTCTCCTCCAGCCTGCTTCTTTACCTCACACATGTCCAGAAACTCCCTGAACTTCCAGCTAGGATGGGAGGGAATTCTGTGACATTCAGGAATTTTGTCCAAAAAAACCCCCAAAACCCAAAAACCAAAACTCCCACATTTTTTAGGTGCTTAAATCAAGAATAGGACTCAGTCTTAACTTTCACAAGAAATATCCTGTCCAAAATACCGTGTGTTTCTCACCAATCCAAGGCAATGGAGCACCATGGAAAAATCATACAGAGAAATAATCATATTGGGATCTTCATGGATTGGCAGTGAAAGGTAACAGATGGCCTACAAGAAGGATGGAGAGGGACTTTTTACACGGGCCTGAAGTGACAAGACAAGAGGGAATGGCTTCCCACTGACAGAGAGCAGGGTTAGATTGGATATTCGGAAGAAATTGTTCCCTGTGAGGGTGGGGAGGCCCTGGCACAGGTTGCCCAGAGCAGCTGTGGCTGCCCCATCCCTGGAAGTGTTCCAGGCCAGGTTGGATGGGGCTCTGAGCAACATGGGCTAGTGGAAGGTGTCCCTGCCCATGGGAGGAGCTGGAATGAGATGATCTTAAATGTCCATTCTATGGCCAAATTGTGCTCTCTCTTTTCCATCTCCAAGTTCTATTTGGAATAAGCTGAATTTTACAAAGTTCCAGCTTTGTATTGAGCAAAACATCATTGTGCCATTGGATCTGCCACACAAACAGACTCCCTCCAAGCAAATTCTTATTCTCATGGATATCTGTGGTGCAGTTAATCACAGTGAGGTTCATCTCTGAACTTCAGGCATTTGATGTGGCTGTCCTGGCTTCCAGAAGTAATGAAGAGAACTAGAGGATGCACCACACCCCCATCAGAATGTGGACAGCTCCCTACACCAGACAACTCCTGCTCCTTGTTTCTAGATATCATTGAGAGAGTCATCTTGCTCAGAATTATGTCTAGGTCTTTGCTCTTGATGTCTCCACATAAATGAAGTAAATCCTGTTCCAGTTGCCTCTGAGATTGTAAAGGAGCCATCCAATCAGCTTTGCATTCATGAAGTTATAATTAAATGGTTAATATAACATGGACTGATATCCTTGGCCCTTTGGAGATTTAGGAATTTAAGGTTCTACTCAGGGCATTTCATCTTCCCTGTCTAATGCTCATGTCAAGAAAAAAACTCAAATTGCCAGGATCAACCACTTCATAATGATTTGTGTAGGAGAAAGGATTTCTACATATTCAGTTTAAATTAATGTCACTATTAGGCTGCTATTCCTTTATCCCAACTCTTGTCACACAATGCAATTATTATTGTTTTGGCAGCATCTTCCCTGAAACTTGAACCAACAAAGTACCCAGAACCTGGAGCAGGGCCTGATATCTGCCTGCCATCTCTTCACTGCTGCTGAATATTGATTATCAGGTAATTACCCAATTGACATACTCCCAGTTTTATTGTCTTTGTTAAGGAGTTTATCATAAAATCTGTCAGACAATCCAAAAAGACTTCATTAGCATAGCACTGATAATTGAAGACTTTGGATGAGTAATAAAATACAAGACAAAAATTTCTTATCACTCCTTCTTCCTACTTCCCTCCTGGCATGACAAAGCACAGTAGATGATGATGATGATGCCTTGAAAATCTATTTCCCTTCTCTACCATAGAGACTCCATCTGATTGTACCTAATTTTGATAAGGAAAAAAATTGCTCAAAATAAGGGTGGAAATCAGAAGAGACAACCTTGTTTACTGGTAGTCTGGAAGCCAATACAAACCAGTCTTTCTGTAGTCTTGGAATGTATGAACCAGAAACATTTACCTCTTTGCAGAACTATTGTGTAAGTACAGGTGCTTTGTCTCCTCCTTGTCCCCAGGAAGGGATGGTATCACACAAATCCCACTCAGCAATTTCAAATTCAATTTGAACCCTTCAGGTTTGGGGATGATCACCTTCCAGAGCTCCATAAGAGCATTTCACTTGTTGGAGTCAATACTCCATACAAGCAACACTCTGGTTCAGCTTTGTGCAATAACCTCAGCCAGATGTGATTCAATTCAATTTATAAAGTAAAAAAAAATTGACTCTACCCACTCAGAGCACAACAGGACACAAACTTTTGATGAGAGTCACCAAGAAATCTTTGCAAAGTTTTCCCTTTCATTTCTTTGAAGAGAACAAACTAAAATCAACAATGTACCTGGAGCAACCTTGAGCTAGAAGGGAGGAAAAGATTTCCAGAGCTCTCAGGGTACAAATGAAGCACCAGCAAGCTTTGATTCTCTAAAGCAAGACAAAAATCACATGACAAGATGCTCTACACAGTGAGACAAAGGCATAAAGACTTATCACTGAAAAGGTGATGCCAGATATAGAGTACTATGCTAATAAAAGTCAGACAATGTAGATTTGTCTCCCTTGGAATAAAACTATTTTTTTTTAAATTACTAGTCCCAAATGTGCTGCAAGACATAGGTATGTCCATATAAAAACCCTATATATAAGCATCTAATAATTTAAGGAAGATTTAGCATATAAATACATCCTTCACTAACAAAAGGGGGAGGTTTCAAAAGCAGAGCAATTCTTTGTCCCACTCCTCCTGAAAATGAAACAGATTTTTCCCAGGTCACCTGTTGCTTCTTCAAAAAACTTCTGACTGGACAGTAATATACTGCGAAAAAAATATAGTAGCTGAACTGGTAAAACATTATTTTTTAAAATTTGTTATAGGAAAATGAACAAGAAATAAACTGTCTTTGAAGACATCCTTACTTTTACTAAACATGTGGCACCTTGCTTTGTTATTTTTCTGTTTGAATTCCATCTAGTGGAGACCAAAATGGCTTTACATGCAAGTGTCAGTTCAGAATACAGGGTCTTAAATGAGGTCAAGGTGCTTTCAGATTCTCAGAGGCACCTAACTCTTAAGCAATTAGCTCCAAGCAACCTTTTAGCAATCTGAGAGACTTTGGATTCTTCATGTAGCACTTGGGCAGTTTGAAATTTAAACCATTTTGTCTTGCCCTGGATTTTATGCTCTTGGATGCTCAAAACACTTTTGAAGATCAACCCTACTGATGGAATTGATGCCTTTAAAGTCTCAAAGGACAATGGGGCCGCTGGACTTTCAGAAATGCATCTTTTCTTTACTCTGTACAAGAGTTGCCTGCCTAAAGACCAAGGGCAGCAGCAATAAAGTCCTATTCCCACAGACTAGGATAAGAACAGGAATGATTATTAGACAGAGAGATTATCCCACTGTAGAGGAACAGTGGATTTGACTAAGACAGACCCTGATTCTTCCTGATGCTTTTAGTCCAAGGTAAAGAGCTTTGACCCAACCCTGAAAGGAAATGGGCAAGATTAAAGAACCTAACTGTGGCCATGCAGTGCCTGAAGAGAGGCTGCAGGAGAAACAGAGAGACTATTTACAACAAATTACAGCTCCTGGAAGGCAGAGAAGTTCTGGTGCAGGAGAAGTACAGGGAGTCACAGCCTTCTAAACCAACAAGAGAAGCCACAGGTGGAGCACAGTTTATTTTCTTTCCCAGCCTCCAGAAGCCTTCCCTGGAAGTGAAAGAAGACTGACTCCTTCTAACCCCCTTCTCTAATGTACCTTTGAAAGCTGGGTGTCAAATCCTCCCCCTTCCTGCCAAATAGAGACATTTTCAGAAGTCAAACTCTGGAGTTTCTTGACTCTTGTATGTGTTTATCCTGCTTACAGGATGATATTCAGCTCCCCATATTTCTTCCCCTCTAGCTGGCCTGTCGTCCAAGGGTGTGATTAGTTCATCAAAAGAATGAAGGGCAGTCCAACCTGCCTGAAGAGAGATGATGGAAAATAGAGTCCTTGCTAACAAGAGCAGCAGGACAAGGGTCACATATTGGTAGAGGTGATGAAAGCTCCTGCAGGTCTGTTTAGTGTGGCTGTTGCTATGAGAGTGAAGAGATTTGCTGGCCCTGAAGCAGAGAGAGGACACAGATGCTGTTTTGTTCTGTATCAGTTACAGATTCTGGTCACTTGTGTAAGTTAATACTCTCCCAACTTCTTTTAGGCTCATTACAGGTCTTCTTCTGTTACAGCTTGGCAACATAGTTCTGCCTCTCTTTCCACAGGGAGAACACGCTGCCTTCTGCCCCTAACAGGCACATGGTGGCAAAGGGCAGATTTTAAGTTCTGAATCTGCACTGGTGGTTCAAACTCAGGTTTATTATCAGTATGGAAGAGAAAGACAACAATCTCAGGAGTGCTCTCTCGGTCAGAGCCAGTCTAAGGCTCTGTTTGTGCTGATGGCAAACTATCTTTGCACCACTATTTTCAGCAGGGTCATGCTGGGCCATCTGCAGCCATTTTCTACTGAAAACAATAATGCATAAATAGGGAAGGAAATGAGGACTTGATTCTCTCTATCCAGGTGAAATAAAAAGACTGTAACTGTATAAAACAGGTGAGTTCATGGTGCTGTTGAACTCTCTTTTGAAAGTTTGTTCCTACCACAATAAGACTTTGGCTGTTTTTTTTCAGAGCAACAGCACCAGAATCACTGCCCAGAGCATTGCTTCAGAAATTAATTCTATTTCAGGGATGATGACAGACTTTGAAAAAGCCAAGCAAACAACACACTGAAGTCCTGCCCATGCTGTGCAGTGCTGTGAGTGCCATATTAAACACACATTTAATCAGTTGTAATGAAGGGGACATGGTAGAAACACATGTTCTGCCTCACTGTTCAGCTCTTGCAGCACTCGAGGGCTACATCCAGAGCTGAAACTCCAGCACAAGACAGAAGTCACCACTCCAAGGACATATGGAAGGTGAGGACCTCTGATTCATTATCCACTCAAGAACCCTTTCACTTCCAGAGGAATGTTAAATGAAGGAGGAATTTGTAAACAAGAACACGCAGAGCCCCAAGCCAGGTGCACAGGAGAGAGAGAGAGGCGCAGGGAAAAACAAGTTTTTAGCCACTCATTGATGGGTCCACCAAGGATCATCAGGCACAGCTTTGGAGAGGAATTTGTAACTGATAAGAGGGAGGAAACAAGAGGAACAGGACAACTGAGGATATTTGAGGTGGGCCTGAGGGACTGAACTTAAGGAACATTTAGTGGGTCAGGGCAAAACAAGAGGGAAAGAAAAAATAGGACACAAAAGGGTGTAAAAGGGTCAGTCAAATGTAACCTCTCACTGATCAGTGTATTTGGCTGTGCAAACCTGCGCCCAGCCACTACAGTCCATCCTATATTTTTATTAAAGCCTCTTAAAAAGGTGTTTTTAGGTATTTTAAAGCCTTTCGCTGTCTTTCTGTACAAGTCTGGCCCATGTGTGGGTATGCTCTAAGGACAAGGTGCCAGCTACTGGGGGCAGGAGCTGACATAAACCAAATAGAAAGCATTTTGGAAAGGTTAAGTAGGGTGAAAGGTCTCTCTGTTTTCTAACCTCAAACTGATTTTTTCGCAACTCGAATTTCCCCTCAAAAATTTTGATTTTTCAAATGCTCTCGTTTGACAAATGCTGAAGCAACTCTCAACAAACTTAGGTGCTTAAATACAAAATGTTTCAAGTTGTAAAGATTGTATTTAAGGACAAAATAGATAGTCTTTTGGGCCAGCCCTAGGCAGTAGGTGTTGTTTTCTATAAGATGGTCTGTATATATTCTATAGATTTAAGTACAGACACATGAATATAGCATATAAAAACAAACAAACAAAACAGAACATGATAATAAAGGTAATATTACATCCTAAATTTTTTTTCAAAGTCCTTATTACAAGGCAATCATCTCTCCTGAGCACCAGTGGGAAAGGCAACGAGTTTCTCTGATGGACACATTACAGTAGGAATGGTTTAGCAGCAGACTCTCTGCTCCTGGGTCTCAGTTGAGAGATTCCTGATTTGAACACCTTTCAGTCAAGAAAGAGAAAAAAAAATATCTCTCCATAGATATGGCTTTATCGAGGCATAATCCCTAACAAAGTAAAAGCCTTGATTTCACAAGGGCAGCAGATAAGGAAGCAATGCCCAGAAAGGGTTTAAACAGGGGGGCTTTGATAGATTCCCCAATGCCCTTTTATATTGTGCATTTCTGGCCAGAGAAACAGGAGTCCATAAGTCCATTTCTCATCACATCTAACTCCACCCAGCCTTATTTTGTACTCCTTTCATGAAGCCAACCCTTTAGCTTCTCTAAAATTTGTAGCCATAATTTTCTGCTCTGAGATCTTGTGGAGACAGGAAGCCTTCAGGGGCAATCACACACTAATGCCAGCATCAATCAGCAACCACATTAGACAACAAAACCTCTTCCAATATGTCAATACAATAAACAGTGATCAAATTCCACTCAATGCAGGCCACCAAGCCTTGCCTGTACTTCCTCATGATTTTTACATGACAACTGCTTAAATTTACGGGAACTGTCCTGCCCTGTTTCTAAAGCAAGGAGTCAAAGAACTGTGGGCATTCAACTGAATAAGCGGGAAAGGCAATTCCCTCCCTTCCCAGGGACAAACACACAGCCAAATCATCTACAAAATGGATAAATGTCATTTCTGGGTTGCTTGAATTTTAACCCAAATCCAGCAGCAGGCAGGCTCAGTTGTGGTGGAACAATGCCTATGCTTTGCTGTGACCAAGGTCTCTCAGATTCATTTCAGACATGGCTGAAATTGACTTTTTTGGAGGGGAAAAAAAAAAAAGCTGTTTATACATGAAAAAGCAGATTCTAGGAGCTGCACACCCAGTGCTCCCTGCAAACAGTGCATGGCATGAGCCAGTCCACCACAACTTCTGGAGCTACACATTCCCTTCAGGAGCCCCTCTTGCTCTGTCCTTCAGAAATCCAGCATCCCTTGAATCCTGGGGAGGGAGGTTGAACTTCATGATGGAACAGTATGTTGTTTTGGCTGCTTAAATACAAATCTCATTTATGATGAAGGCAGGTTTTCCACAGAGATAATGGCTGTGCTGATACTAAGATTATAATAACTGCAGTCCATTCCCTTCAGGAACCTTTACCAATGGCCCAGGTATCCTGTTGGAATGTGACCTATACAGATGCCAATGGCTCTATGGTAAGTCACTAACCTTTTCTCAGCCTGTTTTTTTTAATCTGTTCACCAGCATATCCCACAATCCCAGTTTCCTCCAGTGATATGAGGAAGTTTCTCTAGGATGCCATCAGCATTCCCTAGTCTACAGAGCCCAGGAACTGCACTAGTAGCATGTTTCTTGAATTAAAGAAAGATGAGAGCTCAGAAAGCTAAATTCTCTAAAGCTATCTCCACAGATTCAGCACAGCATTTTTTATTTCAGAAGTAAATACTGTAAAATCCAATTTCGCCTCCTACCAAGGTTTCTATGCAACATTAATATGCATAACAAATTTTCCTAGTATTGCTTCCAGTTCTTATCTTCCCTACCACTGCACTTTTTCTTTATAGAGTTATTGCTTATAGTGGAGAAACTTCTGCCCCATGGGGCCTAAAAAATCATGTTTTGATTCCCAAAGACCTTTTGGTAATATGGTAATGCAAACAATAAAGGCAAAATTTCCCTGTGGAGCTTTTCAATACAGTATTCCCCAGCCACCCTAAGAACTCACACCATAACTCTCTTTTTCTTAATGCTGGTATTCAGGAGAAAACACAGAAATGACAGAATTTAAAGCAAAACACACAGATGAGCAGACATTTGTCATGCAGCCCTTCTACATGTTTGTTACACCTTCTCATCCTACTTTCCTTCTTCCCAGCTTAACTAATTTGCTTTGAAATCCTTCCTCCTGCTGGAATCTGTAGCACAAATCTTGATTGTTTTTAGAACAAACCATGCTCAGCTCATTTTAAAAATAACAAGTTTCTGTCCCACAAGAGCTTAGAACCCATCCCCACTGTCTGCAATCTGCAGGAAAACTTCACTTCACTTCGCTTCACTTCACTTCACTTCACTTCACTTCACTTCACTTCACTTCACTTCACTTCCAACATTCCCATTCTGTGTTACTGCAGCATTTTTTTCTGGGATCTCTCAGAAGCTCTGCAGTGCCTGCACATTCCTTGGGCATTCCTGTTGTACTTCATGGCATCTCCCAGTCACTCCCCAGCATTCCCTCAGCCCACCTCCTCTGGAGACAATAAAACCCTCACTGAGCTCCTTCATCTTGCCAGGGAATGTTGGAAAAAAGGGCAGGGTTGGTGTAGGAACTAAAATGGAACTGAGCACTGAAAAAAGCCAATGTCACTTCAAAAACTGACACTCTCTCCAAACACAATTTCTGCTGTGTATGTAAATGATTTTAAATACATCAAAGAGCTTGATGTATTTAAAGCCACTATCAAGGGGCAGGAGACCCAATCCAACAAAGCTACAGTGAACTCTGAGGTTTCTACACTAAAGTTCCTCTCAGTTCCTTCTCCAGGAGATGATGTCAGTGCTGTTGGACAGGTGGATTACATGCAAAGGCTGCAGGCCAGGGTTTGCTCATCCTCTGATTTTATCTCAGCATTCTGCACTGAAACAATGTCAGCTGGCTCAGGGCTTACAGGTGCCACGGGGGGCAGGCAGGCAAGCCCAACTCACCTTAACTCACCCACCCTCGTCCCAAAAATCCTGAGCTTTATGCTGAATTGGAAATAAAACCAGCTCACAGAATGCGTCAGGTTAGAAGGGCCCAAAGTGATTGATTTGTTTGGTTTTTAAACAGCTAATTCAGGAGCTCTCTAAAGCTTATGATAAGGATATCCTGATAGTTACCAGATAAATTTTGTTTACAGCAATATTATTGGCTGGATTAGAATTGGACTCCTGTGCATTTCTACCTTTTCTACCTCTACTTTTAGCAATGGTTTTGGATTTTCTTAAGAAGGACTCCGCTGTTTTTGATTTCAAATGTAGGAGTCCACAACCTTTAAGGAAGAAGGATATATGAATTGTAGCAGGGCTCACAAAAGTTCAGTGCTGAGTGACTCAAAAATGGGGAGGAAGGGGGTGCAGGTGGAGCACCAATACACTTCTAAAGGCTCAGAGAAAACACAGTACATTTTTCCTGTTAATGTCTAGCATTTATCCATGGTATTTAGAGCACAAATAGCATCTAAAGAGCAGCTGATAGTGTCTAGCACTGCTAGAACCAGTTACATCCATGATGCAAAACAGAGCAGTGAAGGACATTCATCTCTCTATAGGCAAATTTAACATATGAGGATGTCTATCCTAAACCCTAGGACAGTACCTGGGTACCTGGAGAGATCTGGAATTTGATGCTGCCCTTTAAGTTGACAGGACTCCTGTGATTTTCAGGTTCAGGATACCAGAGTGACACCACCAGGGTGCTTTTAGTTCAGGACACTGAGAATTGTATGGAATCCTCCTCCCTCTTGCCATTTTCCAGTCCTTCTCACTTCAGAGGGAAGCTTTGATCCAACAAGGATCACAGGCAAAAGGCTGGTGAAATCCCAGATGGAAGAAGGCCAGAGCAATTAGCCACAAGCCCGCTTTGTAACTCACCATGTTTTCCCTAAGTGAATTATTGCTAATTTGATATTCCAGGAAACACAGCTGATGCTTTTGAAGAAAAAAAAAACACAAAAAAAACCTCTGTTCATGAAGACACAGCACTACAGGCCACAGAAAGACTAAGCCATGCTTAAGGACCAGCAATATTAGTGGATTATTGGAGCAGCTGGATTTGTCCCAGGATCACATCTTCCTGGGTAGGTGAACAAGCCAAGCAGGCATCACAATGGACAGACAGAAAAAGTATTAGAGAAGGAAATTTCTGTTTAAAGACTAAGATGTGAATGGACAGACAGAAAAAAGTATTAGAGAAGGAAATTTCTGTTTAAAGACTAAGATAAATGAGGGATGTGACTGTTGGCAGCCTATTTTCTTAGGGTTAGCCATCAAATAAATTATGAAGAAATAGAAGTCATGTCACCAGCACAGACAAATATCACAGAAAAGGTAAATTTGGAAGGGATCACAGTGAGTCATCTGGTCCCACCTCTGTGCTCAAGCAGGGTCAAAATATACAGCCTAGATGGCAAGAACAAAAGAATCTTGAATAAAGACCATGTCTCAAACAGTGTTTCAATCCTTTTAAATATTGCTTTTAAGACTCTGTGCTTTTGGGCACGAACCTTGCAGCTTCAAAATAAAAAAAAAAAATGCACACACACACACTTCCAGCCTCGGAATAACTTCTCAAAACTCAGCATTCCACTTAATTGGAGTTTGTGGAGGATCATTTTTGAAGAGGCAGCTTGTGTCTCCTCACTACAGACCAAATGTTCCACCCTTTCCTCATCCAAATTTGAGAGAGAGATGAATTCATCTTCCTTACTCCCTGTTGGGTAGAACAGGTTGTTCACTGAGTGGAAAAGCCTTCTGGAGTCTTTATGAGGGAAAAATAAGGGACAGAAGCTGACAATTAATAACTGTAAACTCCTGGAGCGACAATGACTGTGGCTCGTCCTCCAAGTTATTACTTTCCCACCCCCCCCTACAGATCTAAAATTCATGCTTTTCTGTTTGTGCTTGTGCTTCCCATCTGCTGCAAAGACAGCAAGAAGGAATATTCCACATGCATTTCTCCCACCATGGAAGAGACAGGAGAGGAGCTGATATCCCTATATTGCTGTGCAGCAGCATCCAAAGGCTTCCCTTGGGATCAATACTTGCTGGGCTGGGCTTCAAGACCCTGCTGTTTACATCTTCAGGCAAAAACAAGTGTAAATGTCTGTAAAAACCACTCTTGGACTTAAAATATAAGCAATAAGATTCTTAAGACTTCAGAGTGATGCAGAAGTGGGGATAACTGAAGAAAAGGAGTGTCTTGGGCTCTTTCTCAGATAAAACATTCCAATCAACCATCCCTCTCCTTCCACATTTGTTTCCTACCTCTGTGCATCAGTGGGGGACAGCTGCATTCCTTGCTGGGTATAAAAAGCCCCTTTTTATTTATTCCATAACACAGCACTCTCCTTTTCCTTAAGGCAGAGAACAAAAAAAAAACAAAAAACAAACCAAAAAACAACAAAACATCAACAAAATAAACCACCCAAGCAGCTTCACAGCAGTTATTGATACACCTTGAACAGTGTGAGCTTAGAGGATAAACGTTAAGTTTATTTTCACTGATGACATAAGAAGGAAAACCCTGAACAGTCCAATAGGGGAAACCCAGTGACGTAAATATGTGGGAAGTAGATGAGCCACAGAGCCTGGGAATCTGCTGAGCCCCACCTTCAGAGCTCATCCAGCCCTGGGATCCCACTGCAGGAAGGACAGAGAGCTGCGGGAGCCAGAGCAGGGACACCAAGGGCATCAGCGGGATGGAGCAGCTCTGCTGGGAGGAAAGGCTGAGGGAATTGGGATTGTTCAGCCTGGAGAGGAGAAGCCTTTGGGGTGACCTCATTGTGGCGTTGCAGTGCCTGAAGGGAACCCACAGGAAAGATGGAGAGAGACTCTTGACAAGGGCCTGGAGTGACAGGACAAGGGGCAATGGCTTCACACTGACAGAGAGCAGGGTTAGATTGGATCTTGGGAAGAAATTGTTCCCTGTGAGGGTGGGGAGGCCCTGGCACAGTTTTCCCAGAGCAGCTGTGGCTGCCCCATCCCATAACAGGGGGTTGGAACGAGATGGTGTTTAAGGTCCCTTCCAACCCAGGTCATTTTGTGATTCTGTGAATGTTAGAGAACTACTCATTTTCTGTAGTGGCACTGAAAATATTGGGGAAGTGGGTGCCTGCATCCATGTGTTGTGCATGCTTTAGGAGATAAGTACTGACTGCACGTAAATCTACTTGCTGTGGACTCATTTTACATCACCAAAAAACCCAGCAGGTTTTGTTTGTCACAGACAGGGGTGTCCCCCTGCTTGCCCAATCACATCCAGCTCTCACACAACAAGAACTTCAGATTAACCTTTGTGGCTGTGATGGTGCATATGGACTACAACACTTCCCCAAACACACATTCTTAATGCCCTCCCAACCCTTTGTTACGAGATTAGTGCAAGGAATTATTCTAATGCCTTCATCTGTGTGAGGCCACCTCACACACAGAAGCCACCAGCAGAACTTGGTGATTACCAGCCTCGGTGCTCCAAAGGGCAAGAGAAAAAAAAATAACCCTACAGAGGGCTAGAAAGTCAAATTGCTCATTTATAGACAGCAGAACAACCCCTTCCATCCAACTCCTCAAAGATACAACCCCTCCATTCCACACACAAGCTAGCCCACAGCTACACTCACACATTCATTCCTGCTCAGGCACACAGATATATTTTGCTCCTGTGGGTGCTTGTTACTACTAAGTTGCAAAGCATTAGTGGACTTTCCTCCCACGTCCCTATCTTTGACAAAAATACTCTTTTTTTTTTTTTTTTAAAGAAGTGCTCTCTTCCACCTCAATCTGGTGTATTTTTTGATCAAGCACGTAGCTCAGCCTTCTTATTTTTTAACTTGGTAGACTCATTTCCATGGAGATCTCTGGAAGGCCAGAGAACAGAACCATCACACTACCCCCTTCTGTCATCCCCACTTGAGTCTACAGTGCTTTTTTCCACATTTTGTTTTCATCCTCTCTCTTGTTGCACTTGTGCTTGACTAGAAGCTCATGTTTACCACTACGGCACTCCTGAGTCATGCAAAATGTGAGATCCAACGTTAACACAATTCATGAGAATTAGAGAAAGGAGAAAATGATGTTTTCACCCTCTCCATCTCACCACCCACTGTGTCCCAGGTCCTTCTGTGGCCCCAGCTGAAGCAGTAACTGAGCACTTCAGTGCCCATCATTTGGTGGATCTATCCCTAAAAAACCCCATACAGCAATGCATTCATTTATCCATTTAAGATGGCAATGAACCATCAAGCACCAGAGGCAAACTCCGATATTTATACAGAGACTAAAAAATTTTGAAATATACTTAAAACCTGAACGATGATTCTGAAATACCATTACAGCAATTGAGTCACAGGCCCTTCTGCAGATGTTTCAAATATTGTGCTCTGGAGTTTCCCAGGTACTTCATGGGTCATCTGGACCTGCTCAGAGGCACTGGCATTCCTCGCAAGGCTGAAAATCTGCATCAGTCCTGTGCATAATCTCTCACAGATTTTAGAAGCTAGGGGTTGGATTTACCCTGGTTATCTTCTGTGATTTATGGACTCACTGAACAACTCAGCCAGTGATCTGAATTCCCATTACAGTCACTGGGCTCAAACTGGTATTTCTGCAGCACGATCCACTTACTCTCTGGTCAACATTTAAGGCTGTCCATGAATCACACCCAGCAATTCCTTTTCCTCTCAACTGGCTGTGAAAAAAACAGAATGAGCCAAATGCAGCACACATAATCTAGGAAGGAGAGCATCCATTGCTCTGAGCAACCTGGTCTAGTGGGAGGTGTCCCTGCCCGCTGGAACAAGATGATTTTTAAGGCCATTCCATGATTCAATTATTAAGTAATGTTAATTGCTGTAATAGTTGAGTGCTAATCCGTAGCCTGCCCCCCCCATTACCATGCACAGTAATGCACAGATGGCATTCACANCTAGTGGGAGGTGTCCCTGCCCATGGCAGGGACGCTGGAACAAGATGATTTTTAAGGCCATTCCATGATTCAATTATTAAGTAATGTTAATTGCTGTAATAGTTGAGTGCTAATCCGTAGCCTGCCCCCCCCATTACCATGCACAGTAATGCACAGATGGCATTCACAGGGCACACAAAAATGGGACTCCCAAAACTGGAACCCTCAAAACCTGAGTAGTACCGTGAAGGGACACAACAATCACTTCAGAGACTCTTTGAGAGAAATATAAACAAGATTAATGCTTTCTCTGTTATTTGTTCTCCCAACAACAGAATCGACGTGACTCTGCTGTGCTGGCCAACTCAGATCCTCAGGTATATTAGCCAGATAAATACAAATATATCTACAAATAACTTCCTACCCACATTGCAGCCCTGACTGCTTCTATAACTCTGAATTTTTTTTATTTTATTTT
>VXBB01010664.1:32338-50912 GCA_013399915.1 Illadopsis cleaveri
CAGACATCAAGAAGCCAGTGAATGTCACCAAATGCTTTCACAAATTGTTTTAACAAGCTGGATTCTGATCTATTAAAGGCTTAAAAAGGTAGATGGGCAGCAGGAAGGAGAAGTGGATCGTGGTGCTGCTGAAGAATGGTACTAAAAGCCAAAAATGGGAAATACACAGAGCAAACAGTTTGATGATGCAGCACCAAAGGAGTTTTCAGCCAGGTTGTGTAGGAGGGTATAACAACCTAATCAGCTCTAAAAACTGGAAACACCAGAAAGACCCTAAACCACACCCACCACTATCTACATTGTGCAGCATTGCACAGGCACTCTCAAGTGAGGAAGAGTAATGACCATCTCCAGGTATTTGGGATTCTCACAGGACAAACACAGGATGAAGAATTCAGATGGGAATCTACAACTAAAACTGATTAATTTAGGTGTGAAAAAATGGCACAAGTGTCAACAAAAATGTCCCAATAGTAAGATGTGGAAAACAGCCTCTTGAGAGGTATGAAATAATATAAAAAGCATTCTACAAAGCAGTCTTTTCTTAAAAGGTAGAAAAGAGGTTTAAAGAGATGTCTAATGCAGGGATATAGGTCATGTTGTTATTTATAAGATGGTGTTTCCTGTCATTTTTTCCAGTATATTCCTGAACTTTATCTTTCATCAGTGACAACAGCAGAGTGAGTGGTACTGGAGTCCCTTGAGCCTTCTGTTCTGCAGAACTGTACAGAGAAATTAGGAGGAAATTCAAGAGTTAAATGCAGTCACTGTCAGCAGAAGCTTTTCCCAAATCAGACCTTGTGTCAGTACACTGAGAAGAAACTCAGTGGGTTATTTTCATTATTAATCACAGAAAGGCTGAAGTTATCAGGGACTTCTGGAGGTCACCTGGTTCAACCCCCTGCTCAGGTAGGGCCAGCCACAGCTGCCTGCCCAGGACCATGATCAGTCAGCTTTGGAATATCTCCAAGGATGAAAACTCCGAAACTTCCCTGGGCAACCTGTGCCAGTGTTCAGCCACTTGATAAAAAAAACCAAAACAAACAAACAAAAACCCAACCAAATAACAACCAAAGAACCAGTTGTGTTCTGGTTTGTGCCCATTGCCTTTAGTCCTGTGGCTGGGCACTATGGAAAAAAGCCTGGCTTCATCTTATCCCATCAGATAATTCCACACCTTGGTAAGATCCCCTTGAGATCTCTCAAGAGTTACAGCACTCAGCTTTTTCTCCAGCCCCTTCATCAGGCTCTCTCCAACACATCCATGTCTTTCTTTTACTGGGCTCCCAGCACTTAAGACAATACTCCACGTGTGGCCTCACCAGTGCTCAACAGAGGGGAAGAATTACCTCCTTGACTCACTGACAATGATCCTCCTGACACAGCTCAGGATACTTTTAACTTTCTTTGCTACTGGAATATGCTTGGCTCACATCCATCCTTGCACCTGTCAGGTCCTTTCCTGCCCAGCTGAATCCCAGTCACTCAGTCCCCAGCCAACACTGCTGCCTCTTCCTCTCCAGGTCCACAGGAGTTTGTACTCCTCCGTCCTGAGCTCCAGGAGGTTCCTGCCACCCATTTCTCCACCCCTCCCAGATTTCTGTGGATGGCAGCACAGCCCTCAAGGACATCAGCCCAGTGTACTCCCAGTTCTCTGTCTGCTGTGGGAATACTCTGCCCCATCATCCAGATCTTTAATGAGGTTGTTGGACACGATTGGACCCAGCCACTGCCAGTTACAGGCCTCCATTTAGACTTTGTGCCACTGACCATCCCCTTCAGCCTGTTCTCTGTCTTCTTATTTACCCCACCCTCCATCTGCTCTGCTGTGAGACACACGGTATCACAAACCTTACTGAAGTCCAGGTGGAAAATGTCCACTGCTGTCCCCCCTCATCCACCAACCCACTCATTTCATCACAAAAGGTTGTCTGGCTTGGTCAAGCATGACATCCCTTTGGTAAATCTATGCAACCTCCTCTTGGTCACCTTCCTGTGCCTGGAAATACCTCCCAGGGTGAGTTGTTCCATCACTTTCTCCACAGATCAAGGAGAGTGTGACCAGCCTGTAGTTTCCTGGGCTCCTCTCTCTTGCCTGCTCATGGAAGGGAGTGGGAAGAGCATGAGGATATTCTTGTCAAGAAAAGAAAGCTGACAAGTGTGTGGCATCCACCCTGTGTTTCAAAGGAAGGAATGTTAGATCCAGCCACATCCTCAGCAACATTCCACCAGTAATTTGAAGACTTTAGTGCCATCTAAATAATCCACTTCAGTTTGAACTTCCCCAAAAGTGACAATTTTTCCCTCCACAAGAACAAAAAACATCTGACACAGGCATCCAGCAGCCCCCAGGAAAACAAGGAACTTTACATGCTGATAAGAACACATTTTGTTAGGGCAACATACAAACAACAACAAAAAAAGAGTACCTAGAAAGTTAATTAATTAAGAAAAGGTATCTTCCATCTTAAAGCAATGCCTTTTTTGAAAGCAGATGGTCTGGAGTCTGAAATAAAATCAGACTTCCCCCAACAGCCTTCATCCCCCATCACTGGATTAATTTTCCCCAAAGCATTTGGATGTAACTGAACTCCAACCATTGAATCAGCTACAAAATAAACATGGCTTGTTGTCCTTAGGCTGGGCTGCTGCATGTTGAAATAGTATTCCTGTCTAAGTTAAAGTCTATTCAGTGCAAGAATTATTAATAACTCCTTTTATTAACATTCCTTTGGCTGAACTATTTGGGGTCAGCTAAAAATGTTTTCTTTGGTAAGAAGATATCCTGGAAGAAGCAGTGTTCTGTCAGTTGAGGAGGCAAAAAGAGATAAAATAAAGCAAAATAAATTATCATCAGTTGGTCCTTTAATTGCTGCTATTAACAAGCCAGAATAACAGAATCTGACAAGTTTGGGGTTTGGTTGGTTTTTTGGGGGGAGTTCGTTTTACTATAAGTCCACACCAAAAATATGTTTTAAATACTTTTCTTAGGTACCTGAATTAGCAGATGGTATCAGCTTAAATGATTCATTTCTTCAAATCTACTCGTAAATGTGCACACAATCTGTTGCTGCTGGGCAAATATTCATTATCTGCAAGGTGCAGCTATAACCAATGGCACAGAAATTTCTGCAACATTATTGATCACCAGCAGAGATGACACTTCATGCACCAGGGTGTGCAGAGTGAAGTGCTGCCCTGTTTTCTGTCAGCATCAGAACAATGCCACTCAGCATTATCTAACTGGGATTCTCACCTGACTGGCAGCAAGAAAGGCTGGTTAATAATTTTTATTCCAAAGCACATTAAAATGGGAAAGGGCACTGTATTAAGTCCTTCCAGTGGAAAAACTTACTTCTTCATGGAAGAGCTTTCATCAGTATCAAGTTTCACCTTTCACATTGCTCACTGCAAATCTATCTTACATACCAGAACAACTTTTGCCTTTACTGGTGAGCACCTAAAGCTTCGTTCACTTCTTCAGGAGAGAAGTTACTCTCAAAACCAGTAGCTGGGACTTGGATAAAGCTCAATTACCTCTGAGGGGCTAAAACCACTCCTGGGATTCAGCAGCCTCCCAATAACTCATGTGTAGAAAAGCTACCATCAACAGAACAGAGAGCAGCATCCTACTCACTTAAACACATCCCTGCAGCTGCACAGAAAGCAAGCAGCAAACCAAAAATTGCCTCTGAAATGCATTCACACTGACTGCAAACCCAACATTTCCAAGAAAGCCTTGATTAAGTCCTGGAGACAAGCCAGATAGAAAATGAAGCACTTCTATGAAAATTATAGTCACTGATTCTTTTCTATTGGCTGCAAAGTTGTTTGTTTAAAAACGTTTCATTCCCACCACACATTTCAAGTAAACAGGTACACAGAAAGCCTTAGGACTTCATCCTTTCCCCTCTCTCCCTATTGCCTTCCCACCTCCCTCAGTCCTTTAAGCTTCTCTCAGCAGCTTGCAAATGGTACCTCCTTCTACCACTGAGGTCACCCCAAAGCCTTCTCTTTGCCAGGCTGAACAATCCCAATTCTCTCAGCCTTTCCTCACAGCAGAGCTGCTCCATTTCTCTAATCATCTTGGTGTCCCTGCAATGGTTCAGCACTGAAAGCAGAGGGAAATGGTGACTTGAACTGCCTGGCCTCAACATTTCAGAAGGGGTTAATTTTCCTGCCTGGTGACTACACACTACGTCTGCTACATCAATTAATTTATCATGGGGATTTTGTTTGCCTGCTTTTTGAGCAAAAGAATGAAAATATTTTCTTGAGGAAGAAAAAACACTCGGTACAGTCTTCAAGAATGGGTAGTTTTAAGGCAATTCAACTTAATTCATAATTCATCCTAATTGATGATACAAGGAGTCTGTCTAAGCAAGTACATGTTAGTGAAAAGGTAAAATGACCACAATGAATCACTTAAAATGTGTGAAGTGGGGAAAGCATTCCTAGGATAGTTATTCCTCTTTTGTTAAAGCAAAGTGATTCCAAGCCCCATCCTACCACATACACACCCTGCCAAGATCTCAGCCACCTTTAGAATCACAGAATTCAACCACAGGATCACTAATATTGGAAAAAATCACTGAGTACAACATGTGAACAATCCCCATCTTGTCAACTAAAACATTAAGTACCACATCCAGTTGTTGCTTGGACACCTCCAGGGATGGAGACTCCACCACTTCCTTGGGTAGCCCCTTCCAGTGCCTGCCCACCCTCTCTGTGAAGAAATTCCTCCTGATGTTCAACCTGAACCTCTTCTGGCACAGTTTGAGGTCATTTATTCTCATCCTGTCCCTTGTTCCCTGGGAGCAGAGCCCAACCCCTCCGGCTGTCCCCTCCTGTCAGGGAGTTGTGCAGAGCCACAAGGTCCCCCCTGAGCCTCCTTTTCTCCAGGCTCAGCCCCCACAGCTCCCTCAGCCCCTCCTGGTGCTCCAGCCCCTTCCCCAGCTCCGTTCCCTGCCCTGGACACGCTCCAGCCCCTCAGTGTCTTTCTTGTGCTGAGGTTCCCAGCAGTGCCCCAGGGTGTGAGGTGTGGCCCCAGCAGTGCCCAGCACAGGGGACAGTCACTGCCCTGGCCCTGCTGCCACACCATGGCTGGCACAGCCCAGGTGCCATTGGCCTCTTGTCCACCTGGGCACATCTGGCTCATGTTCAGCCACTGTCACCAGCCACTGTCACAGGAGAATGCTGTGGGAGACCCTTGTGAGACCCTGTTACCACTTAAAGGACCAGGCCTCATTTTCTGCCCAGCCCGTAACTTTGGATACCCCATTCTTCTCCCACTCCCCCATTTTCCACCAGCACCACCAGCCTTCCAGCTCCATGGTGACTGCATCCACAGGCTGATGAAGCTGAAAGCTGAGTTTTGAGCCAAGCTCAGGGAGCTGATGTGAGTCACAGCACAGCTCCCAGAACACCCAAGTAGATTTGGGCCTGTTGGGAGCGTTAGCTGAGCACAGGCAGAGGAGCTGCTCCTTTTGGCAGCACATCACACACAATTCAGTCAGGGTGAGCTGGCTGTGAAGCCACATTCCCAGGAAAACACTTCTTTTACCTCAGCTCCAACAGCTGCAGCCGCAGAGCAAAATCCATGGAGCCAACAGGTTGCAAAGCTCCCTGGCCTAAGGACCGAGTTTTCATCTATCTTTGTACAGCCCCCAGAGCCAAAAGGCACCCCAGCTCAAGTGACACTCTTGAGCTAGCTCAGCTTTCAAACTTTAAACTGTTGCAATCACTTCTCCTAGATTCACGCTGATCATGCCACATTGGAATCCAGCTCTTGCTTCCCCGCAGAAAACAGACATATGTTTTATGAGCTTTTTTCACTCCTAAGCATACCCTGTCCCCAATAACCAAGATCTTGGTTCTTTTCCCTCTGAACCCTACCAGGGCTTTCTGCCATCTGCTATGTCTGTGACAGATGCTTGTATAACTGACAGATCAAGCTAAATATAAGATATCAACACCCCCGTTTGCTCCAAACATTCCAAGTTTAGTACTCCTATTGTAAGTGAGGCCTAAATATAGCAAAGTAAACCAAAAACATCTTTTATGTTGAAGTATTCCTAAGACTGATGACACCTCAGCACCAGTCCTCCAAAGCTTAGCAGGGAAGGGAGGGGACAACATCTCCTGAGGGTGTTATTTGGAGATTTAAAGCATCATTGCCAAGGCTGTAGCAAAGTCTTTCCCCACGTGAGGATACTCTGCTCTGAAGCAGCACAGATTAGTGTTTGCCACCATGGCTACAAACCCAGAGTGCCACAGAAGCTTCCTGATGGACACCAGCACCCTGCAGGCAACACCAGCCCAGCCCAGGAGGGGACTGACACATTTTTTACTCCTCATCTTGCTCAGGAGAGGAAAACTGCCCGCTTTTCCAGGGATCAGCATGGATAGAAAATCTGTCCTCTTCGCCCCCACCAATGCCACAAGGCTCCCATGTCTCAAGGGATGCTGCAATCAAGGAACACAGACCCTTTGCAGGCTGAAGATCACCCAGCAGCACAGGAACTGCTGTCTCTGGAGAGCTTTTCACCTTGAAGTAACTCACAGCACTTCAGGCACTGCAGGTAGCCACTGTTTCACCCACCCCAGAAACCCAGGTGCCCACAGTCTAAGCTGACACACATACAGGCTGTTGGGGGGAAAAACACTTTAAATATGGAAGCAGAACACACCACTGAGCAAACAGCATCAGAGAGGAAGGAGAGGCACATTTAAATAAGGAAATACACAGTGCCCACACTGAGCTTCAGCCAGCTGCTCTGTCTTGAGAGATCTGTTGACCACAAGGAGCCAAAACCTTCTGGGTTTTTATTTCAAAAACACATCGATAACACAAATATTGCACTGTTGCACCACTGCAGTGCCCAGATGCAGTCACAGTGCATCTGATGAACCAGAGCTACAAATAACACAACTCCTTCCTTCCAAGTTTCACTTAGAATCTCCTGGTCAGGCACTGTTTATGTGACAATACAAATTGTTTTGTGAATTAAAGTGCAGTCTAAACTTCTCACACTGTTTGTGAAGTCCTGCTTACTGCAAACAAACCTGTCTCTTCTGACTTGGCGTGTAATTTCCACTGAAAACAGCAACTGAGCTTTGGGTGACTTTGGAGCAGAGCCCAAAGGGTTGAATACCTCTCTCCAACAACAGAGAGCTGGCTAAAAACTTAAATGCTGTGCACCATCAGCAAGAAAATCCTCCCTCACCTACCAGTTCCTAAAAACATAAAGAACAATGTGGCTGAATGAAGCAGGGAGGATGATGCGCCTTTAAACATAAGAGTTTTATCTCTTACGATGGGTCCCCCTTCTGCATTTTGATGTAAGTTAACAAGCACAAAGTCATCCATACCCCATTTCTAGTAGTACTCCTGTGCTCAAAACAGCCGAAGCTAGTGACAGCACAAATCCAAAATCCACCCAGGAGAGCAAAAGACAAGACTAGGCACAAGCCCACCTACGACACAAATCAGACTGAGCCTGGTGCCTCCAGGCAGAGCTGACAGGGAGCTATCAGTTTGTATCCAGTGTGCTGTGGTAATCAGGTAAATTAAATCCCATTAGTGCCCTCAGGATCATGACACCAAGAGCAGGAGGGCAGCTGCAAATTGTAAATGAAGACACAGAGAATTTGCCACCTAGGTGGACAGAATTCCTGCCTCATGCTCACACATCCCAACCTTCAGAGATCCTGAGAGCCATGGATTACAAACCCAGGGCTGAAGAATTCCTGCCTTATGCTCACACATCCCAACCTTCAGAGGGCTGAGAGCCATGGAATACAAACCCTGGGCTGAAGAATTCCTGCCTTGTGCTCACACATCCCAACCTTCAGAGGGCTGAGAGCTGTGGAATACAAACCCTGGGCTGAAGAATTCCTGCCTTGTGCTCACACATCCCAACCTTCAGAGGGCTGAGAGCCGTGGAATACAAACCCTGGGCTGAAGCAGTTGGCACAAGCAAGGCACAGCCTCTCTCCCCAGCATGACTGGATGATGCACAGACCTGAAGTCCTCAGCATTCCCCTGTCCCTGGCAGATCCCACAGTGTGACCTTTCTCCTGCTTCATTCCTGGCACAGGAAGGACAGGAAAGGTGATTTCTGAGCTCCAGCCTGCAGCTCTCAGAACAATCTGTGATGTCTTGCTTCCTCCCCTGTCCCTTTTTACTCATGTAGCACCTATTCTCAACACAGGAGTGGTAGCTGGAATTGAGGGAGTTTGGGCTGGGATAATTCTCTTCACAGGAGCTAGTATGGGGCTATGTCTCAGATTTTTGCTGGAAACACTGTGGATAACACTGGGATGGTTTAGTTCTTGCTGAGCAGGGCTTGAACAGGGCAAAGGTCTTCTCTGCTTCTCACCAGTCAGGGAGCTGGGAGTGCACCAGGATTTGGGAGGGAACACAGCTGGGACAGCTGATCCCCACTGACCAAAGGGACTTCTCATACCACAGCACACATGAGGAGGAGGAAGTGGAGATGTTGGCAGTGATGGTGTTTGTTTTCCCAACCAGTGTTAAAAGTGATGGAGCCCTTCTTTCCTGCAGGGAGCTGAACCACGGGCAGTGGTGAATGAATTCCATGTTTTGCTTTGCTTTCATCCACGAGTTTTCTCACTTTCACCTTCCAATTCTCTCCCCCATTGCACTGCAGGGCAGTGAGTGGCTGTGTGGGGCTCAGCTGCCAGCTGAGGCTAAACCATGACAAAAGGTCATCTAGACCAACCTCCTGCCCAGAGCAGCACCACCATCAGTGCTGGACCAGGTCACCTTCATCCAGCCAAATCCTGGACATGTCAAAGGCTGGAGTTGCCCAACAACTCTCCAGGTGACTCAATCCACTGCTAAACTACCCACATGGTGACTTTTATTTTTTTCTCATGTTCCTTCTGAACCTCAGTAATCTCACTGGAGACCTCACATGGGGATTTCTCTTCAATTTAATGTCTTTCCCCTTTCAGATAAAACTCCCAGCCTTATCCACTGAACTCCCACACTAACACATGCTGCCTTGCCCTTACATTTTCAAAGGTTTATATAGGACATACAGCTGTAAAGCTCCTGTTAAATATGACCTAATTTAGTTCCAAGTTTAGCATTACCAGGACATTATCAGGGGTGGGAATTTCACGGGCTTGTGACTGTGCAGCCATGTGATTTTATGAAATAGCATTCAAGTGCAACATTTTCAGTAAGGCACTCCAGAGGAGGATATTTACAGGGGATCACTGTTTTCTGGGGTTTCTAGGGTCCTGAAATTTACCAAGCACCATTTGGCTGTCTCACACCAACACAAATTTGTGATTCTATTTCAGGCCTGCCTGCCATCACAGAATGCCCATGGAGCTGTCAGACACCTCAAGCATTATTTCAAAAGCATCACAAAGAGACCATGAAAAAGGCCAAGAGATCTGAGTCTCAGGAGCACCAAGTGCAATGCCAGCCCTTCCAAATATGAAAGAAGCAAGCTGGGCAAATCCTGCCTCTACATTCTCAATGGAAGACAAAAAATCAAAGGCAGCCTGCAAACTGTGAGGCTCTGACTGCCTTTGGTCACAGTGTGCAGCTCCCTTTGAAGCCAGCAGGACCACAGGAGAAAACACCTCTGAGATGTTGCAGTGGTTCTTGAAGCGTTGTTTTGCTTTAGAGGGGAAAAAACCACACCAGCCCAGAACCATAAAATCTATGTCGGATTGTGTGTTCTGACAGAAGAATAAAATGAATGGGCATAAGGATGCAGGAGATGCAGTGCAGGCAATGCTCAGCACAGCACTTAACAGCGCTTCAAAAACTATGCTTGAAATAGAATTTGGACAAAATAAATGGGATTGTGTCAGAGAGCACCAACACCTTGGAGGTGATAAGAGCTCCTTAATTACATCCGTTTAAACCCCTGGATTTCAAAGGAAGGAAGCAAGAGAAATCAGAATGGAAAGGAGCAGCCCAGAAAATCCAGAGAGTAATGACAAAATTGGATTCTTCACTGACCAGGATATCAATGCTAAAGGAGAGCCACACTTTTCAGAACAATTTGGCATAATCAGACATTGAAAAACTGGATGAACCCTGTTATGTGACATGGCCAAGCTGCCTAAATCCTCTGTAGGATTTCTCCATGTGGAGAAATGAGAGAGTGGCCAGAGAGCCCCACTTCGTCAGGGAGCTACAGAGACAGTTTTACAGTCACACCACAAATGAAGTGCCCAGAAGTCAGGGAACTAATTTAAGTTAAGCTCCTCTGCAGACATAAGGTCCATGTCTACACAGTGCCTTAAATAGCACACAGTATGGATTCTCCAGCTGGCCCCATGTAGAGAAACTGCACAGAGAGAGACACACCATGCCTCAAATTATTGCATTGATTTCTGGGACCATCTCTATTGCAAGCGTAGAAGGAACCTGGAACAATTCCATTCAAGTGTGACAAAAAGGACTTCAAGGGCTCTGTTCATGAAGAAATTATTTCTGCCCTGATTTTACTCCCTCCTTTTGCTTTCAGAGATCTGCCCAGTCTCTCCCAGACAAAATGTTACATAGAGTTGAGGTAAAAAAGCCAAGGGGAGTGACAGACACCTGCCATGCACTTGGGAAGAACCAAGGAGAAGAGTGGGGAATTAACTGTCACTACAGGGAAAAGCCATAGGAAAAAGAAAATGTAAGATGTCACACTTTCCATTGATTAAACCCTTTCTGAAGATGTTTGAATGGCAACAGGGATTGCTGAGGATTTTTGCCTCTCATATAAAACTCAGAACTCAAAGGTCCCACGCTCAAAGGACTAGATTTGGATCTTTCAGATGTATTAATCAAGAGTTACTCTGAGATAAGATTAAAATGCTCTCTAGAATGGGCAAGCAGGAGTCCATTGAGCAGCAAATTTCTTTAGGCCTAATCACTATGCTTGATGGGATTCCCATTACTAGAAACTTACAGTTACAATCCATGTAAGCCCTGAAACGGATCAAAATATTAATAATTTTGTCTGGCTGAAAATTATCCATCAAAGCCTCGTTCAGCCAAAAAAATGGGATAAAAATTGAGTTATCTTGCCTGTAAAACATTGATGTTCAGAGAGTTTCTAAAGACTCTGGGATTTCTGTTGACCCCCCCAGTGAGTTCTGTTCTCTCTACACGACAAGTTCTGCTCTCTCCCCCACAGCAAGTAGAGAAAGATGTAATTGAACTGGAGCTGTGGGAGGTGGTACCCTCTGGAAAAACTGAGCCTGTGCTGCAGCAGCTCTACACAACCCCCTTTTTGGCAGGAAAACAGTCAGTTTCACAGGTAATGATTTAATAAATCACAGAGCTTACTAGAATGAAGTCTGCTAAATGTCTGAGCAGTTTTTTCAGTTCCCTTTTGCCCCTCCAAAACAAAAAAGTATTTGTCCATAGACTAGAACACAAAATATTTTTTTGCTTGGGGATTTTTTTTCTTCTTTTTGGACAGCGAAATGTTTTCTTCTGCCAACACGAGAACTCTTGGATGTGTTACTGAAAAATTATGGAGAAAAGAGAAAGCTTCTACTTCAAATCATGTTTTTTTGCATGTTTGAAAAATCTTTTCAGCTAGTTTGTTCTAGCTGAGAGATTTTCTTATTGTTGAAAGTAATTAAACTGAGGAAAGTGAAAGTTCCTCTCTCTTCTACTTCAGCTGGTGGTTCATGAAAACATCACTATTTCCAGAACATTCTTTAGGCCAAAGTTTCATGTCTCTTCCATCTGACAAGCAGGGAAGCGAGCTCTGTTCTGTGACACACCTGCTTTGTGTGACTCCAGACCTATTTATTCTCCCTCCTACCCCAAACCTTCTGCAACTGGACAAAACCCAACATCCCTCCTTCCACTCCTCAGGAAATCAGACTTCAGGCCAGAAGGTTCCCTAAACCAGAATAATCTAAGCATCCTTTTTTTCTTTCTTTTTTTTTTTTTTTCTTTGATTCTGCAGAAACTGTTAGTGCCAGATGAGGACCCCCAGCCTGTAACTTTGTCCATGCTTTTTTTCATATGATTGACCAAAATGGGGATATGAGTGATTTATAGCAGTGCATTCCAGCCCAGCATTTGTCCTTTGTGCCTGGATTGTTACAGTGGCAGCATCTGTTTCACGCTGCCATCAAATCACAGTGATGTTTCCACTCTCTCCTCAGGCTATGATGAATGTAATTTTCCAGTGTTTGCCTGAATCCCACACAGCACTAATCAGCAATTATCAAAAGCAGCAAACACAAATAATTAAGATATTTCCAGGGCATGCAGGCACAATCTTCTCTGGGATCTGTGCCTCGCACTGCCATGGCTGGAAATGTTGTCTGTACCACCCAGGAGAAGCCCTGAGGGGGAAGGCAGCTTCATCTCCACATCTTGACCCCAACTCAAGGCAAACAGGATGGATGAGGCATCCGAGTGATTTTCTGTTTTCAGAGGAAACAAGGGCCTTAAAAGTGACACCCTCTGTCCCCAAATCATCCTTGTGAAGGTGGGGAAGCCCAACCAGGGGCTGTAACAGCATCAAGTACCTTTAGTATCTGATTTAGTATGATTATGGGTGCTGTGGCAGCTCAACCAGTGCCCTTCATCCCCTCACTCCCAGTTTCTCCCAAATACAGCCCAAACTCAAGAGATTTTGATCTCCCTTGTATTGTCATGTTGTTTCTCAGTCACATCTCCCTGTTTGCCCCAGTCTGAGCTCCCCAGCCAGCCTCCATTTCTGTAATGCACTGCAGCCAGGGGCTCCTATCAAACTTTGACGTGGATGATTTATTTTTGCCAATGTGTAATATTTTCTCCAGCTACAATTAGAGGGATACTAAATAAGCACGCTGACATATTCGAGTGTGCTTATCTCCAATTCCCAGGAATAATCAGTGGATCTGTGTGAGCCTGCTGAATGGGTGGGAATGCTTGCTGAAAAGCCTACACACCCAGCTCCCCTCTCCTCTCTTCAGCTTATTTTTGCTGCTGAAATCACCATTCCAATTTGGAGCTGCTGTAAAGTGGAAGAGCTTAGAGGAAACCAGTGGACCTACAGCAGTTCCCATGACCCAAGTTCTTTTAATCATACCCCCATTATAAACCAAGCAGGTTTGATTTGACCACTGGTCTACCAAAAGTCCAGACCTGAGAACCTCTCTTCCCAGAAAGTGCATCTTATTTAAATCTCTGCTTTGATCTTCATGTGTGTAATTCTGCACAGAACTGACTCCATTCAAGTGAATTGAATCAGCAGCAGCTCAAACAGGTGTCCTGCACGTGCATAATTCCCTAAGGGACAAGAAACATGAAAGATTTTGACTTCAGGTTCTGCATTTTGGTTCCTGCCTTGACCAAGGCCTTTTAACAAGAGAGAAAGAAAGAGAAAAAGAGAAAGAGAAAGAGAAAGAGAAAGAGAAAGAGAAAGAGAAAGAGAAAGAGAAAGAGAAAGAGAAAAAGAGGGAAAAAGAGAGAAAAAGAGAGAAAAAGAGAGAAAAAGAGAAAAAGAGAGCATCTTGTGTATTTATATATAGATACCAAGGGTATTTCTCATTTCTATTACTACTTGTTCAACTTATGAAAGAAATGCTGACCATGACCTTTTAGGTTTTAAAGCAAACTCTGCGTACCACAAACCAGGCTGCACAGGAGAATATATCTATAAGGTGATTTAGATGACCATACATAGAAATTCTCCAGGGTTTCTGTGCCTTCTGCAGCATCCAGTGCTAGAGGACAGCCAACAAGGCTGCCAGTCACACAGCCTGGGACAAACTCTAAGCTCCTTATCTGGCATGGATGGGCCTCCAAGTGCCTCTGTCTGGATTCACAGCTCCTCGTGATCACACTGCCCCACTTGTGATCACACATCCCACAGAGATGATCAAAGGACTGGGAACATCTACCATATGCTCCAGGAGAGGCTGGGAGAGCTGAGACTTTTCCTGGAGAAGGGAAGACTCAGGAAGGTCCCAGCAGTGTGGATAAATCTCTGATGGGGCAGGGTGTAAAGAAGACAGAGCCAGACTCTTGTCAGCAGTACCCAGTGACAGGCCAAGAGTCAATGTGCATGAACTGAACAACAAGGAATTTCACAGAAACATAAGAAAAGCACTGGTTTTGAGTGTGAAGGGGGTTGAACAGTGGAACACATTTCTCAGAGGGGTTATGACATCTCCATCCTTGCAGCTATTCAAAACATGACTGCACATGGTCCTTTGCAGCTGGCTCCAGGAGACCCTGCTTGGGGCACAGAGGCTGGACTAGAAAATCACCAGAGATTTCCTCCACACTCAGCATTTCTGTGATTCTGTGCTACTTCTGAGCAAGAAAATAACAATTTTCAATATCTGGCCCAACACAAAGGAAAACATCACCTGACAACTGCAATTATTTGTTAAAGAGTGCAGAGATGAAGTATTTAAAGATACCATCCATTCTGAAATTGGGAACACAAAGAATGATGAGGGAAAGGGTGGGCAGGGAGGCAAGGGGACAGGAGGGCAAGGACCAGGATGCCCTGCACCTTAAGTACTCTTTAAATTGTAACATTTTTTCACCCTCCTAAGAGAGAGAAAGTGACTCCATGAGCCACAGACCAAGATGTCCATGTGGCCCAGGGCTGCAGGGCCACATTCCTTGGAGAACGGGAGCACTGGGAGAGGTCTCCAACTTACCCCTCATGGTGATTCTGCTCCAAAGGCCGAAGTTCAGGCAACCACATAGACCCCAAAGAACTCCCCTGTGCCCTGGAGTCCAGGACACCAAGAATTCCCTCTGCCTCTATGCCCAGGGACTTTTCAGAGTCAGGTAGTGATGGAGGCAGTGTCGGTACTCAAATTTTCTCAGAGCAAATTGTCACGTGTGTTGGACAGTGAATTTGTAGATGTGGCTTTTTTTATGTAGCTATTTATCCTGAAGACTGGGAAGTCTCAAACAGTTACTTGGAAGGCTGGAACTTGCTCACACTATCAGTGGATTATAATGTCCCTTCACCATATTTATGGGCAGAGAGACATTCACCAAACCCATTTCCTAGCAAACCCATAGACTTGCTGCTTCTACTGAGCTTCACATCATGTGACTCAACAGAAACTGTAAAAGAAAAAGTGCAGCAAAGGGTGAATCAGTCTTCTATTCATGCAATAAGAAATATTGACTGGAAAAGTTCAAACAAATGGAAATAGCAAGACCTTTTTATGTCTCAGTTTCCCCATCAGTCACAATCTCATATTCCACAGAGATGCTGCTCACACAGGTTGTAAATAAAATGAATCAGAGAGCTTTTCTCCTATTTATCCACAAAACACCTGCCTCACTCCAGATGTTACTGAATGGAAATAATCAGAGAGGGCTTTATTTTAAACACTAATCACCAAGATTATATTTTAAAAAAAATAAAAATGCTTGGTTTTAGTCATGGTTTTGGTGTAGTCACACTCTGGGATCAAGGGCTCCATTTTACTTGCTGCTTCACACCAGCAATTCCTGTCTTGATTGGGTGACAAAGCATGGGAATTTCATCTGGACTGATCATTCAAGCAACAGCATCTACTGCCTTCCCACATGTCATTGCTAATGTAATTCCTGCTCAGTAACATATTAAGAGGTGCTGAACTCCACAGGAATTTAGGGCACTTGGAAAGATCAGCTGGGAAATGCACGGGGACTCACAGACAAATGCCCTCAATCGCTCCCCGCTGCCATAAGCGGCTTTTGTACTACAATTTCATGGCTGTTTCCTGCTCATTCACTTCACACTGGTAATCTCACAGGGCCACTGGCCTCCCCAGAACCCAGCCCATTTAAACCAGCTGAGCATCTAAGTCTTAGTCTCCTTTCCTGCTACAGAGACATTCTCTAGGGGCTTCATTCCCTCCCATGGCACCATCCTGTAAGGAGTGACAGGACAAGGGGGAATGGCTTCACATTGACAGAGAGGAGGTTTAGAATGGGTATGAGAAAGAAATTGTTCCCTGTGAGGGTGGGGAGGCCCTGGCACAGGTTTCCCAGAGCAGCTGTGGCTGCCCCATCACTGGGAGTGTTCCAGACCAGGTTGTCACNGAGAAAAATTGTTCCTTGTGAGGGTGGTGAGGCCCTGGCACAGGTTTCCCAGAGCAGCTGTGGCTGCCCCATCACTGGGAGTGTTCCAGACCAGGTTGTCACCGTTAGGGACATGAAAAAACCACACACTCACCGTCAGGTTGAAGTGAGGAAAAGAAGAAGCAGTTTATTATGATTTGGGGTTTAAATAGGATTTGGAATTTGGTCAAGGATTGGTAGATGAGAGGAACACCTCTCTGACCCCAGTGGTCACTTTAGAAGTTCATCACAGAGAGGTATGAGAAAACAATTTACTTGTTTATGTTACATGTGTGAGAAACTCTAGTTCAAGAATGTGAACAATTAGAAGGTTAAAGAATCAGAGCGACACCAGATTGGATGGGACTGTGAACAACCTGGGACAGTGGAAGGTGTCCCTGCCCATAGCAGGGAGATGATCTTAATGTCCCTTCCAGCTCAAACCACTCTACAATTCTATGATCCTCCCCCACCCTGAAACAAACAAAAACCATCCCCTGGGATGTATCTAATAACTCTCTGTGTGATGTACAGGAGTCAGTGACATCCTACTAGCCGTGATGCTCTGAAAAGATCCACCTGTTTTAATTGCTTTGTCATCATCACTGCTCATCAGTGTTTCACCATGGGGAGTAAGAAGTCCTGAAGCTGGATGTGAATTTTGGTGCAATTCACACTTAAATTGAGGAGACTCATCTCCAAAGTGCACATACATTGTATTTGTAGAAAAAAAAAACAACCTGGTGTGTGTTTTTAACCATGTTCTGCACAAAGTGAGATACACAAGCAGACTTAAAGTATCACAGCAGAGATTTACTGTGAGAGAAATAAAGGCTTCATTCCCCTAAACTTCCAGATAATATTTATCTGCAGGAGGTTTTAGGTTCTCTCGTAAAAGCAAATAAAGCCTGGAGCATATTAACTTCCACTACAGTAAATCATATTTTCTGATAGTACTATAGTAGTTTTATCACAGGAGTGTTAAAAAGCTCTGGAGAAAAGTTGGAATTAACCAGTTTGTTTTCTCTGTAGATGTCTCCATGAAACCTGACCTTTTCCATGTATCTTAAATAGTATAAAATTAATTCTCCATCTTTCATTCATGTTTTTCATAAACTGTTCCACATTAAGTTCAAATTTACACACAATAAAAGGGAACAATTTAAGTCTTCACTAAAACAGCAAATCAGGTAAAATAAAGGATGCTCATATCTTTATTTCACTGCCTTAATTTTTATTATCTTAAAGCATAGACCCTGTTCTATCAAAGAACACTTTCCAGTCACAGAACATCAGCAGATAAAAATATATTTGGTGTCACTTTAACACATCTCTCCTTTAAAAGAGGTGGGGGTTTTCCTATTTTTTGTACTACAGTGGAACCTCATAGGCAAGATTCTTTCCTTCTGGCCAAATTGAAGCTCTTATTTCTGTAAAACTGTATCAGATGTGAATAGGAAAGGGAGGCCCTGCACTGGTTAGCTCAGGAGAAATGAGTTATGTTGACTTGCACCAGGGCATTTTTCATTTTACATAGGAGCAATGAGCTGCACAAATGCAGCCAGTGGAATCTCTGTTCCCACATTCTTCATGTTCATTATGGTACCCATGCCACAGGAGCAAGAACTGAGTAAGTATTACCAAAAAGAGACACAGAAATCAAACAACCAACACTCCTCCACTCTGCTACCAGAGTCCCAAAAGTTCCAACCAGGGCGTGAGGTTGTGTGGACACACCCTGATCTGTTCTGAGCTGCTCTCTGTGCTGGGGGATTTTCAGCAGCCTTTGGAAGGTGTAACAAACAGGTGAGATCACAGACACCTGCAGGCTGGGAGAAGCACATCCCAGTCCTGTCAGACAGAACGCAGGCTTGGAATATTCATTAGCAATAGTGGCTCTACACCCTGCTGTGATACCCAGCTTCCCTTTGCTACCTTTAATTAATAATTGAAGGTATTGACTCCCATCATTTCCGACTGCTGTTCAGGATCCTCGATAAATAGATTGATACTCTGGATTAACACAGCACAGCCTGAGCATCCCCAGACCCTCCAGTGGTCTAAGGGGCTGACACAAAGCTCCCTTCCCATTTCTGGAACTCCTGAGACAGAACATGGTTTCTCTCCAACACTGCAATGTTACCAAAGGATGAGAGCAGCACATGAAATATTCACAGGGCAAACAGACACAGAGCCAAAGCAGACCAGAGCAGAACTCCAGGCTTGCCCAGACACCAGGAAGGCTTCACAGTTTGCACTGACACTGAGATCTTATTGCATTCCTCAACCCAAGTGCTGACAAAGTCCTGTGCTGGAGATCAATACAACATTACCCCAGGAGGACCAAAACAGTGGGTTCAAAATCTCCACACCAAACATACAGACTTGCTGGAGACTCAGCAAAAACTTCACACAAACTGTGTGTTTTTGACAGACTGGCCACAGGACGAAAAAAAAAAAAAAAAAAAAAAAAAAAAAAAAAAGGGGGGTGGGTTCATGCAC
>VXBB01010664.1:50924-63973 GCA_013399915.1 Illadopsis cleaveri
AAAAAGAGAGTGGTCTGGTTCATGCCACTTTTATGTCTCAAACACAGGAGGATAAATAAAAGCATAAAGGAAAAAGGTGCAAAGTGTTAAGAGCCAAAATGCCAGAAGCCAATGCGGCATGAAGTCCACAGGAAAATATGAACCCATCATGACTTATTGCACAAACTTGTTCAAGACAAGGAAGTTTGTGTCAGAGCAGTTTGTGTCACAGGCAAAAAGATTTCCCATTTGGTGTTTGGAGCCTTAAAGTTAATCCATCCTTCTGTTGAATTAAAGCAACTACCCAGGGTGACTTTGGGGTCTCAGCTCAGCAGGCAGCACCCTGTTCCAGCTGCATCCCTACACTCCAGTGACCAGCTGGGGATGTTACCCCAGAAGTGCACTGCCCTCTGAACACCACCATGTCTGTACAAACCCAGCAGCTGCTCCTGCAGTACTCACACCTTACCCTCTTCAGGATTTAAATATTAAACACCACAAGAGTTTAAAGCCTCGTTAACAGTAAATATTCTTCTCTTGGAATGCCAGCCATTTTTTTTTTTATCATCTAAATAATCTTAACAAGGGTATGTACCCCAAGTAACAAGATCTTTTTTTATTTCTCCCTCTAACTTTACAAATTCCATTAAAAAAACCCCAAAAAACTGCAACTGAAACAACCAAATTTAATGATACTAATTGAAGCTGCAGATGTCAGGGCAGAGGGAAATAAGCATATCCATGAGTTTTTCAGGAACATTTGCAAGTGATTTTTTTGCATTAAAAGCCACAGCAACAGCCAAAGTGCAGCAAATCAGGTTAGTTTGGCTAAATAGCAAAGCACTTGAGGAAGAGCTACATCCCTGAAAGATGGAATTGGCTTTTTTTGGGCTGAAGATGAATACTGGAACACACTGAAAACAAAACAGAAGAGTCAAAGAAAAGGAAAAGACACATCTAAACACCTACCATTGCCTGAGTGACTCCAGTTGAAGGCAGGACCCTGTTTCCAGGCTCAGCTCCCATCATCAATCCAGAATGTGTCATGACCCAGCTGCCACAGGAAACTAGTAAATCCTTCATTCAGAGTTTAGTGCACAATTCTGCATGCAGATTTGTGTTCAGAATGGCCAAACAGCTGTGAGCTCAACATTCAGTAAATTAAAAAACCTTTTTCCCTCCCTAACCTGAAAAAAAAGTAGTTGAAGTCTATTGTGTGTTCTCAGTATTCACGACAAAAGAGCTGGAGGATCCATTTGGGTATCAGCCCAGGAGACGTGGGACTCTAAGTGCCACTCAGCAAAATTCTTATGAACACAGGTGAGGGAAGATGTAAAAGGCTGACCCATGAAATGCACCTGCCCTTGAGCTGCTCTCCTCCTAAGCATCAACCAGTGCTTTTCCTGCAGTTTTCCCTGTCACAACTGCACGTTCCCCTGCTCCAAAGCCAAACGTGCTCCTGCTCCTACCTAGTGAGAGGAGGTCACCAAATATATCACCTGCAATTACAGTTCCTTCTGCTAGCTGTAAAAGGTTTCTATTCAAGAGTCGCAATTGTCTTCTCCTTGGAATAAAATGTGAGGTATTTTAGGAAGCTCTTAGAGAAGCTGAGTGGATTGAAGCATTGTTGTGCTAATTAAAGCCTCTTTGATTTTCCAAAGCTTAATCTAACAACTCTGTGAAGTGAGCATTTTTTATAGCAAGGGCAGCCATGGGAGGTAATGCAACTCCAAAAGTACCTGGTTAGTATAGCAGATTTTCTTAGGGATGAGCTGCCCAGACCTGAGTTACCCCAGCTGAGGCCTTGCTGAGGCCTGACCTGAGGCCTTGAAGCCTGTGACGCAGTTAAAATTACTTGGTAAAGTTGTGGCGCAGTTGAAATTAGATATTAAGGTGTCAGGGAAAAATAATGGGGTTTTGAAGGTCACTGAGTGGAGTTGTTAGTAAGCATGTGTTAGCTACCTTAAGGATAAGTTAATTAATGTGTGTTTGCATTCTTCTCTCTGCTGTGTGCCAATGAAAAAGCTACTGACTTTGTAAACTATATAGATGTATATAAGCTGCCATTTTAGACGAAATAAAGGAAGAACGTAGTGGTGACCATACTGGTTGGACCCGCGTTTGCTTCGACCCAACTCTCTCTTTATAATAGGGCAACCCTGGCAACAGGTTAGAAGCCTTGAGCACAGAATGTTTCTCATCTTCTTTTCTCCACAGACCGAAAAAAAAAGAGCACAGAATCGTGGTGCTTCACAGCCTTCTGAGGGGAAAAGACACAGCCCTGTTTGCTCCTGTGGGCTCTGGGTTACTTCAGGAGCCTGTGTTTGGTTGGGGCAGCTGCTCTCAGGGACAGCCCTGACTCAGATGTCTGATCTGCTTTGGCAGTCAGACCATCTGACTGAAACTGCCAGCCCTGAAGGCACCTGCTCCAGATGCTGCAGAGGACGGAAAACACTTTTTAACTCTGGGGAAAGGGTGCACCCATCAGAAAAGTTTGGATTTGCTTTCAGAGCTAACAGCTGTCCTATGGTTTAGAGGAGTTTTAGGATTCTGATTCACTGAAGAATAAAGACGTGGCTTCTGTGTGGCAAGAGAGTGTATATTCACACCTGAGATCCACAGGATTCCATGCAGCAATTGTTTTGTAATCATTCATCAAACAGTACAGGAAAACTGACCAGCTTCCAAGATTAACTGCCAGACAAATCAAATTTATGTTGCAATCATCAATATTACACAAAGAAGGTAGCAGGAAAACAGCACCTTGTTACTGAATGTATTGAAAGTCTGCTGAATTATTGCTCCTCTTAGAACACTCTTGCCAGAGCAGCTGAAGAAGAAAGGAGCTTATTCCAATGATCTTCATGTCTGTTACCTAAGCTATAACTGCAGAGACACATTTTTTCCCTCAGTGTAGGATGCCTTAGAGGGAACCTATACAGGAGATGTACAACCAAAGGAAGGACTTAACATACAACCTTATTGTAAATTATGAAGTATAAAATACAACCTAAGAGGATTTGCATTTTGGGGCAAAAGCCTCACACACTTACTTTTGAGATTAAGTAAGGAATTAACACAGAGATTCAACTAACCCAATACACAGCGTTAGTTGGTTGGTTGGTTGGTTGGTTGGTTGGGTTTTTGTTGGCTTTGGTTTTGTTTTGGGGTTTTTATTTTGAGGTTTTTGTTTGGGGTTTTTGTTTTGTTTTGTTTTGTTTTGTTTTGTTTCTTAATGGAGTGATTTCAGAGGGCATAATCATGTCCTAGGACCTGATTCTGAATGCACAAAGTTTCAACAGGGAATAACAGGAGCTTTGCTACGAGCAAATGGGAGAAGATGATAAACAAGGATATTTTTGGTTTGGGTTGGGTTTTTTTAAACACAAGAAAGAGAAAAGAAAAAAATCAATGAGACTTNAGTGATTTCAGAGGGCATAATCATGTCCTAGGACCTGATTCTGAATGCACAAAGTTTCAACAGGGAATAACAGGAGCTTTGCTACGAGCAAATGGGAGAAGATGATAAACAAGGATATTTTTGGTTTGGGTTGGGTTTTTTTAAACACAAGAAAGAGAAAAGAAAAAATCAATGAGACTTTAGACACACCTAGAGCCAGCAAAATTCAATGACAGTGATCACCCCCTTGACCACCACAACGCAGCCAACAACAGACAAACAGCTTGGACCAGACCCATTTAAGATCACTGCAAATACCTACTGACAACTCAAGAAAACAGTTTCAGACAGTTTGTAAGTGACATCCAATCAACTGACTAAACACTCAAAGCTATTGATGAACAAGGGTTTCATTGACAAAAGTTTTTCTCCACCAAGAAGGCAAAACAAGTCAGGCAACAAAATCACAGGACAGGCCACACAGAATGTTCTGCCTCGTGTAAGGTCGGGATATTTTCTCTTCATTTCACCAATGTGTGATCAGCACCCTGTGTGCATCCCACTGTTGGAAACTGCCCCCATCTCCTGAAAAACCCGTCTCTAGGTGGACTCCCAACACACAACAGCTTTGGCACAAAATAATGAGCATCTATGTCATTGCCTCCTTTGTGTACAACACAACACTGGGACAGGGCACGTGTGGCTCTGCATGAAACACGCCTTGATAAACAATTTTCCACAGAAAACAACATCAAGTCACTTGGATTTGCTGACATCCAACCCAACCCGAAGCCCATGGTTGGTCACACAGTGGTTTGAAACCTGGTTACAAGTCTGCACTTAGATGATGATGTTAATTAACAGCCACAAATCTTTGGAGGGTGCAATCAGTGTTCATGGCCAGTAGGTTTAACCTGGTTCTGAGTTTTGGTGGGACTGAGTGATGTCTCAGAAGTGAGGGCAGCACAGTTTGGCCCCAGAATATCATTCAGGGCTAGGTACAAAGCCTGCAGAAGCCAAACCTTTGGATTAATTGCACTGTAAAGCTTGAGTTGACATTTACAAGCCTCTCAAAGCCCACAGCCACATTTCCCACTCACTACACTGCCACTTCTTATACCACTCAGTAGGAAAACCATCAATAGAGCAACCATTCATTTCAGACAGAACTGGCCAATAGTGACAGCCAAGAAACCAGACTCCAGAAAATAACCAGACAGAATAAACCTGGGTAAGATCCTTAAAAATTATCTTTAATTGATGCCAAGTATGAACAGATGAACGAGTACAGAAGCAGGTAAAACTGCATAGGTGAAAACTATGCATTTCAAATAGTTCAAGAACTCATAACATCAGATGTTCTAAAAATGGTAAGTCAAACAATTTCACTACTTGGAAGTAAAATGAGCTGTAATGTGACAATGAAGTACATACTTGACCCAAAGTATAAGCGACTGGTAAATGGTAGAAATAAGTACAGCTGTGTCAGCTTAAATGGTTTGTTGCCCTGATGGTGCACTTTCACATGGAGACTATTCAGTTTATATATTTCACATTGGCAATATTTGATCTTGAAAGTCAGAGGTATGTCTGAGAGGCCATTTACAGTTCTATTGACAGCTGTTATTTATTCATTTCAAACCGACATACTGCAAAACCCCCAATGTTTTACATGTAAAGGAAAGGAAAAAAAAGAAAAAAGATTTCATTGTAGCAGGTTATAGGTAAGGGTTTGCTGAATTTAGTCATAAAAATATCATTTTTACTTTTGTACAAAAGTAAAATATACATTTGATCCCAATTACATTATAGAAATGTCACTGAAACAATAACATGGATCAAAGACTGATGCACCTAAAGGAACTGAATGCAGCGTCTTCATTTCATTATAGAAACTAGAAATAGAAGATGATTTCTTTTTATATATAACTCGTAGTGACATTTGCTAGAGCCTGTGAACAGGTGAAATATACAGAATTACATAGATATTAACAGAAACCTTGAGACAAATTTCAGTTAAGACCTCAGTTTCATTTTATTTCCTTTGAAAATATCAAAGCATGCTGTGCCTTGACAGCATAAATTGTTGACCTCACCGGTGGCAAGTTCACCTGTACTAAGTGAAACTGTAGAACACCCTGAAGTTTCTTTTTTTCTTTCTTTTTTTTTTTTTTTTTTTCACATACAAATACTGACACCTTTAAGAATACTTGATAAGCATTTCCGGAAAAAGAAATTCCCTACACCTGATTAAGTAAATCCAGAACAACAGAAAACAGAAAAAGAAACTCAGCCTGAATTAAATCCAACCAAAATTGAAGTGTTAGATCCCTGGTTAAAGCATCTCAGAAAAGGAGCCTGTTCCAGACTTGCAGGAGGCAGGTCTGGGACAAACTTGCCCTGCTGTGCAATTGCAAGGACAGCTTTCCAGTTCCGTCCAGCTCTGCGGCTACAGAGGCTAAATCACACCTTGGAGCTGACTCTGCATCCCTGTGAGGCTGAAATTACTCTGAGGATCACTGGCATCAGGCTGCTGGAAGCCTACAGGATCAGACCATTCCTGGAAAAGCTGCAGTACCACCCTCTTCTTCAGGTTAGAGGAAAAGGTTAATCCAGAATGACACCCCTCAAGCAACAGTTATCAAGGTAGCATTTGGAAAGGACTACATTCTCTCCGTGTATTGCATATGTATGCAGAAGATTTTGTTCTAAAATATGCCTTTCTTTCCACCTTTTTCTAATTAATTTCAGATGTTCCTGACCAGGTGCTGGTTGTGTTTTGTTTAATAAATGCGCATATAAGAAACTGCACTGCTCAAGTGTGGACTATGGAAAAGTGAAACTCACCCTCAGTTCCTTAAAATCAGCAGGTTTTGAGGTTACACTTGGGCTTCAGCTCTCTCACACTAGAAGCCAATTTCCTGTACTTCTGCCTAATGAAAACGATTGTCCCTTAGCAAAGAAAAAACCCTGTCAATACCAGTTGCCCCTGCTCCTGTTGCCAACTTGGGCCACTGCAGCCTCCAATGAATGACACACCTGGTTTGCCAAGAAGGGTGTGATCCCTGAAATCTCTGTGTGGGCAAAAGACACTGCTGCAAACAAGAGGACTTTTGGCTGAATTTTGTCCTGTCTCCAGTGCTTTGTTCCATCTCACACATGCTTGTCCACGTGACTAACAGTACATCAGGCCAGCACGTGTGCAGTTTTGTAAAATGGAGATTAATTTCCTTGGGCCATAATTGTTTTCAGCCTCCCCGAAGGCAGCAGGGGGCATTATCCTCACAAAGGTGTAAACCAGGAACAAAGGGAGGGACTCACCAGGACTGGCACCAGGATCAAGTGCTAGTTCTCCCCTCAGTAAGCCAGGCTGTGAATCTGCAGCACTCGTGTACCAAGAGTTTTGGTGCACGTGGGCACCCCCTGCACAGTGGGGTCACTTCCAGTACATCCAATGATTACTACAGGCTTATCTGTCTGAATGGAGCTGTGAGGCAGATGAGGTAAACTGCATTAAGCCCCATTGTGTTCGGAATTAAAGCAGCCTTAATTCAATTCAGGTTACTTCCCTTCCAAAAAGAATGACTCCAAATCAGATTAAGGCTGCTTTAATACTGCAACAGAATGTCCATGCTGGGCTTTAAAGCAGTTTAACAAATCTACTTTAAATGCACACCTTTCATTAATTCGGATTAGTTTTCCTGAAGTCCCCGGTGAAGATAAGGCTTAGGGAATCTGCACGGGTTTGTTAGGATGCTGTGAACTCACAGCCTGGCTTAATGCACCCTAACTTCCTCCTGAAGGTGACTAAATCCAGTTCATGGCCTGTGCTGGAGCTGCCACACAGAGGGTTTGAGCTGTCTGCAGTCTTGCAGCAACCCCTCAGTTCTGTGAAGGAACAGGGCACACAGTCCTTCATTTTCACCCTCACCCCTGCTCCTCTGCCTCTCCCTAGTGCTCTAGAGCTGAGAATGGTAGAACCAGATGGGGAATTCTGGCAGGGATACCAGCCTATGGGATTCCTGCCCGCTGACTCTCTGCTTCATTCCTGCCTCTGCACTGCAGTGCACTGCTGCCTTGCCCTTGCCAGGTAAATTCCCTCATCCCTTTCCCTGAGCTGATGAAGGAAAAGCTGCACAGGACCAGCTGAGAAGCAGAGAGAAGCACAGAGCAGGGGGTGGTAGAAGGGGCTTGGGGAATGACTCCTTCTGCTGGAAAAGCTGCCTTCCCTTCATCAAAATAAAGTCTGCCATATCCCCTGGATTCCCTGTCCAGCATCACTTCCAGGAGGTCCCTACCAAAGGCATTCTCTTGACTCTTTCAGAGAAGCATTATACTGGCCATCAGCTCATTCCCAGTCCTCTTCCAGTTACATAAAAAACCCCTTAGACTTCACGTGTGGC
The DNA here is from genome assembly GCA_013399915.1 of Illadopsis cleaveri. Classification (NCBI taxonomy): domain Eukaryota; kingdom Metazoa; phylum Chordata; class Aves; order Passeriformes; family Timaliidae; genus Illadopsis; species Illadopsis cleaveri. The sequence goes on from VXBB01010664.1 coordinate 58,707, forward strand.
AAAAAGAAACACAAGGGCCAAAAGAAAAAAAGAAAAAAGGGATATAAAAAGAAAAGAAATAAATAAATTTTTAAAAAGGATGCTTGCTGATAAGAACAGGCAGTTTGTTAAGTGCACCTTCAGGCCCACAAAGACATTTCAGCACTCCTGTGTAAAGGGAGTAAGAACCTTGTTTCTGTTGTTTATTTTTTTGTTGTGTCAAACTTGTCGAAAATGCATGCCTATGCTACATGAGGTTAATTCCTGTACTCCACATGGTTTGAGATCCTTTGCAGTGAGCTATAAATGGACAAAGCAACATTCAGGCTCCCCAAACCACGAGTTCTTATGGTCCGTCCCAGTCTCCTGACAAAGAACCACTGCATGCAGCACTTTTCTCTGTGCATAAGCAGAATGACCATCACTCTGCACATTAAATTAAGGTGTGCACACCCAGCTGGGGCAGAAGGTACCCAAGTGAGGCCTCATCTCCCAAGTGCGTCCTTCTGATCATCGGTCCCCTAGCACTGAACTGATTATTGCTGTTTAGTTTATTCAGATGGTGGTTTTGTAAGCTGAGTGCAGCATTCAAGTCCATTTTGACATCAGAAGTAACATCCTACAATTCAAGAATTTGGGAAGATCGGGACCATTGGAATTTAAGGGGGAGAGAGGTGTACAATGAGCAAGGGGGTGAGCAGGGGACAGGAAAGAAGCTTTACAACATCTGCCTAGAGGATGTAATGCCCTGTTTCATCTGATGCTTTGCACTTCTTGCAGGAGTTAGAGCTCCCTCAGTTCTTGATCTTTCTCATCGCTAAGGTTCACAGAAGTCACACAGTGAGAAATAAAGTCAAGTCTTCCTGGAAACCTGGCAGGTCAAGCTTGTGCGTAACTGCAGAGTTGGGGTTGGTTTTTAACTCTAAGTGCCTCGATTTTATTTTATATATACATGTGTCTGCACACGTATGTGACACACACAGGAGCAGACATACATATATATATATATATTTATACACATATATACATATATCAGAAAGATAGGGGAGGAAAGGATCTGTACAGCGTGGAAGGAGATGTGTTCAACAGCAGTTGGCCACATGCTAAGTGCAGAATGAAGACCCTCAACTTTGTCCATTTGGAAAATTAAGATTAGTGCCTACATTCCTTCAGATCAAAGGTTATTATCTTCCAGGGCCTAGCAGTCAAGGCTGGCATGTTGCAGAAGATCCCTTCTCCTAGCATTGCTTCCCTCACCAGGAAATGATGGAAGTAGAGTAAGACCAGGGACCAGGAAGAAGAACATGGCTCAAAGGCTGTGATGGGATCTGAGATCTGAAAGGGGATGGAGGAGACAGGGATGGGACAGCCCTGCAAAGCCTTTCCCATCTACCTGCTGGGGAATCTAAGGGAAAGAAGAGCACAGTCCTCCAGTCTGGTTGCCTGACTGGGCAATGCCAGGGCTCCTGTTCCTCCTGCACCCTGCCCTGCAGGGACAAGCTGCCAAAAAGCCACCTCAGGAAAGGGCAGGCAGATACAGTGATGGCAGTGATGCCTCCATGAACAACCTGGGGAAACCTGAAGCCTTGTATGTTCACAACTATGAGATCCTTGGCAGAAGCCAATGCAGAGCCCTGCAGCATCAGACTGCCTGGGGAAGGAAAGTATTCCATGGGCACTGGTAGTCTCTTCCCACCTCTTCTGCACCTCTCTCACTCACACTTGATCTTTCTATCCCTAAACCCTTCTGTGCTGTGCCAGTAGAGAGCACAGAACGCTCCTGACAGTGGACTGACACCTTGTCCTTTCCCTCAGTGTCTCTGATCCACTCAGTTCCTGGAGGCACTTTCAGCAATTTTGGGGGCTGTAAGATAAAGGCACTGCACAACTCTCTCAATCAATCTGCTGAGTCTCTTCAGTGTCTTTTAGGGGGGGGATACAAAAAGGTCTCAACTGATGACTGCAAAAGAAACCAGCTGCTGCAATTTGGATGCATATAATAGATAAGTTTCATTTACATTCTGAGAATGCACCAAAAAGCATGCATCTGCACCTTTCATCTATAGAGGATACTAGGTTTTTAGGTGTTTCTATATATAACTCGACTTCTTAATTTTCCATATAGTTTCCCTTTAAGGGATGGGATATGTTCCTTTCCGACAATGCCTGGACAAAAGCCAACACATTTCCCTGAGCAATGCAGGAAAACAATCAGGTTTCTCTAATCAGTTCATTCAGGCCCTCAGTCTATCAAGCGCATTTTTTTTTTATTTTTATTGTTATCATTATTGTTGTTATTATTACCATCATTATTATTATTATTATTATCATTGACTTCATGCACTAATTAATTCAAGTTACACTTTAATCAAATAGGCCATAATGCTGAATATTTGAACATGCTTTGATCTCCAAAAGTTATTTGTTCCCATTTGACTAACATACGCACTTAAATACAGTACTTTAAATTACTAGTCAACGATTTAATAAATTAAGGAGTGCACTTCTGGTGAATGCAAATCAAAAAGAAAAAAGAAAAGAAACGAAAAAAGAGAGGAGGAAGGACCTATTTTTAGAAGATTCAGTTCAAACGAAAGCTTATCCGCTATTGTCTGAGGTAACGTTTCAAGCATGCGATCATAAAATAAATAGTATCAAATTCAAACATGCTTATATTAAACTCCATTGTGCTATCTTGCAACAGAGGGGCTTAAAGTTTTGTATCCAGTTCCGAACAGGGAGGGGGGGAAAAGTGTGTTTCTATCATCTGCATGTGAGAGAACTTAGCAGCATTGCAGATGGTTTGTCTTCAGTTTTGTTTGTTATTCTCCTTTTAGGATATTTCTTCTACGGACAGCAAAAAGAGACCAGGCTTAAGAAGGTTTTTTAGTAAGGTGCTGTGTGGATCTGTTGGTTGGAGGGATGGAATCTTTCACAGAGGGGGCGGAAGGAAAATTTGCACTCCTTCATAAACACCACGGCAAATGCTCGCCGCAGGTTTTGGCTGATCTTTTTTTTTTTACTATTGTTATCTGATGCACTTTCTTGCAAGTGTGCAGTTTTGCAGAATATTTTTACTGGAATCCATGCATATGCTTAATAGCTCTAAAAACTGTCTCGCTTAGTTTAAGATAACTTTATCCAAAAAGAAAAAAAAAAATAAAAAAAGAATAAAAGGAGATAGGAGAGGAAAAGTTTAGGTCTAGCATCATAACGGCTTAAAACTAAACTGGTTCAAATGATTATCATTTGCCAGGTGGAAAATGGGTTTTTTTGAAAATAAACAAAACTTTATCTTTCATGGATCCTGGAAGCTTCTTTATCGCAGAGCAAAGATTTGCAATGCAACAATGCATTTACGAGGTAAATAAAGCATTCAAAGACTATCAGTAAAGCATCTACAAAGTGTGACTGTGTCACTAAAGTCTTCAAGCTGTGAGTGGGGATTTTGTTTTGTTTTGTGGTTTTTTGTTTACACATCAGTCAGCAGCTTGCTTTTATTAACGCAGTTTTGGTTGGCTACAGTGCAGTTGCCAGTTCTGAGATTAGCCTCTCTAAAATTGTCTATGCTATTATTCATATCCTCTTCGATTTCCATGTACTCAGATTTGCTGATTGTGGAGGAGCTGCGGCGACTGAGATCACTGTCAGATGCTAAATTAGGGGAGCTAACGTGAAGTAACTGAGCCTGTTCTTCCCCTTCTGTTTCTCGGTGGTAGAAGTAGTTGAAGTTGGACACGATGACAGGTACAGGCAGGGCAATTGTCAGCACACCAGCGATGGCACACAAGGAGCCTACGATTTTGCCTCCAATTGTCACAGGGTACATGTCACCATAGCCCACAGTGGTCATGGATACCACCGCCCACCAGAAAGCATCAGGGATACTTGTGAAATGAGACTCAGGTTCTTCAGCCTCAGCAAAATATACCGCACTAGAGAACAAAATCACCCCAATGAAGAGGAAGAAGATTAGTAAACCTAGCTCTCTCATACTTGCTTTGAGGGTCTGTCCCAAAATCTGGAGGCCCTTAGAGTGCCGGGAGAGTTTGAAGATTCGAAAGACTCTTACCAGTCTGATGACTCTCAGGATGGCCAAGGAGGTGGCCTGCTCTCCTTTCTGAGTCCCCTCCCGCTCGGCCATCTCGGTGCCCAGGGTGATGAAGTAGGGGATGATGGCCACAATGTCGATGAAGTTCATTATGTTCTTGAAGAAATCAGTCTTGCTAGGGCAAGCAAAGAAGCGCACCACCAGCTCAAAGGAGAACCAGATGATGCACAGGGTCTCCACAACAAAGAAGGGATCTGTGAAGATGTTGGATTTGTAGACTTGGGTGGTGTTATCAGTGCGGTGCACCGTGTACTCCTTGTCCTCCTTCAGCTCAGGTAATGTCTCTAGGCAGAAGATCACGATGGAGATGAGGATCACCATGACAGACACTATGGCAATAACCCTTGCCGGCCCAGAGCTCTCTGGGTACTCAAAGAGGAGCCACACTTGGCGCTGGTACTCCCCCTCCGGCAAGGGCCTCTCCTCATCTTTAATGAACCCTTCATCTTCCCGGAACTTCTCCATGGCCTCCTCGCCCAGCTCATAAAACTTGATCTCCTCAGAGAACATGTCCAGGGGGACGTTGACGGGCCGGCGCAGCCTCCCCCCGGACTGGTAGTAGTAGAGGATGGCGTCGAAGCTGGGCCGGTTGCGGTCAAAGAAGTACTCGTTGCGCAAGGGGTCGAAGTAGCGCATGCGCTTCTTGGGGTTGCCCAGCAGCGTGTTGGGGAACTGGGCTAAAGTCTTGAGCTGCGTCTCGAAGCGCAGCCCCGCAATGTTTATCACCACGCGCTCACAGCACTCGTGGTCGTCGTGGGCGGCGGGCTGGTAGCTATCCTGGGGGTGGCCAGGTAGCGCGGAAGTCTCGTCCATGTTCTCTCCAGCCATCACGGTCATGGTGGCACGCAGGAAAGGGGAACGAGGGGCAGGGGAGAAGTGAGGGAAAGGGAGGAGGAGGAGGAGGAGGATGGAGGAGCACAGAGAGACCCAGGGCGGTTCAAGGGTGGGGGGGGTTGAGGTGGGATGGGGAAGCTTGAGGAAGAAGGGGTGGATGTGGAGCCTAAAGGATGGAAACACCCAAAAGGAGAAAAGAGAGGCGGGATGAAGGGAGAGGCATCAGGGATGATGGGAGGGGGAAGAAAGAGGGAAGAAGTACCTTTAGGGGGGGCAGAGGGCAGGTAAGGTGAGGGGTCCTGTCCCCCAAACCGGGAGGCTGAAGGTCTATGGAGTGCACCCC
>VXBB01010664.1:70413-89910 GCA_013399915.1 Illadopsis cleaveri
ACAACGACACAGACTCTGAACTTCAGAAGGCTGAAAATGACTCCTTCATTTTTGGGGTGTGTTTCTTTTTTATACTATTCTACACAGACCAATTTGATTGGTGAAAACAAAGGCAAACCTCTTCACTCACATTGGTCAGACCAGAGGGACATCAAGAAGAATGTTCTTTCCTAGAAGTCCCTCCTAGGAAAAGGAATGAATAACAAAGGGACAGTTTACAGAAACATTTCTCCTGTTTACAGAAAATTCCCTGGGAAAAGAATTTCAGAAAACCAAAACACCTCAGGCACGAAACCAGGGCTACACTCAAACAATCTACCAATCTTGCCATAATCACAGCTACCCTACAAAATCAGAGCCAGGTTTAGCCCTAGCTGGGCTACAAGGCCACCTGCAACAGAACTCCAGGAACACTCATTAACACCAACATTAGACTGCAGCAATGGGAGTTAGAGTTTCTAGCAGAGGATATTTTAAGGCCGTGAACAGTTGCAAGCTCTCAATGAGTTGCCATGAAATATGGCACATTATCACTTGGCCTTATGATAAAGGACACTCAGTAAGACCATCCACCACTGAGCAAGCCATGTGGAGGGAGGAGTCCTCACTGGCCTCATTTAGCCTTCCCAAAAATGTTGCCTTATTGTTTAAGCAGGCTGGTGCCTGCCTCAAAAGCTGACTGCAGACCTGAAATTCAGGCTACCAAAACGTGGCAGTCTGTTGGCGCTCTCAATGTTACTGGGGGAAAATTCCAGGAAAGGAAAGATGAAAAGGAGAGATGTGAACAGAGCTACAGAGAAAGGAGCAGAGTGTTCATCAGTGACAGTGAAAAAGAAAAACAAGAGGCATCTGCCTAAAATGAGAATCTACACTGATGCCAAACCAGTGTCTACAGGATTGAAGTCGCCAGTCTTCAGAAGTCAGGCTCAATTAAGTGTATCAAATTCAGAAGTATTCAGTGTTTTCTATGAGTTAGGGCAGCATCTTACACTGGATTCATGATTGTCTTTATCACACCTGGCAGAATGTGAATGCATGATCCTGATCATGTGTGCTCCCAGAAGAAACTAAGACATGCAGTGGAGGGATTCCCAGGCACCAGGGCAGTGGCTGAGGGCAGGACTCACTGGAACTAGAAGTGCTGAAGGAGAAGGAGCCCTGACCATAATTCCAGACCCTCAGAACAGCATATTACACTGAATGCAAATAAGCTGAAGCTTTCAGAGAAAAGTGACATCTATGAACTCTTCAGTGTTTCCAATTCTACCTCAAACAGCTTAGAGCCATGAAGGAAATGTCCAGAGCAAAAGTGGTGAAGGATTTCTAGTGGTTCATAGAGAAGATAAACTACTAGATTCTTCTTTTTGTCCTTCTGCCTCTCAGGACACAAGAATTATTGAAGAAGTTATCACACAGAGACAAGATTTGGCAGCAGTCAGAGCCCCATGTGATAGGGTAAAGGCAATCCAACACAGGGAACCAGTCCCAAATTGCTATAAACCCCTGGAACAGACAGAGCCACAGAAAGCTTGGACCTTGCTGCAAAGTCAGCACCTGGAGCCCTTCCTGGTGGAGCCCTGACACCACCAGGATGGAGCCAGATAAACAAGGGGCTGCTGCTCCTGCACAGGGGGAGGGACAAGCCCAGTGTGCCACTTTGGAGCACAGCATGAAGGTGCAGCATGAGCTCCAGTACAAGGAGAGCATGCTGGGGAAGTGCTGAGTGCTCCTGGAAGCTGTCTGGGGGCACTGATAAAGGTGTGGAACCACTTTGTGTGCAGAGTGTGCAGCTCTGCTGGGAGGAAGGAGCAGGACAGGCACTGCCCATCTCATTACTAGGCAAAGGATTGAGTGTTTGTGTCACATGTGCAAGATGGGATTTTATTTAAAGCATGACAAGCAGTAATCCCTGAGGATATAAGAGCTGCCATCAGGAAATGAATAACTTCATACCTAGGGGTAGAGGGTGCTTTATTGGAGCCAGACTGTTCCACTGGCCAGGCACCAGTGTGCACTGCAGAGCATGGTCAGGGTGAGCACTGATCAGCTGGGACCTTCCTGCCATTCCAAGACACCTTTGCAAATGGCCATTTTTAAGGGCAGGAGATGGATGGTCAGCTTTCTGGGAGCTGGCTCTGGAGTGACCCTGTTGTACACCACAACGACACAGACTCTGAGATTCAGAAGGTTGAAAATTACTCCTTTATTTTTGGGATGTGTCTCCCTTTTATACAATTTTACACAGACCAATGTGATTGGTGAAACAAAGGTAAACTTCTTCAATTACCTTGGTCAGACCAGGGGGACAGCAAGAAGAAGTCCCTCCTAGGAAAAGGAATGAATAACAAAGTTACAGCTACAAAAATATTTCTCCTGTTTGCAGAAAATTCCCTGAGAAAAGAATTTCAGAAAACCAAAACACCTCAGGCATGAAACCAGGGTTACACTGGTGGAAGCTCTGGCAAGAGCTGATCAGGAGTGGAGCAGTGCCTTCCCACAGTCTGACAGGCCCTGCATGCCCTGCTCTGACACGGCTCCGAGGGCTCTGCAGCAGAATTTGTGCCATTCAGCACTTCACAGGCCAGATTTGAGCACCAGATGTCTTGCCATGGGTATCAAAAATGAAGAAGAGCGAGAGCAAACAAAGCTAGCAGCATAAACAATGCAGGGACTGATAGTCAAAACAAGGCAGCCAGGAAAGTGATCCTTACCTGCCTAAGCTGGGACCCAGCAAAGCTTTTCCCCTAATACTAAACAGGGACTGACCAATGCATCTGCTGAAGGAAATTGTGGAGGAGGGTGGGTTGCAGTCCATCAGCCAGGCTTTAGCAGCAGTTACACCAAACAAGACACTCTCAATAAAGAAATGGAGAAAGTAGAAGGTCATTTGCATCTGCTGCTCAGAGTGGAGCAGATAGGAAGACAGAATGCAGCAGCACAGGTAAGGCCAAAGGAATGCAGCTGCAGCCTGGTGGGGATCATAAATGGAAGCTACAGTGGCAGGAGAGTGCTAAAGGAAGGCCAGAGATAGCTGCAGAGCTGGGAGAAATGTCACGACACAGCCTGAGCAGGGACCAAAGCAGAAAACATCAGCACCAAGGTGTTTGTGCAGCAGAGCCACAGCAGTGGGAAATGGGGTAACCTAAAAGATATGAGGGCAATCAAAAGCCTGGCAATAAGGGGGTCCTTATCTCTTGGAGGCACTCAGGATTTTCAGCCCCAGCTCTGAGCCTGTAGAAAGCCTGAAAGAACCACACAAGGACAGAAAATGCTGAGCAGGTAGTTCAAGTGTCTGTGGCAGAGGGTTGGAAATGCTCCCTGCTACTGTTGTCCTACCCTGATGAAAATTCCCAGTGCAGGTTGTTCTGCAGAGCTGCCTTGGCAGCAGGGCTTCCTCTTGCTTTATTTTCAGCACGCAGGAGAGGCAAAAATGCTTAACAGGGTGTGTTTCAAACATACACTTGCCTTAGAGCCCAAATTTAGAGTTCCAGTTGCATGTTCCCTTTCGGGAACAGGGTTCTTGCTGACCTGCCTGCCCAGAATGCCTCTTGTCTGCTGGAGAGACAGCTCAAGTGAAGCAGAAGCAATTATTTACAGAAAAAGAAAGAACTTGAGTAAACAAAAACACCGGCGGCTACTGCATATTAAAGTGAAAGACCCAGATGCTTTGAAGCCTTGTCCCCAGGTGATTTTAAGTGCTTCAGAATAATTCTAAGTCTTACCCAAAGTGAAGGCAGCGAGGCACACCTCAGACACTACCAGGCCATCCATGTCCCATCTTTTCTGTGCCTTGGGCACTGCTGTTGTTCCAGCTTCTCAGTCTTGCTTTTTTGTACCTTGTCCTACTTTATATCTGGGCCAGGGTCTCTTCTGGACTCGAGAGGTTTGTGACCTATCCCCTTCCTGGAGCCTCTTCTGTGCTGGCTGTGGCAGAAGGGAATGGTCTGCATCCTGTTGGTTGTATTCCTTAAGTGCTTTGTCAGATCGTAGCTCTTGAGTTTTGAGCACCTCTTTTTATGATTTATTTTCACTCGATGTCTCAAAATCAAGTCTCACGGTGTTTAAAATGCCACTGAGTGCTCAGGGAGCAAATTGCAGTAGGGCCATTACACTTCAGACACATCTCTCCCTCCCTATGTGGCAACTTGCTGATCTATTTACAAATTGCTCGCCTTCAGAATTTCTAAAGCTTTTGTCCCGTTACGTCCCGCTTTTCAAATCTTTGTGCATTATGTAGGAAAAGAGAAAGGACATTCAGCTGCTGTTACCTCCTGTCTGTGCCCAATTGCCTCAAGGCAACAGTGAAGTGAGTTAATATTCAACACTTACAGCAGTTATTTTCTGCCTTCAGCAGTGTCTAAGGACTGATCCCGGGATAATGATCCCGTTGTACTGGGTAGCAGAGAAATACATCGATGGTGTGAGGCATGCCAGGAAGAGCCTTTCAACAAGGGCCAGGCAGCAGCGAGCACGGCAAGATGGATGTTGTAGGGCAAACAAAACAGCACAGGGCAAAACGCTTTGCCAGCAGCTACTTCCAAACGTTCTGCTAATAACAGTGTATGCAAGAGGTGAAGACACACACTGGGATGCTCCAAAACTGAGCCAGAATATCAGACCACTCTTCTCACCCAATCTTACCCAATAATCTGCTTTTCCTACACCCTGACAGGTGCTTTGGAACAGGTAATCACTGCCAATGCCACATCCCCAAACCCTTGGCAGAGATCTCAGCCTCTGAGATGTGTGGCAGGAGCCAGCAGAACCCACTCGTGGAAGGAAGTTTGGTGTCTGCCTGAAACCTCAAGGTGATCCATGTTTAATCATTTGGATTCAGAGCCTGTGTAGCTTTGGTTTGTGCTTGAGATGTTTTGGTTTTTTGAATTTTTTTTTTCTAGGGAATTTTCTGTAAACAAGAAAAGTGTTTTTATAAACTGTACTTTGTCCCTAGGAGGGACTTCTTCTTGATGTCCCTCTGGTCTGACCAATGTGAGTGAAGAGGTTTGCCTTTGTTTCACCAATCAAATTGGTCTGTGTAGAATAGTATAAAAGGGAGACACATCCCAAAAATAAAGGAGTCATTTTCAGCCTTCTGAATCTCAGAGTCTTGTGTCGTTGTGTACAACAGCGTCAAGCCTGTCCTAATCATAATCTTTGATTTCCCTCATTCTTACTATGCAATTTAAAAACATAAACTGATTGCTGTTCTTAACAGCATAAACTGTTTTACAGTTTAAAAAAAAAAGAGGTGGTGCGTGCCTCTGCCCTCACAAGCCAACATTTTACCTATGGAAATTGCCATGGCCAAGGAATCTCACCGACCTGCATGGAGAGGTAACACCCAACCACCCAGGCCTCCAGTGTCCTGACATATTTTACACATGGTAAAATCATCCTTTTCCTCCTGTGAATGAATATGGACTTATTTACAGTTCCCAAATTATGGATGGATATCAGGTTCCTTTATGAAAACTTTACCTAGACCTGCCTGAGGTCACTGTGTGTGGTTCAACGAAGGCAATTTCCTAGAACAGCAAAGCAGTAGAAAAGTAATTATGATGTTTTGTTTGAGTGATAAAAAGAGATAGAAATCTAATCATTAAGAAGTAATATCAGATATCTTCATCTGCAACACTGTTTCTGTGTTTGAGTATCTTGTATTGTGTGGAAAAGGCAGAGATTGAAATTGCATTCAATAGAGCAGCCGAAGATGGTGAATGGTGTAGGAAAAAGAAAAGAAAATGTGTAAAAATAATGTAATTCAACATAAACCAAATCCTTCTTTAACTGGCCTCTGCAATTTATTAAATTTATCACAAATCATGAGCAGTTTCAGGTTATCCCTAGCTGTGGACTTTTAGAGTTAACCTTGGTAAAAGAGTGATCATCCTTCTAACACACAGGCATCTGTGACTGTGCATATCTCATTGGATTGCTACCAGCTGGAAAATCAGAGCGTGGAGCAGAACTCTGACCTCTGTGCTGCGAAATCGGAGGGAACAATCAACTGAAGGAGATGAAGGAGAATCCTCCTCATTAAGGAGGAACTGGTACAGAAATCAAATTCACTCGTGCAAAGATTCACTTCACCAGCCAGCCCACCGAGGCAAAGAACTCCACCTACTCAGCCAGCCGCAGGGAGGAGCTGGGAATTTTAACTCGGAGCATTAAATTAAGCAGAGCACTGCTAGGACCTGGCACCGCAGGTGTTGGAGGGCCCATTTGCTGTGGAATCCTGTTTGTGGAAGAGCTATAGGAGCAAACCAGGCTGCTCTTTCATTCTAGCCAGGGGAACAACAAAGAACATCCAGTGACATTAGCGCCGAGTAAACACAGAACAATCAAAGGAGCTGTTTCCCTCACAAAATACGAAAGTCACCACTGTATTGAGGACAAGCACAAGTCATATGTTCCTCTTAAGTCCTACTTAATCCCTGCTTTGAGGATTTAAAGGACATTCAAGTGATTCATAAACCCTGTGTGTGTTGTCTGCACAAGAATGATTTTTACCCATCCCGGAGACAGCTGAGCCATGGGAAAGTCTGCAGGGGTCTCACCAGTGGAATGATGCTGCTGTGTCCAGGAAGGCCTGGCTGAGGCTCTGTCTCACTCACAGCTGTAGCTTTTAACATCTGACATCCTGATAATCCAAACTTATGGTTTATGGTGTGCCTCGATTCCCCACAGGGTTCTGCAAGTAATGTGTGTGCCTTACCGGCATCGTTACATGTCTGGCTGGGAAAGTAAGTCAAGGAGGAGCTTTGCATCGAGCACAAGCCAGGAATAAAGGCAGGAGGTCTCTTCTGGCAGTTTATTGATCTGAGCCAGCATGGCCAACTTCCTGTTTTCTAAAAACAAAATAAAAATGAAAATAAAAAGGGATTAAAAAAAATCTGCTTTTTTTTCCAGCTGGAAAATGGGCTGAAATCAGCAAGACGGTGCCTAAATGTTGCTGCTTTTGAAGGTAACACCCAAACTGTGAAAGATGGCTTCAGATACCTTTTGCACAGTGTGTGTGAATTTATTTTGCTCAGGTTTTTGGTTTATGCCTCGTTGTGGTGATCTGTTCTTGTTCCTCTAGCATTATTTTTTTTTTTTTCTGCAAGTTCCTTGGCAGTGGCTCCTGCATCTATCACAGCTCCGTTCTGCAGCACGCAGCGGAAAGGAGATTGTTCAGATCTATAGTTCTGTCAAATGACACTCCTTAAGATATTGTGTAAGCTTAAAAAGGTGAATTTATGCTCTGGCTTTTATACCTCTTTGTGCCAGAGGCACTTTGGTGTATAAAAATCTTTCAGTAAAAGCAAATAAACAGGTACACCCACTGCTTGCTGGGGCCATGAGCTCTGAGAGGTCTTTTGTAGGGGGACTGATACCTTCATACCGCCTTTCTTAAAAGGAAAAAGAAAATTTAGAGAGACTATTTACAAGGGCCTGGAGTGACAGAATGAAAGGGAATGGCTTCACACAGACACAGAGTAGGGTTAGACTGGATATGAGGAAAAAATTCTGTGAGGGTGGTGAGGCCCTGGCACAGGTTCCCCAGAGCAGCTGTGGCTGCCTCATCCCTGGCAGTGTTCCAGGCCAGGTTGGATGAGGCTCTGAGCAACCTGGGACAGTGGAAGGTGTCTCTGCCCATGGCAGGGGGTGAAACTGGACGATCTTTAAGATCTCTTCCAACCCCAGTCGTTCCATTAGTCCATGAAATTCAAACACGTTGCAAGAAGCAGAGAAAAACTGGTATTGAAAAAGTATTGGAGACAAACTCTGGACAAGGTAATATTTTTTTTTCATCTACAGAATGAATCCTAAAACCTAGATAACATTCTAGATGTTGGATTCTAGTCCCAGAACTCTGGTTCTCATTTGTGACCCTCAGCAGCAGCATTAGCTTGGTCCACACACTTTTCTTCCCCTTCCCATCTTTCATCTTGCCTTTCCTGTGTAGACTGTAGTCTCTGTGGAGCAAGAGTTTGCATGTCCTTGGGATATTTAATTCAGGTGGCTGGCCCTGATCCTGTGCCAGTAGAAAAATGCAAAAATCTCCAGTTAGACCCTCAGCAATGCAGCTGGAAAGTTGGAGAGGGAGCAACAGCACCGTTTGTTCCTAATGGAGCATGACCTCTGGCTCTGTGCAGCTTTGAGCACTAAAGAAAAGAAAGCTTTCCCAGGTCCTTTTGTACTGCTTCCCCTGCTGTGCTGTTCTTTTTTGCTCCTAGATATTTCCCCAGCTGTGGCAGGAACTCCCAGCTCCCTGTCTCTGCTGGGGGGAAATGGTTTTCACTGTCAGCAGAGGTGTCCTGGATGCAATTATAAACCGGAGGGATCTCTCCTGTGGCAGGAGGAATATTGCATTTACTCTGGATCTTTAGCAAGAACTGGTGATCCAAAGCTTGCTGGCCCCACTGCAGCCCTCCTTGCCTTCAAAACCCCTCAGAAGTTCTCTCCAACTAATCCATCTTCCATGCTGGAACACCTTTGGCTTTGCAGCAGATGGCAATGCAGCACTGCCCGCTGCCAAGATGAGCCAGTTCATTTTTCCATCGTCTGCATCTTACTATGAAGCAGCAGAAAAAGAGGGAAAAAAACCACCCCACTTGGCAGCTGATGTGTTGCTGTTTATCTCCTGCTGTGGCCTCTCAGCAATATGAGCACATTGATTCAAATAACTGAGGAATAAGCAAAGGGAGAAGTCCAGAGACAGCTGGCCCTCACTGACATGGTGGACGTAGTCCTGAAGACAATCCACAGGGTCAGCTCAAATTCCAACCTCAGATTCCCAAACAGCTCAGATTTCCCCCTGCTTTTCCCACAGGAGGGGCAGAGGGTGTTCCCCCCAGTGCAGCATTGAAATGGAACATTTTCTTGGCATTTTACCTTTCCTGTCTGCTCTCTCCACCCACTTCCATCACATTGTATCTCAGCATTAGCCTGGCTTTTGGGCACGTGATACTGTGGAATTAAAAACTTGAGGGTTTAGCAGATTAGTCCAATCAACTTCCAGTTGTGACAAAAACAAAAGCAACCTTCAAATGGAGAACCAGGTGTCACAGCAAGGACTGCACAAGGTATCCATGGGTAGATTTATTTCAATTAAAAATATCCATTTTATTTCTCATTTCCTCTATGTGCTTTTAATCATTTCAATGAAGGTAAATCAAGAACTTTCAACTTGCTCAGGCCCACACTGAGTTAAAATTCATATTTTATTAAGGGAGAATTTTCCAATTTCCTATTTTTTTGGAGCTAAGTAGCATTTTCCATGGACCACTGAATGTCTTCAGAACAACAAGAGAAGCTTCACAAATACAAGCACAGCCTTCCTTTCCCTCTGAAACTCTCAGGCTCTCTTAGAAAATAAACAGGGATGGACACTTCAAGGTGATAGTTCCCATTCCAAGACCTGAAGATTTTTACAGAAGTCCCTCTTCCTGCTCCTCTGCCTTGGGGCAGTGGCAGAAAGGAGCTGTGGAGCCAGATTCAAGCTCTTGGTGCATGGCTTCTGATGGATTTGCTCCTCACTGAGGATGCCAGAAGAGTGAAAAAAAGGGTCAGGAAGTTCAGATATAGCCTCAAGGAGCAGCCTCCAGCAGAAGTAAGTGAGCAGTACTGAAAGATAGAGAGCATCATCATTTTCCAGGGAGCTTGACAAAGTTTTCAAAGAAAGCAGCATTTCTGATACCACACAGAGGAAATTCAATGCTCTGTTGTGAATCAAATCAGGCAAGAGGTACCAACATTTCAACATCCCCCCCTCCACTCAAAAAAAAAGTTAATACATTCAAAACAAACGAACAACAGGAAAAAGAAAGGGATATGAAAACATCAGAGCTAAAATGTGCCTTTCATCTTCTTGTGTCAGGATCTGAATTCTTACAGATCAGCAGTGTGCTATTCTGCTGCATGCTTGTGGAACACCCGTAAGAAATTTTTGGTTTGACTTGAAAACAAAACAAAACAAAAAACCCAAACAAACCATTTCAGCTAAGTCCAAGAGACCATTTTGTATTTCCAAATGCACAGAAAAAGTCACTTGCAGTCAAAATTACCTTTCCTAGCCCAGTGGCATTTATTTAGGCTCTGCGGTGTTTTTGCTGAGCCGTGCTGGAGTTTTGACTCATATAAATTGATATTTTCATGCCTGTGCTTGTCTGTGCAATAGAAATAGCAGGCAGTAGTGTGTACCTAGAAAAAACTGACCTAGCTGAGAAGTTTAAGTTGATTATCTTGGAGTACAAACCTGAGAAGTTAAAGAAAGAGAGTGTTTTCCTGTGCTGCTTTTACTATGGGTGCAGCAAGAGCAGAAATTCAGCAGGGTGGACAGCTGGAGCTGCATTTCAAAGCACAGCAGTTAAACCCTCCAAAGCTTCCAGAGTCCAACAGCATTTTATTTTCCTGAGCTGCAAGAACCTGCTGGACACGGAAGTCCCTGCATGGATGGACACAAGCATTGGCCATCTGGAGATAGACCAAAAGACAGTAAAAATTACAGAACAGGCTTCAGTAATGGTGTCTTAGACAGGGCTCAGTCAACCAGGAAAGTGTGGACAGAAATCTGATGGCTATTTCTAAAGATTTATCTACTCAGTGCATCAAAGATTGACACAGTTCAGATAGCTCAGATCTTTAGAGACAGGTATTTTCCTAAACTGAACTTCTGTCTGCAGCTGCCGTTGTATAGTTGTGGGGTTTTCCTCCTTCTTAGATTTGTTATCCCAGAGGTGCTACTGCTATCCCTGATGGGTTCAGCCTTGGCCAGTGGCAGGTCCATCCTGGAGCCACCTGGAATTGGCTCTGTTGGACACAGTGGAAGCTTCCAGCAGCTTGTCACCCCTGCTACCAAAACTGTGCCCTGCAAACCCAGTGCACCCCAAAATGAAAATAACCACAGTGAAATGTTGTATGTTTTTCTCAAACCTCCTCTGTGTAATTTTCAGGCTTAAATGAAGCCGATTTTGGAATATTATCTGTTCAAGGTAAAGCTAGGAACAGCTTTCCTACCAGAAGCAATTCGTGCTAAGGGCATTCTTTGAATGCAGGGCTGGCCTTTAGGGATCTGCTTGTACCATGCAAATATGCAAAGATGGATGTGGAAATAGTAAAAATCCTTTCACACAGGCTCTTCATTTGAGCTTTCTTTTCCATAGAGAGCAGGAGTGCAAAGCTCAGTGGCCTAGACTTAAACTGTGCCTTGGAGTGTTTTGCCATGTTACATTTTCTTTCTGTGTCTTTCCCAAGTAGATTTTATATATCAAAATAGGATCTCAAACAGGCTTATTTGCTTCAAAGTATTACCTTTTGCTAGCCAGGATTTCTTCATAGTTTTCAATCTAAACCTGCCCTTGGTCAGTCTGAAGCCACCAAAGTCATGCCAGGGCATCCCACTATAGAGAAGATTACAAAATATGTCATATAATGTTTATCCAATCATAGCCAAAATAACACACTTTAATTCACAGGGCAACTCACAGCACCACTGTGGGATGACACAAAAGTGGTGAAGATGGTAACTGCAGAAAATTCCTGCTGATTTACTAGGAGAGGGAACATGAAGAAGGACTATTTACAAGGGCCTGGCGTGACAGGACGGGGGGCAATGGCTTCACACTGACAGAGAGGAGGTTTAGGTTGAATATCAGGAAGAAATTGTTCCCGGTGAGGGTGCTGAGGTCCTGGCACAGGTTGTCCAGAGAAGCTGTGGCTGCTCCTGGATCCCTGGAAGTGTCCAAGGCCAGGCTGGATGGGGCTCTGAGCTGGGGGTTGGAACTGGATGATATTTAAAATTTGTTCCAGCCATTCTGTGATTCTGGGAAAGTGGTACCAGGTGGTCAAACCACATCTGCCCACCACCCCCTCAAGCTGTAATTTGAATGAAACAACACGGGCCAAACATTGCTTTAGCCTTTTGCTCTTTGGATAATATTACCAGCTCTCCCAGGCTCGAGTGTAAGCAGCTTAGCTCTGCAGCATTATTGTGACTAATCTCATCAGAGACTGCTGTGGCAGCCAGGCTCCTCTAAGGCAGACCATGGGGAGGATCTCAGGGAATAAGGGAAAGGCAGATGGGGGAGCCCCACATAAATCATAAAGAATATGAAATAAACATTCAGGAGCTGAATGAAAATCCCACATTTAAAAAAAAAAACAACAACCAAAAAAAACAATGTCTAGTCTCAAGCTGCTTTGCAACTAAAAATATCAAAATCCCATTTCTGTTCTTTGATAGACTGAGGGGATGTAGATCTGTATCAGAAGAATCTAATGTGGGCATGAACCTATATGGGACATTTCTTGCTGGACTTTCCATAAGTTTAAAATCCATTTTACCCTTCAGAAGTGCTACATTAGCGGTGGCAAGTTCACCAAATAATGTGACTCCATCATCCTGAAAATTAGTTTATCTTCAACCTCAAGGTGCCAAAATTACCTTAGGAGAAGATTAATTAAAACAAGACTTTCTTTTTATTTTCTTTCTGTCATGAAAAAAAAGAAAAAAAAAAATCACCTGGCTGGAAATAATAGGGTGATAAGAGAGGATGTCTGGCTTAGGCTGTGATGAAGACCCAAAAAAGCTAGGACATTTCAGGTTTTCCTATGATTTCCAACAGAGACCAAAAAAGAAATTTGTACCATAGAAAGGGCCAAAAGGATAGATCCAGCCCAGTGGGATAGATATGAAGAGACCCTAGGGAAGGTTATGAACTTCCAAGAGAGAAAAGTGTGTTGCTGGGAGTCTGCTGTAACTGTTCTGTGGCTACAAGCTTCCAGAGTCATATAAAATGTATTTCTCCAGTGATTTTGATTATTTGTATGCTAGAAACTCACCTGTTAAGGTAGCATTTTCTTAGGGAAAAAAAAAATTAAAAAAAAAAAGAAAAAGAAAGACAATCTCATGGAAAACTTGGGTTTGTGGAAGTATGTAGGCACTGAAAAATGCTAGTCATGAAGACTGGACAAAATCACACATGATCTCAATCTACAGGTGGACCTAACCTTTGTCAGATCTGTTGCAAGGCCTGTCAGAAGAACAGGGAGAGCCAGCTGGGAAAACATAAAATTGCCTGAAAAAACACATATTTATCCACTCCTATCTGCCCATCCCTCCATTCCTTGATCTTGTGCACACCCTGACAAGACACGCTTCCAGCTTCCCTTCTTTCCCCCCTCACACATCAATCCAGGCAGTTACTGGACATGATAATTATAGGAAGCTCTTAAACCCCAATAAATGCTACCAAGCTGGCTACTCAGAGGCTTCTATGCCATTGACTTTTTAACACAGTAATGATGATTAGGCTGTATTGCATCTGGGTACTTTTAGAGGTTTACCCCTTGATTAGACTTAGGGAGAGGGAGGAAATGCTGTCAGAAATGGGAAGGAGATATTTCAGAAAGAAAGAGGTTATGTTTTCAAATTTTGACTTCCAGAGCAGTGGCAGAATAATAAACACGTAGAGGTTCCTGGTTTTAGGCTCTGGTTTTCTTTCAGTGGCAGATAAATGGTGTCTCTGCTGCTGTAAGGGCTCTGGAACAGCCAGTGCTGTGGAAACTTAGTTTATCACTGGCTAACCCATGTCCTGCAACATGAACTCAATTTCTTAGGCTGTACTTGCAAAAGGGCCAAAAGCTTGGCTTGCTACTCATGGTTGTGCCTAAATTCCATGGCCCAGCATGGCCAGTGGAAATGCCCAAGGTTTTCACTACCAAGAGCAAAATCAGAACCAGGGTGGGGGGCAGTGGAAGCAAAACCAGGGATGTAGCACCTCCCACCCCCCACCTGCATGTTGGCCAGGCATTGCCTCAGAGTTATATCAATCCTACCTTCCTCCTCTCTCCATCCCACCTGGGCCAGGAAAATCCTGCAGCTCCCTGCACAGGTCACCAGAAAGTTTGGGAAGCACAAACTAGTTCCTCCTCTGGCCTAAACTCACAGAGCTCAAACACTTCCTCTGTGGGAAATGCCTTCTGAATCTCAAATTTCTCAAAATTCAGAACTTACTCAGAGCCTTTCTTTCCAGCACATCTCACAAAAGGCACCATTTAGTTTTGGTGCCTGGAGATATTTCTATTCTGCAGCAGCAGCAGAGTAGGACCAGGATGAGGAGGGAAACACACAAGATAAGTGAACGTTTGGCAGTCCAATGGATGAAAGGTGAGGAAGGGGTCCTGGCACATGGTGAGTCAAGAAAAAAGAAAGCTAAGAGCCAAGAAAAAAATCAGGGAAGGGTTGATGCAACTGCACATGAGAGGAGTATGCTCATGAAGAAGGGTTCCAGGGGACCAGCAGCATTGCAGGGGCTACAAAATCTTCAGAGGACTGTGGGTGAGTAGAGTGAAGCAAAGTTTATCAGACCCTTCTGCTGATTCCAGTAAGTAGCTCTGACAGAATCTGAATATCAACAAATACATCAGAACCAGGTGATTCGCTCCATTTTGGGTGCTGTAAGTGCTGTGAAGCCCTGTGTTCAGCAAACAGTGATTCATGAGGGATGAGTAAGGCCCAGCAGTCTGTGGCAAGAGCAGTGGAATCCTGCCAAGGCCACGGCAGCCCGTGTGTTCTCTGTGTCACAGGGCTGCAGTGACATGCCAATCCCTCCTCCTCCTTATTTTCCCTTGAAGTTTGTCCAGACTCCTGGCCATAACCAAGGCCCATTGGATGCCCAGGTCATTTTGTACCAAGACAGAGTTTCTGGTTCTGGGCCGAATTACTTCTGAAGGGCAAAAATAGATAAATATCATCAGCTCAGGGTAGAAACTGAGGCTCTGGTTCTGTGTGACACTGAGGAGGGCACAACAAGATTTCAGACAACAACCACTGTTCCTGTCTAGGAACAGCAATCAAGTGACTGCAAATGTATATGAGAGAGACCAAATATGTCAGATGAAGAGGAAATCAGTTGAAAAAGCCAGTCTTAGTTTCTTCAGCAAACTTCAATTCAAAGGCTTCATCAGTGAGGATATAAAAAGGTAGATTTTGATATTGAGGTTATTTTATATTCCTGCTGATTGGTCTACAAAAAGAATGTTTATGTTTCTACTGCTTTGAAATGTTTTATACCTTCCACCCCATGTTTATTTGTGGCTTGTACCCCTGCTCACTTCCACTGACATTGAATATACACAGAAAAATAGCTGTCTTTATACATTCCAGCATCTCCCCCTGTGGAAAACTCCCAGAACAGCTCATGGCAGCTGTTTGGCTGCACACAACACCCCTGTGCACCACTTCAGGGTATGAAGGAGTGCAGATCCCCATATCCCATTGCCATTGCAAGATGAAAGCGTAGATACTTAGGCTATAATTAACCACACTGAATTTGAGCAGTAAGCTAAGGTTAATGGTCCTACAACACTTGAGAAAAGTGTAATTGATCTCTTAGAGAGCATGAGTGATTAGGAGATGGTTTTGTGTCACTGGGAAGGTAGTACTATCAACACCACAGTGTCCACTAACAGAGTTCTCAGGGCATCCCTTCACCCAGTCTAATTAAATGGATGTGCTTTATCTCCCACATTTTCCAGCACCTTATAAAAATGGACCTAGGCTGATTCCATTGCCTTTTTGTGTTGGTAACAAACAGAGGAACTGCTCAAATAGGGATTCATACATCTCAAAAAAATCCATTTCCTACTCCTCCCAAAGTCAGGTGATGCTGCTGTCCCCATTTCATTACACCTGAGTCCGAGCTGCAGCAAACCGCCTCAAGCACCAGGAATTGCTGTGGTGCTGCATCCCAGGTCATGAAGCCTGAGCCACTGAAGATGTGGCAAACTGAGATCAAAGTACCACAGAATTACAGAATGGTTTGAGTTGGAAATGGCCTTAAAGATCAGCCAGTTCCACCCCCTGCCATGGGCAGGGACAACTTCCACTAGCCCAGGTTGCTCAGAGCCCCATCCAACCTGGCCTTGGACACTTCCAGGGATGAGACAGCCACAGCTGCTCTGGGAAACCTGTGCCAGGGCCTCACCACCCTCACAGGGAACAATTTCTTCCCATTTAAACCTTCCCTCTGTCAGTATGAAGCCACTGCTCCTTGTCCTGTCACTCCAGGCCCTTGTCAAGAGTCTCTCTCCATCTTTCCTGTGGGTTCCCTTCGGGCACTGCAAGGCCACAATGAGGTCACCCCAAAGCCTTCTCCTCTCCAGGCTGAACAATCCCAATTCCCTCAGCCTTTCCTCCCAGCAGAGCTGCTCCATCCCTCTGATCCCCTTGGTGTCCCTGCTCTGGCTCCAGCAGCTCCCTGTCCTTCCTGTGCTGGGATCCCAGGGCTGGAGGCAGCTCTGGAGGTGGGGGTCTCTGTTAATGTGAACTTACAGACTTGCTCTAGTCCCACAATGGGACTCCAGCATGGAAGGATCCATCTCTGGAAATGAGAGGGAAAGAACAATAATAAATCTGTTTCAAATTTTTTCAAAACTCAGATTCGCCAGAGTTATCTTCCAGAAAAAGTTCTGGGGTAGAACTGTTCAACTGCAAACCTTTTCTACCCAGCAAAACCAAACTTAAAAAAAATAAAAAAGTCAAACAAAACAAACCAAAAAGTTTATGGAAGGATGGAAGTCTTTCTCCTTTCCATTTCCATTCACAGATTGATTTTAATTCATTACCTTGTCTACCCCATCATACAAACTGACTAAAACAACACATGATCTTTCTATTTGCATGCACTTTCTTAATGCAGATGTGAGTCTAAATTTCCTTCTCAACAATTGGTTGTATTTCTACTTGAGCTTTTCACTGTAGAACAGAAATAGATCTTATCTGACTCCAAAGGGATTGTTAGCAACGAGCAGATTAGAAGGAAAACAGATGCTGGGGCAGAAGAGATGTAGTTCTGCTGGTATTTTTTAATCAGATCTAGATGTTGTCCCCAAGTTAAGAAACACTGCAGCCAGGGTGGACTTACCCAGGGCTGAGCGTGTGCTTAAACTGCTTCTGCAGAGAGGTGTCATTTCCAACAGGCAGAAGTTTTGAGCCATTCAAGTGCACAGAAGATACAATCCCGTGAAGGACAACATCCTTCATCCTGCTGCCCTTGGATATGGAGAAACTTTGGAGAAGGATGTGTCTTTCAGCAGGTGAACCCCTTGTTTCTCTGGTGTCACATGCACGCACCTGAATACCTTTGTTAGAAAGGTGAATAAGTGACATTCTTCAGTTTTCTAAGAACAGAAGTTTAATTTTGAGGCCAAATTGAGGCAGCTGGATCACAGCCACTGTCTGCCCACGCTGTTAGAAATTCCTCTGAAGTCCCCAGTGTAATGCAGAGTGGTTCACAATGTGAAGAATGCACACAAAACTCTTGCTCAGAGCCCACTGAGCTGCAGTTGGGAAGGATTTTGGCCCCCTCATATCTGTCTCCTCCTTTCCTCCTCCGAGCTAAAGCACCAGGCATGAAGATGCTGAGACAAAATGCAGCATTTCCTGCAGAGCTCTGGTTGAGAGGCATTTGAAATACGACAGTGCAGACGAAAACTCATGTTTTCTTCATGGAAATTACAGGAAGAGGAAAAAAAAATATTTTCAAGGACACAGTACTGCTTGGGTCATCCAGTCAGCAGCAGAAACTGGTTAACAGCATAATGAACACTGAATATACCAATATTTGGGTATCCCTGAATATTTGTGGGTGGTGTTTTCACTTTTAAGCCTTAAGGAAAGCTCATGACCTTGCAGTTGCACGTCTCTATGGCACAGAATCCTGTCCACTAACTCTTGCATTAAACCTGCATCTTGCCTTGAGAACAACTCACATTAAATGTCAGGACAGGGATTAGAAAGGTGCAGGCTGGTATTTTGCCAATTTAGCAATAGTTGAACATAAGTTTATTCCTGGGTATGCCAGCCCATCACATTCTGGGCTGGGAAATTTTTTGTTTAATACATTTTTCCATTGTTTGCCCACCAGCACTTGAAATCTTACTAAGGCAGCATTTGCTTTTTTTTACAGTTCATTTCTCTGCTACAAATATCTTTAAAAACAGGCAGTTAAGCAGTGTAAGACCACAGATGGACAGCACTAATCTTCCTATAAACAAGCAGAACCCCCTTGTTTTCCATCAGTGCTGCATCCATAACAAATGTGTGTCTGAACAGGCCAGCACAAGGGTACACACTGCCCATGTTCCCAGCATTAGTGTTCACCTTTCCTTCACCAGCCCATTGGAGAGAGGAAAGGGGAATTTGCATTCCTCTCTGGATGACAACTGCAATTCTGAACTTGCACACCTGGAGCTGAGAGCTTGATTTTGAGGAGAACCACAATAATGAACGAGGCAAACAATGCCATGGTGAACAGGGAACTTGTGGCCAGCTCAAAACATTTTATCTAATCTGGTGTGACAGGAGACACCTTTTGTCTTTATGGCACTTTAACTGTTGGCTGTGAATTGTTGGCTGATTTAATTTCAGTTTGAAAAAGCTTTTTGAGATGACACCTCAGTGCGGGGTGTTTTCAGGATAGTTAACTTTGCTATTACATCAGTTACATTAAGACAGGCAAAAAATAGCTTTTAAAATGAAAATACAAGTCTTATCCAGCAAAGCAAGCAGCTGTTCAAGCTTGGCTCTTTTCTTGATGTATATTTAGTCAAATGCACTGAGCCTGCAAGGGACCTAAAATAAAATATCTGTAGTACAGCTTTCTGCACCCCCACATCCCCAAAATCCCAGCAGCTCACAGATACACGAAACCAGCCTCAAATCTGAGCAGCAGGGTCTCCACTAGGATACACTTGCCCAGCTCAGCAGCTGGACTTTTATTTAACACAAACCAATATCCAAAACCTGGAGAAAGCTGCTACAATGCACTCTGTGCTCTGCTACCCCCACAAGTGCGTGGCAGTCCAAGTGTTCTCAGATGGCCACAATTTCTAGTGTTTAATCATGCCAAAACTCACTTAGCCCTTGAAATCAGACAAGATCAAGCTTATGAAGTGTGGGAAGCTCCTCCAGCATTCACTCAGTGGCAATTTACTGTAACTCCAGTAATGAGTTCCTCCCATGAGGCGCTTGCATATCTGAAGCACTATTTCCTGAGGCTGTCATGTCATTAATTTTCAGAGTTTATAGGCCAGTGGAGCTGCTGGATTTGCTGTCTGTAAAGGTTGGGAGATTCTAATGGATCTGCTGCAGTGCAGATCAAGGGTATCAAGCCTCTTCAGAGGGAGGAGTTCAAAACAGAGGACACCCCCAGAATTGGGAATACAAGTATGTGAACACGTTTGCTTTCGAATTATCTTTTCAGCCCAAAGCTGAACACTTGCTCATCAAAATTAGGTTTTTAACTTGGATTTTCAAACCCCCTCTAAGACAAATCAGGCAGAGGGAATTTTCTTGTATTCCCCCAACCTGAGTTCAAAATTTTCATTTTGAACCTTTCCAATCTGAGTAACTCTAAAAAAAACCACTGCAATTTGTTGTTGCTGTAATGAAACATTTTGTTCCAGATTGCAGCAATCTCTCTCTTTTCTTTCCTTTTTTTTTTTTCCTTC
>VXBB01010664.1:90263-113655 GCA_013399915.1 Illadopsis cleaveri
TTGGTAGAACTGAAGAACCCCATTTTATAGGAGGTGCCTATAGGACTTGCAGACTCAAAGTAATTCCACCTAAATTTTAAGCCAGAAAAAAAAAGGTATTTTCATTTAGGGGTGTGCGTGGTGGAGGGATGGCACCCGTGGCAGTGGCCCTGCCTTGGCAGGAGGGTTGGACTGGGTGATCCCTCCAGGCCCCTTCCAACCCAAACAGTTCAGTGATTCTGTCACCGTAAATCATGCCATAGGAAATGGATCACAGCAGGAATTCATCACCAAAAAATTCCCTAAGAAGTCTAAGTCCTCAGGGAACATGTGATGATGTAACTGCTGTTTGACAGCTTTCTTATTGTTCTTCCCTGTATTCCCCCCTTTGTGAATTACATTTTTACTTCTTGAAGGTCATTTTTTTTTTTTTTAATTTTAGAATTCTCTTTGAAATAATTTTCAATAATTAAATAATTATTTAAAAATTTTTTTTTTTCCTCTCACAAAAAATTTTTTGGTTTATACCTACATCTCCTCTAAGGCAGTTTTGACTTTTAAAGCTTTGAATATTTTGCCTTTCCATAAAGTTAAGGAAGCAGATCATTTATCTGTTGGTTCCTAGCACTGCTGTAAGGTAGTGAACTTCTAATATATTGGTTTGAGGTAGCAACCAGGCAGCCCAGATGAGTCCCTGCCTAAACATCCCACAATCCAAGGAGATAGAGGGGATGTTTTATGGGAAAATGAGACATGGATTGATCACACACAACATGGGACACACTCCTGAATGCTGGACACATCAGCCTGTCTCTGCCTTGGCTATCAGCACACAACTGCTGTGGTAAAAGTGAGATTTGATCCTGGCTTCCTTAAGTCCCAGTGCTAGGATCCTGCAGCTCTTGTAAAATAACTGTCCAAATNAAATTTTTAATCCTGAGTAGATTTTTTTTCCTTTTACCTTCCAAGTTTTTTAATCAACCAAGTAAACAAAGAACGTAGTACTCCATCACCTCTTCTATGAGGAGCCACAAAAGGATTTTAAGGCATCAGCAATGTGCCTGTAAAACTCTGAATTCTGACCAGAGGAGGGAAGATGCTGAAGGCAAGGCAGGAGGTTAAACAGTAGAGTAAGCAGCATGTCAGGAAATGCAGAGAAAAGTGTCATTTATTTTTATCCAGAAGCCATTTCATTTGGTAGAACTGAAGAACCCCATTTTATAGGAGGTGCCTATAGGACTTGCAGACTCAAAGTAATTCCACCTAAATTTTAAGCCAGAAAAAAAAAGGTATTTTCATTTAGGGGTGTGCGTGGTGGAGGGATGGCACCCGTGGCAGTGGCCCTGCCTTGGCAGGAGGGTTGGACTGGGTGATCCCTCCAGGCCCCTTCCAACCCAAACAGTTCAGTGATTCTGTCACCGTAAATCATGCCATAGGAAATGGATCACAGCAGGAATTCATCACCAAAAAATTCCCTAAGAAGTCTAAGTCCTCAGGGAACATGTGATGATGTAACTGCTGTTTGACAGCTTTCTTATTGTTCTTCCCTGTATTCCCCCCTTTGTGAATTACATTTTTACTTCTTGAAGGTCATATTTTTTTATTTTTATTTTAGAGTTCTCTTTGAAATCATTTTCAATAATTAAATAATTATTANAAACAGGCAGTGCTGTCTGGAAACAAACTGGAACGACACAGACTATTTGCGGAATAGAATTTTTTAACAAAACATGACTTTCCTTCTACCTGCAGCTCTCCTCTCAGCCTCTGCAGCCCTCTGAGCCTTAGAAACTTCTGCTTTTCAGGGAGATTGGACAACACACAACTTTTAGTTGTACCCTTTGCCATCTTCCACAGGCACTGTGCCAGACAAGTGAAAGTCATTAGCCTTCTTTCCAGTCATGCTCACTTGGAGGCTGAGCTCTACCACCCACCTACTCCCCAGTCCTTGTCAGCTGGTGATTTTTTACCTCTTCCCTCATCATCCTGCTGTTCCCAACATCCCATTAAACCCTGTCTTTGTGTGTCTGCTGCCTTGCTTTTGCCCAAGAAAGCTCAGCACTGCAAGCCCCGATAAGAGAATTTGACCTTCAGCACGAATATCAAGTCTCACATGACTCAGGCACACAATTAAGCTTTGCAAGATAAGGGGCCAATTAATTTAATTGCCAAACAGAAAGAGGGAACTCCTACTCAGGTTTGCCTGAAATCATGTTGTTAATTAATAATTTATTTATTTGCCATTTTACTTTGAAACCAGAAGGTAATGGAAATGTGAACAATAGCTCCCTGTTCCTCCCTTTAAATTTTGATTTTCCAGGTCAAATGGAAGCCTCTCTTTTAGTGCATGTGGGAGGGGAAAAAAAAAATCCCACAACTTTCTGATGTTTCAGATAGAATTTTAAAGGCTCTACTTTTACTTCAATCAAGAAGCAGTGGGATTAAACAACAATTAATACATTATCCTCTATCACGAGACCTTTGCACTAAACACGATCGTGATAACAAATTGTTCTGTGGAAAAACGTTCCAAAATTGGGTGGATTTGGCTAACCCCACTGGAGACATGTTTATTAGTGACTGACTCAGGATTCTGAAAACTAGGAGGGTCTAGAACATACCTGATTTTAAGTAGAGAAGTTCAATGAATATATGTAATATCTGCTCAAATGGTGAAGGTTAAAAAATTGCATAATAACATTTGACTAAACCACAAATCTAAATGTGGTTCTCAGAAGAAATGTTTCTATTTTTTTTCCCCAGATTTCCCCAGGAATTTTTTCAGGCTTTTTGCAAAATTTGTGTGTTAGAATAAATATTAGTATTTTTCCCTGTAAAATGGCCTGAGTTGGCCAGAAGTTCTCCAAAAGTCAGTGGAAACAAAAATTTTATTATTTCTTCAGAATACATTTTTCCCCAGCTTTACTTTAAGTCCGTTCTCTTGACACTGAAGATAATTTTTAATGTACAAATATCCTTATATCATTAAATTCAGTGTGGAAATGGTCCAGCACTCATTCACTACTTCTGTCCTGAAGCAGTGAAGAACCATACTTAATGACATATTTGCTGTCTATCTGGTAACAGTTTCTGCAGCATCTTCTGGGATATTAACACCCAGAGCAGAAGGAACACAGTCAACTGAGCCAATCCTTCCAACTCTGTAGATTCAGCTGCTTTCTTATCCAACATAAAATGCAGGAGCAAGTGTGCCTGGCCTCAAGACACATCTGAGGAATTTTAAAGCTTTCCAATGATGAACACGGAATCACAAAACTGTTTGGGTTGGAAGGGACCTTGAAGATCATCCAGTTCCAATTCCCTGCCNAGAAAAGCAGGCCAGCAGGCAGTGCTCCTCCTGAGCTGGATTTCCCCTGTAAGGGAATTTGTGGTCTCTTCCTCTCTGGGAAATGCCCAAATGCAATCCCAGGATGAGAAAGGAGAGGCTGGACACCCTCCTGTGCACTTTGTTTCTGTGGGAGATGGAGCAGCAGTCAGGGTTCTGAGTGACACTTTGGAAGAAGGCTCTGCAGCGGGATACAGGACAGGGATAAGTTAGTCATGAGCACAGATGAAGAGTAATCCTGCATTAGTCACACCACAGATAATAAGAGCTGGAAAAAGATGACATGTGAGCCTCATGTTAAACCCACTTATGCTTAATTCTCTGTGCTGAATATAAATTGTTCTAAAGAACAACTCATTCCTCTACAGAACAATTCTTCACATCATGGCACTAACATCTCTGTCATCTTGATTTAGGCCATTTAAATGTCAGTAAGACAAGTTAACACTGCCTAAGGGCAGCTCTGTCCCATGCACCAGAGATCTTGTTCCATCATTTTCTGTTTTCCTGTAGTGCCTCATGAAAAGGTGGAACTTTGGCACGCAGGGGTAGATTTGCAGTGGGGTTACAGGGGAGAGGGATGGTGAATCCCCTTTCTCACCCTGTATTCCTCCCCAGTGCAGTATCAAATATAAAGAATTAAGATCTAATGTGACTTGGTTGTATCTCTGCCACCACCCTGGCTGTGCTGTAGCCAGCCTGCCACGTGGAAATGCTTCCCTTCCACTCATTCCAGCCCTGAATGCCTCGATCCTCCAAAGGTGTGTTTCTATGTCCCAAAAAAACCCCAAATGAAAAGCCATGGATGATGAGGGAACACAAGTCAAGTTTTCCATATGAATACAAGGAGTCCATCTGCCTTGCAACCACTTTGAATGCCAAAAGATCCACAATTTCCACCATCAGACAGGATTATTAGACATTAAAAACACAGAAAACATCATAAGCCACAGAATCAATTAGGTTGGAAAAGACTTCCAAGGTCATCAAGTCCAACCTTTGACCAGTGCAACCTTTGACCACGCTGCTCACAGAGAAACTGGCTTTTGAAGGGCAGAATATTCCTGAGGGAAAGAGGAGCTACCGTGTTGCTTTCTGAGGACGCAAGTTCAACATAAAAAGTGATAATGAATTTTTCTTTTTGGCAAAAGTGGGTGTAGAGCCTGACAGCATTAAAACCCCCGAGGTGAAATATGAAAATGTTAGCAGATTATTAGCAGCATATTAAAAAAAAAAAAAAAAGTGCAGAATGCTTCAGTGCTGAATTAATGAAGTGCTGCCCTCTCAATCCCTTGCAGCCTGTTTGAAGAGAGGCCCTGAACCTCCTGCCACAAGATCTCACCTGAAGCCATGGGGTTGTATGGTGCAGATGACACTCAACCAGGTGCCTCCTACCTGCTGAGTTTCCAGGTTTGTCCCACCTGCAGGAGAATTTCAGAGCAAGGGCTCCAAGGCACCTTTGAAGGAGAGTTAAAACGAATTTTATAAACAAACAACCTTTGGGTCCTGGGGAAGCTCTACCTACTCCTGCAGCTTTCTCTATAAAGGTAACGTGTAGCCTGAGACTCACAGGAAATACATTTTACCCATCCTGCTGGAGACTGAACTTTTGAAGCACTGTCACAGCATTTTTTCCTAATGACTTTGTATATTTGTCCTTGAAGAACAACAACTTTGGCGGTGGAGGGGCATGCAGGGAGGAGAAGAGAAAAATGTTCTCTGAAGATGCTGTTTCTGGAGGTTACTTTTAGTAAGCCTGGAGTCTGCTGCCACTAAAATCAGCAAGAAAATTATCACTGGCACCAGTGGGAACAAGACAACGTGCAGCAGTTTTACATTCAGGCTGGGTTAGGAAGTCTTTTGTTCTTGCCTCTGGTTTGCATGTCTTGTTTACACGGGGCAGTTAATGCCAATAAAAGGGCTAACCACCACTAACAAGCAGCTGTAACAGATAACCCAGTGAGTATGAGATGGATTGTGTTACAGCAGGGAAGCGGGGATTTGTAGCTCTGTGCTATACCATGATGCTGCTTTCCCACACGGGGAGCAAATTCTCCAGGTGGATAAATCGGAGCAGGGTTCTAATTTATTTGTACTGAATCACTCCTTCTGTCCCCACCCTGGAGCACCCTCTCCCTGGGTGCAGCCTGAAGGTGTTCATCTCCTTGCACCAATGCCTGGGTGTGCCAAGCACCTTAGCAGGAGGTTTCAGAGCCATTTCCCTACAGCAGAGAACTGATAGAACTCCTGTCTCTTAGGATTTTTACATTCTCATGGAAATAAAAGTGATGTGAGTGACACAGCAGCATCCGCCCCTTCCCTGCAACCCCCCTGCCCCACAAGCTTCAACGTTGCCATCTTTCCTTTGCACACTCTGGATTTCTCTTTGAGGTCTTTTTCTGAGTCCCAGGCTCTTCATTCAACCGTACAAAGGTTAAATGGCTCTGCACACTCCCTCTCTTCTCAATCTGTTCTCAACCTCAGCCCTCCCTTCCACTTCACCGTGTTTTTATTTACCCAAATTCACTTTCCTCCATACCCCACCCTGCTGCAGACCCTCCTTCACTGTCTCCTGGCTTCCCCTTTCTGGTTCCATCAGCTTGGTTTGCATTCTCAGCATCCCTTCCTTCCTCCTTCTCAGTGTTACCCTCGATATGCTCTGGATTCCCCTTTGCTGTGACCTTTAAGCTTTCACACACCAATATCTGGCACCCAACAGGTGCCTCTCCTGCCATCTCCAGGCATGTCAAACATCAGGCATCCCTGTGAAGGCTCTGAATGTCCAAGCAGGAAGCCCAAGACAGTGTTGTGTGAGCTGAGTTCTGTCCAAGAGCATGTCTGGTACCTCGGGGTCTGGGCTCTGCTTTGCTCCTAAAAAGACTTGAAAGTCCAGTCTGGAGTTCAGGGCATCCCTGCCCTCAGACAAGAACCTTCAAGCTTTGCAATCGAGCCACAAGAAGGGCAATCCTGCACTTTTCTTGCAGTGTTTGTTTGATGCCAACAGGGTCTCTGTCAGTTGCAGTGAGGAGTCCAGGTGAGGATCCATCTGAGATGTGGCCAAAATATTGGAACATGCCCTGAGCTGCTGCATAACAGGGGTTTAACTTTCAGTGTCTTCTGAGGGAAAAGCTATAAAAGAGTTTAATTCTCTTTGCTAAAGGGTTTCTGTCCTTTTCTGTCATCCCTCTGGGTTATTGGCGTGTCTTTCACTAATATCTCCTCTCACTAATACCTCCTTTTCATTTCTTCACTTCCCTTTCTTCCTCCCAGCCAATTTACAAACCCTTTGGTGATGTGTGTGTGGGAATGGCTTCACAGTGGCAGAGAGCAGGGTTATATTGGATATCAGGAAGAAATTGTTCCCTGTGAGGGTGCTGAGGCCCTGGCACAGGTTGCCCAGAGAAACTGTGGCTGCTCTATCCCTGGAAGTGTCCAAGGCCAGGCTGGATGGGGCTCTGAGCAACCTGGGCTAGTGGAAGGTGTCCCTGCCCATGGCAGGGGTGAACTGGATGATCTTTAAGATCCTTTTCAACCCAAACAATTCCATGACTCTACAAAGGGGTCAGGAGGCAGCATCCAGCTTTGCAAATGAAGTCATTCCAGGCAAAGCTGGAAATTTTACTCAGTCCCTGATAGGATTGGGCTGATTCCCACTGGGGTTTTTTTCTCAGGAGACACCCAGTCTGGGTTTGGTCACTCTGTCTGCAAACACAGCTTTAGCTCCTAAGCCCTGCTCTTCTTCCTAGCACAGATATGAAATCCAGCAGATAAAAACTGGGATCCTCTCCCTGTGCATTCCCCAATAAAAGAGGAATTTCTATTCCCTGCAGAAGGCTTCTGCAGAAGATGGTTGGTCTGTGTTTGCTGCTTGCTGTTCATTTAACTGCAGGGCTGCAGTGAGCCTTGGTTTGTTTGTTAAGGAGTTTTCAGCAAAATTTCTGCTATAAAATGTCTGTATAAAATGTCCTTTTCTGGCAAAAAGAAACCTTTCATGGCAATGTTTTCATTCAGTGAAAACTCTGGTGATGCAGAATTCTGGGTCCAGGAGGAAAACCCTGATAAAAAGTGGTGTCAAAATGTCCATTTTCCTTGTGTACAGCAAGTGGGTTTATCTCTCAACACCTGGATTAGGCAGGGAACTTCATCCTGAGTCTCCTGTCCCTTTTTTACTTGAGCAAAGCCACATCCAAAGGGATCTTTCTAACCCAGGGCAGGTATTTCAGTTTCCCTTGCTAGAGTGTATCTAACCTGCATAAATACTTAAACACTTGCTGAGAGAGGAGAGCGTTTTGCAAGAGATTGATCTGACAGTGCTGCTGTTCAGGAGTTCACACAGGATGTGGGAAACTGAGGTTCAGGTCCCTGCCTCAATGAATGTTTAATTATTTATGGAAAGCAGAGCGGCTGCAGTAAGGGAGGAGTGAGACACAGCAATGCCTCTGGAGCTGGGGCACTTATAGGGCATGTTGGAGAGGGCAGAGCAAGATCTCATCCCCAGGTCTCCCACATTCCTGGTGATTGTCCCAGCCATGGCTGGCTCACTTGCTCTGTTACCTCAGGAAACCTTCAGAGGAAACTTTCAGAGCTTGCCCCTGTCCCACTGCAAAAGTTTTAAAATCTCTGTGTAGTATAAATTGCTTCAGTTCTCTGGCATTTTTCAGCTTTTCAAACCTCTGTTTTTGTGTGTTAATGTTCTTTTACGCTGTATAAATATTTAAAATGCAAATTAAAAGACTTCTGTCTCCCCTGTGACCTCTCAAGGAAACAGTCTGAATAGTTTGCTGTATTTTCAGCCTGGATTGCAGGGCCTGCTGGTCTGGGCTCCTGAGTACTTCTGTGGCTGAGGAAAAAAAAAAATATTAAAAAAAATAAAAATGGGGCTAATGGGGTTTATATTTGGTTTGGACAGTCATAAGGTTTGAGGTCAGGCTTGCAGAAGCAATTTCCATAGACTAACACTCCCAAGCTGTGTCTTATAAAGTCCTTAAGGATTGGGAAAGGAGGTTGTAAAAATAAAACACCCACTCTGAAGAAATATGAATATTATGTTCTCAGGCCTCACCACAGAGGTGTTGGCTTATCACCTACAGGCACCCCTCATGGAGTCCAAGAGCTCAGGCTCACTGCCCCACAAAAAGTCCACACGCAAAGGAAGGAGTGGACATTATGTGGCAGATGGAGTGAATTTTTGAATTTCATGGCATCTCTGGACTTTCTTCCCAATCCTTTACTCCCCTTCAGTTTGTCACCCCCGTTTGGTGCTTTCTGTTTGCACCAGGTCAGAGAATTTACCATGTGAAATCCCAAAGTTTCATCTTTGCTTATGTTCACACAGTCACGCCAGGTGGTTTTTGCTTGGCCAGGTAGTCCTTGGTGTGGACTTTAAACCTGCCAGATCTAACTTTGCTGCTCATCCCCTCAAATCCAGGTGTCCCTGGCTGCTGACTTCAGCAAACATTGGTTCTCTTCAAAGCTTCCACCAGCTAAATGCCTTCAAAACCATAAAATTCTCCTTACAGCAAATGGGTTGTGCCTATTCATGTCACTGCTTTCTCATCTTCCAGCTTGCTGAAATCCTCTTTAACTTAGCAAGGAGTGTAAGACTGAAGGTGTTGCTGTCCATCAGGGACTCTTGGCAGACAGGAATGGCTCTGTTTGGAGGCAGGGAAAGGGCATGAGTGAGGAATGGCACCCAAACTTCCCATGTGGTCTGGGAAGATGGGGGTGACTGGGGCAGCTCTTGCTCAAAGAAGCTAAAGAAGGGCCCAGATCTGATAGACTGCTCCTAAACAGGAGATGAATGCCTGCAGACTGGAGTTAGGACTAATTAGGAAAGGTCAGTTTGATGCCTTAAGCTTTAGTTTTCATGTTTGCAGATTCTGTGCTGCCTAGCAATGTAGTTCTGANCAGGCCAGCCTTCCAAGGCATCAAGTTCCATTCCTAGCACAGGCAGTGTCCTCCCAGCTCCCAGGGATGCTCCCAGATACAGGTTTAATCAACAGACACAGCCTTATTGCCAAATCCTGCAGGATGAAGGACCTCACTTTAATCTCCCTCAATTCAGAGAACCTCCAGCTTGTGGGGAAGGGTAAGATATGTCCTATTTCGCTGCTTTGTGAAAGGCCACTTAGCAATAAACATGTAGCAGAGGAGGTAAAATTTGTTGCACAATCCATCAGGCTGACCTTTGCAGGAAATAAAGCTCTGCTTCGGAGCTCATCAACAACAACTCACGGCGTGATTTACTGCTGGGGCTCCCTAATTTTATGCTAATGTAACTCTATTGATTTCTGGAGATTTGCAGCGGTATTACATGGGAGGAACACGAAAATAAACTGAGCACTCAGTGTGATGAGGGGACTGTGTGACAGGGAGCTTGCCTGTGTTTTCCAATTTTATCATCTGGCCTAATGAAAGCCACTACTTTTCCATGCACTCCTCAATGCCATCAGTCCAAGCACGGTGTTAGCTTAAAAAAGTGATAAATTACCTTCTCTTACTGCTGTCTGGATCTAAAGCTATTTGTGAATTACTGCCAGTAGGTATTTAAAGAGAAAAAAATAAGAAGAAATTAAAATCAATTCAGCAAATGCCTCTAAGTAGTACAAACAAAGGAAGATTTGTAAATGCTTGTGCTCAACATATCTGTCACCAACAGGGATGACAGTGCTTGGCTGTATTTTTCCAGTTGATTTATAATCACCCTGGAGAGCAGTGAAAGTTGGCTGAAATTCTTGTTCTGCCACTTATTTTTCCATTTGTTTGTTGAGTATTTTTTTGTCTCTGCACTGAGCACAAATGTTCTCCTTTGGGCTGCTTCTCTGACTTTTGGTTCGTGCTGCAGAAGGAAAAGCATGAATCCGTTGACAGCTGCTATTCTGGCTTATCCAAGATTTGCTTGAAACACATTAGAGTCAAAGAAAGGCTGCTGTGCAGAAGACACAGGACAATGGGCTGAAAAGCTGATGTAAAAACAACTCCTTTGCAAAGCAAATTTTAGGAAACAGAGTTTAGTGTGAGGCAGAAAAAGACATACCCATTAATTTGACCGTATGACTGGGAATAAGGAGCACAAAGATTCTTCTTGCTAGGGAAAAATAAATCCATGGGGCCTCCTCAGGTGGAAGAGCATATTCATTACATATCTGGCAGTGCATCCTCAGCAGCATAGAGAAAGGATGTCTCATTTTTTGAGGGAACAAGCTTTGTACCTCATACTTTGTTCAGAAGCCTGCTTTGGTCTCAGTGTCTGGCTTCTGGCACCTGTATGGATTCATTCCCACCACAAGCTCCTGTGTACACCTTCTTTCAGGATGATGCCTGTCAAAACAAAGCCATGAATTCAACCACTGGCACTTCCCTCTCTCCGTAGTCTTATCTCTAATGCAAACTAGAAATGAAAGCTGTGCAATTTTTTTAAAAGGAATTTTCTGGATTTTGGCAGAATATGGAATAGGGAATATGGCTAGGGCAAAATGATTCTTCACAGAGCAGAAGAGAAGCTAATTTAATGCCATGGGGATGGAATAATAGTACTACTAAATTTCTAGGGAATAACAGGCAAACAGTAACACCATTTCCATGCAAGCTCAGAAGACCAAACAGGAAAATGACCTAGAGTTACTGAATTTCACTGACCAAGGCCAAAACCCGAGATTCCAACAGGAGGATGTTCATTCAGGGTGGTAAGGGATGGACCTGCAGTACCAGAAGCTGTTTGGATTCAGATGACAGCAGCTCTGAGTTACAGGTTAGTTGGTGGTCACAAAATGGATCAAGAACAGCCATTAATTAATTAATTCATTAATTAATTCATTCATTATTGGGGACACAAAGGAATATTTTCCTTATGCTGCATCCATCAGCTCAGTCTCGAACTGCTGGCAAGACTGGTGAGGTACAGGCATGGCTACCCAGAAGCAGGGAAGAATTCAGGGAACAAGGGAGAAGAGCTTTACTTAGGTTCCCCATCCCAGTTAGCCTTAGAACTGGCAGCAAAGGACCTTGTCTCTTGCCTTTCACCCAAGGTGCTGCCTGTGGAATATTTAGTTCCACAGCTGGGTTGGCCCTCTAATACACACACACTCTTGGTGCACTTCCAAAGGTTTTCTGGTCTGCTAGAGCATGAAGGGGAAGTAAATAGCACACACAAGCTGCCTTCCCACTGCAAGCAGAGAGGATCAGGCTCTCAGACCACAACAGCAGAGTGTGGCCAGTCCCCTGCAGCCAAACATCCCCTCAGTCAAGCTGGGCCCATTGCTTGCTGCTCACCAGCATTATCAGGGAATATTATCACTTGTATCAGCCCCCTAATCCTTAGCATTCCACTGAAAGATGTGGCAGACAGCATGATGGTACCCACCAAAGTAAAATGAACCCCAAATCTCTGCCTCTAGGGGCTGTGACAGGAGCAGGGGCAGGGGACTGCCCTTTTCCTCAGGCTGGGAGGGAAGGAGTGATGAGCACAGGGGAGCAGCTGCAGGAATCCCAGGCTGTGCTTCCCATTTCTTATTCTGCCTGGGAAACTGGGAGAGGGTAAGGGGTGGGTCTGAGGGGTGAGGGAGCAGGAGGATTAGGGACAGGAGGCCTTTGGTGTTGGTGTGGGAAGCACAGGCGCCGTGCAGCCGTGAATCCGGGGCTGACAGCAGGCACGGCAGGACTGTCACGTTCCTCACTCTGCCTGGAATTACCTCACTGCTAGCATCTCTTCCACAAAAGCTCTTTCACACCTTCTACAAATGTGTAAAAGTAAACAAACTCCCACTACGGGTAAAAAAACTCTGCCAGTGTAAGAAACCTCGAGCAAGTTTGTTTTTTTTAAGCTGAGGAAAAGTGCACAAAGATTATGCTGGCTTGTTAAGTTGTGTGTGCATGAGGATTTTGTGACCTGCTCCCACTTTACACAGGACTTATCCTGGCTTCCTATAGGTTTGCACAGGTACATTGCAAAATATTCCTTTTGCTCCCTTCAAAGGGAAATATTTTTTCTTCACCAGTATTTGCTCAACAGTGGGTCAAGCTCATCCGTCATGTCCCTGCAAAACTGAATAGAGAATTACATAGGATCATGTTTGGGTATCTGCTGAGATTTGGTGGGCACAGGGGCATATCCATAGGGTGAAACAAATTCCATTGTTCCTTTGATTAATTTCCAACCACCAAGTGTAAGGCAGTTAAACATGTGAACTCAACTGGGATTATAATCCAAGTTTTCCACTGAAAATTTCCATGGCTTAAAATCATGTATTTCTTAAAACAGCAACATGCAATAAAGTACAAAACATGCCCCCTGTCGCTAAACAAAAACAAAAATCGACAAAAACCTGTGTGTTTTTAACAACTCAAATGCTGGGAGCCCTTGGATCCAATGCAAGCATGATGCACTTTGGGTTGCTTCCTGTTCTTCAGGGCATTCCTGTCTGAGTGTAAGTGCTCAGTGGGAATTAGAACATGAAATGACCTGAGAGAAAACTCAGTGCATCAAGGTCTACATATATTCCAAAAAGTGGTGGAGAAACTGTTGCCATAAGAAAGTTCATCTGCTTTGCAGCTGGAGAGGAAAACAAGGGATAAAGATTTTTTCATAACTCCAAGAAGGTCCTTTGCTACATAAACAGCTCAGGCTGATGCTGAGCTGAGAAGGGCTAAAGGGTTTGGTGAAGGCACACACAGGAACACCACCTGAACCACATGATTGCTGTATGACTGCTACTCTGCCCTGCAGAAAATCATAAAATCACAGAAAGGTTTGGGCTGGAAGAGATCTTACAGATCATCCAGTTCCAATCCCCTGCCATGGGCAAAGACAACTTCCACCAGCCCAGGTTGCTCAGAGCCCCATCCAACCTGGCCTTGGACACCTCCAGGGATGGGGCAGCCACAGCTGCTCTGGGAAACCTGTGCCAGGGCCTCCCCACCCTCACAGGGAACAATTTCTTCCCAATATCCAATCTAACCCTGCTCTCTGTCAGTGGGAAGCCATTGCCCCTTGTCCTGTCACTCCAGGCCCTTGTCAAGAGTCTCTCTCCATCTTTCCTGTGGGTTTCCTTCAGGCACTGCAAGGCTCCAGTGAGGTCACCCCAAAGCCTTCTCTTCTCCAGGCTGAACAATCCCAATTCCCTCAGCCTTTCCTCCCAGCAGAGCTGCTCCATCCCTCTGATGCCCTTGGTGTCCCTGCTCTGGCTCCAGCAGCTCCCTGTCCTTCCTGTGCTGGGATCCCAGGGCTGGAGGCAGCTCTGCAGGTGGGGTCTCACCTGAGCAGGGCAGAGGAGCAGAATCCCTCCCTCACTCAGAGTCTCTGCACATTACTCCTATTGATGGTGATTGTAGCATTAAATGTGAGCTTGGGAGTCACCTACATGAGCTCCTCAGACCTGTGTGGCAGCAGAAGTGTCACAGAAAGAATCAGCCATGGCTTTGTGCAGGGCTGATTGCAAATACAGGCCTGGCACGATGGGTGCTGACAAAGGCACTCCATGGAGCCAGGGCCTTGCTTTCTCCAACAAACTGTCAAGCTAAGGGCAAGATACATAAAATCACTGCTTCTAAAAGGAGATGTAAGCCTCCAGAAACAGAAAGTGGGGCCATGCTCCCAAAGACTTTGCCAGTCTTCTCTGGGAGCAATCCTGATATAAACTTGCTCGCTGGCACAAAGAATAAGAACTGCTTCTTTTGCAGGGGGAGAGATCCCTTCATTTGTCAGAGAGGAGCAGAAAGGGTAGAAGCTGTTTAAGAAAATATCTTTCTTTCATTTCAGGACACTGGGAAACACTGGAGCTGTGGCAGTGTTTCAGGTCTTGAAATGAAGGTGTAAGGGGAAAAAAAAGAAAGTTTGTTTCATGTAGATGTGAAGTGTAGAATAATTATTTGTCCCCCTGTCTTCCTATGTCACACAGATGCAGGCAGTGGGAAGAGTTTTGCTGAGGGAACTCCGTGTTTACCTCAGAGTAGATGTGTGCAGGTGTGCAGATGTTTTAGAGCTGTCCTGGTCTGAGGGGGATAAACAACTGAGCTGTTTCAACTGGCTTAAGTTTCTTAACTCCCACCTTGCAAACAAAGATATGAGGCCAAACTGAAGAAGTTCCAGTTCAGCTAACAGAGGAGGCATCACGCATTCATACTTTACACTCCTCTCTCTCACTACTGACTTGGAAAAAAGAATAGCCAGGCAAAGTGTGGCTTCACCTGGAGACACTGCTCCATGCACCTTTCTATCCTGTGGATTAAATTTCCTTGTCAATCCATCAGAGGATTGCACCGGCCTTCCCTAGGAAAACTGCAGCATTAGCATGTGACCTGAGGGAGATATCATCACTGAAACAATTATAATGGTCACTTTTTTAACCTCAGGGAGGGGCAAGGCATGTTTAATATGGCACCTGACTGTGCCCTGTCAGCCAGGAGGGACAGCCCTGTCCTGGGGGCACCAGGCCCAGCATGGCTGGCCAGGCCAGGGAGGGATTGTCCTGCTCTGGGTTGGGGCAGTCTCACCTCAAGTACTGGGGCAGCTTTGGGTGCCACAATAGTAGAAAGGTCTAAAGCTATTATAAAGCTGTGTCAAGGGAAGGTTAGGTTGGATTCAGGAAGAGGTTCTTCCCCCTAGGGTGGCTGGGCACTGAACAGGCTCCCCCAGACAGTGGTCACAGCAGAAAGCCAGACAGAGCTCAAGAAGTGTTTGGAAGACAATCTCAGGCATGTGGTAATTCTTTGGCTGTCCTGTGCAGGGTCAGGAGTTGGACTAGATGATCTTTGTGGTTCCTTTCCAGTTGAGGACATTCTATGATTCTATGAAACTTCTCCCAGTGAATCTTCAGCAGGTTACAACATGGGATGAGTCTTCCATTTCCATTTGTGGCCTAATTCCCATAATCTTTCTAGCACTTAGTGGTTACCACTGTGTCATGCAGGCCCAGATTTCAGGAAGGAGAAAGGTGATGTCAAAACAGTGAGAAGACTTTGGTTTCTCCAAAGGCCACAATGAGTTAAGCAGGTGCAGCATTCCCATTTCCACACACAGACAGGAAGATGGAGCCAATTCCATGCAGATGGTGAGCTGTGCAAACGAGAAGTTCCTGCTCTGCATCACCATGCTGATGTGCCTCCTGCCAGAGGCTGAGCACTGCCAGTTTCCAGCCCAGGCACTTCCCCCATTCCATCAGCACTGCTTGTACAAACAGGGAGAAGGCACTGCATCCCACCATCCCTCCTCTGCTCCGTCAGGCCTGGGGAAGCAGGAAATCTACACATTTATCACTCAGAAAGGCACTTTGGTGACAGCGGAAAATATTGCACGCTGCCATAAAAATAGTCATGTCTCCTACCCAACAACAGCATTATTCCAATGTGATGGATGGCTTAAACCAAATAAAGTTACTTTCAGAGGCAAACCTCGACCTTCAGGGCTCTTTATTAGATATGTAAAGCTTCATCCACCAGGCCTCTCACACAGCTGTTTAAACATGCAGAGTCTTAATGAAGTCAGCAATGCTCCTGATGTGTTTCAAACACTCTTTGTGGGATCCCTGCCCATAAAACAACTCTGCTGTCCTTAAGCATGGAGGTATTTAGTGGCCCAGGTGTCACACAGTGGAAGTGGTCACCATTCCTGTCACCCAAAGGGAGATGAAGGCAAGTTTTTAGCCAGGCTCAAATAGTACTGCTTTTTAATCAGTGTCAGCAGGGCTACATCCACTCTAAATATTAAGACCAGCATCACAGAGTTGTGCCTCCTCCCAAAAGCTTAGTTATTGTTGATGCATTATTCACATATTCAGCCAAGAGAAATTCACAGTGCAGAGTCTATTTTAGCCCCAGTCTTGGAAGGGGTCTGCTGTAGCTGGCATTATTATATATGTGAAATTCCAGCTGCACATCTGACCAAAGTACCCACAAGTATTTCCAATCTCCACGGGATGCCTACTGCTGATGTTCCAAACCATCTTCCTCAGACTACACATTCTGCTACACAGAATGTGTAGCTCATTCTTCTTTCTGTTCATTCCTCCATCTCTGACCAGTGAAACCATGGACACCATTACATTTACCCAACCTCATTTGCCCCCTCAGCTGGGGAGAGGCTGAGCTCAAGATGCCAACCAGGCCTGTGGCAGTGCCTATATGGCAGGCTGGTTGTTTGGGTTGGGTCTGCAGATGCAGGAAATCCAGGCAGTGCTGGCTCCTGCAGCCCAGTGACACAGCTGATCACCAGCCAACACTGCTTCAGACAAGCAGGAGCTCTCTCTTGGCTCCGTTGACCATCATTGGGATCTCCATGGCTCAGAGCAGTTGCTTAATCATGGACATCTGATGCCATCTGAGGCTGACGAGGATGTGCCTGCTCTGCCTTTCAGCTCCTGCTGCAGGAGAGTGCCACACTCCATGCTACAATTCCCCAAGCACCCATGGGATACCCTAGGAAGCTCACTGCCTATTTATTTCAGACCTTGTTGCTGTAGAAGAGTTGGTTTTGTCAAAGATCTTTTGCTCAGTGCTCTCAAGAGAAAGGGGCCCAGTGGGACCCATTTACCACTGACATTGACACAATTGAGAGTGGTGTTTGCTTTGAAACCAAAAATCCTGTACTAAGAGCCCCATTGCTTATTAGAGTTATTAGTCGAGCTACAGTTTTAGACCTTGTGAATTAAGTAATCTATTATAAAAAATAAAGTCTAGTCCTCAGAGAGTTGAAAGAAACAGAAAATTCAAAGTCAGTTATTCAAAAAAAACAAAGGAAGTCTATTTTAAAGGTACTGATGAGACTATTTCTCCCAGACCACCAAGCATCTGAGACATTCAGATATGCAGAAACAGAATAGACTGCAATTTATTTACCTGATCTATGCAGGCTAACATAACTGGGGTTTTAAGTAATAATTTATTGATAGCCACCTATTTGTGAGCACTATGTAATCCCCTGAGATTGTGGCATATTTCTTCAGATGCAAGGGGTCAGACAGTTAAGACAATCTGAGAGCAGAGAGGATGCAAACACAATGATTTTTTCCACGTGATTTTTGCAAAACAATATAGAAAACACCAAAACAACAAGATCATGGCTGTTGTACAACAGTGCAGTCACTGTTCCTGGGTGTAGGACTGACCTCTGCAAAGAATTTTTGATTCGCTGTAGCTCAGTTTCTCCAGTGGAAAATGGCCACTCTGCTGCCACAAACAAGAAGTGCTGTGTGAATTAAGCTGCTGATGCGTTGTCTCTGAGTCTGTTTACAGCTGGTGAGGGTGGTTGGCACGGCAGACTTGTGTGTGGGTCAGGCAGGCATTCGGTTTTCCACACAGTGCTGGAATGCTGGTGTGCAGAGGTGGCTGTGTGGGCTGGCAATTATGGTGCTGTTGACTCTGATCCATCCATGATGGCATCATTTGTACACAGCTCTGAAGGAAGCCCTTGTCAGGCTCGTTACCATCTGGGCAGAGAGCCCAGGCAGAGCCAGCCTGGGTGAATGGACAGACTCGGGGAGGAGATGTTGGGGAGCAGGGCCATGGAAGAGACCTGGGAGTCCTAGGAGTCCAGCCATCAGTGTCCTGGACGCAGGAGGGACGTCCCTGTCCTGGGAGCATCAGGCCTAGCATGGCCGGCCAGGCCAGGGAGGGATTGTCCTGCTCTGCTCTGGGCTGGAGCAGCCTCACCTCAAGTGCCAGGGCAGTTTTGGGTGCCACAACATAATAAAAATCTACAGCTGTTAGGGAGTGTCCAGAGGAGGGACATGGAGGTGGTGAAGCGCCTGGGGGTGAAGCCACATGAGAAACAGCTGAGGGCAATTGGTCTGTTCAGATGGCTGAGACTGAGGTCAGAGCTCACAGCAGTTCTGCAGATTCCTCACAAGGGGAAGAGGAGGGGCAGGCCCTGAGCTCTGCTCTGTGAGACCNGGGATGATGGAATTGTATCAGCCATGCAGTGAGACTCGATGGCCCATGAACAGCAGATATCCCCTGGAAGGAGGATAGGTCCTGGAAGAGATAAAGAACGCTGCCCCATCTGGTTTTAACAGCTGGCCATTAACAGAAGACACCCGCCCCCTCCCCTGTGGAGTTATGAGAAATGGATCACACAAGAGATAAAGAAAAACACCTCTCCATGCGGTTTCAACAGAGGGCAAACAGAATACACACTTTTGGTTACATACTGTAACCCAAGGCACTATGTCAGCTGCAGGGAACACTAACCCAGAATAAGCTGATTTTATGACAACGAAGCACAAATGGGTGGATTACAAACTGCAGGACAAGGAGGCTGATCATATATCCTGAAAGCTAATGATGATATGCAAGGAGATAGCCAAACATCCCACTGCCTGGTCAAGGTGAAGACAGGTAGGAAGGTGGGTACCTTCTTACTTGAAACTAAAACCCAGGTAAAACTGATCTCTGCTTAGGTTTGATTACAAGCACAAATCTCAGGTTGGGTTCATCAAAGTTCCAGGATGGGAGCTGAGTATTGAGTGAAATAAGCGCTCAGATTTCTAGCAGGTCCAAGTCATGTGTAGACTCAGCTCAGCTCTCAGGCTGGGGATCTGTGGTTGCAGAAAGGAAGGTGATGAACCAAAGTGTTTTTAACTGGAAACCACTCCAAACTAAGATCTGGAAAAGTGCTGCTTTCTATTACCTGGTTATATGAAGAATAAAATGCTGTCAAAACAAAACAAAACAAAACAAAACAAAACAAAACAAAACAAAACAAAACAAAACATCTAATAGAGCTGGTTAAAAGTGGGGTCCTGCACAATTTTCCTCTGCCTCTCCTCAGATTTTGGACCATTGTTCAAGCTGGAAACTGAAGGGGAATTCTGATTTGTTTTGTTTTGTGGGCATTGTTACACTGGCATTTTTTTGGCTTGTGTCTGCTTTCCAAATTGGGAAATTACATCAACATTTGCATTTTTTATTATTGTTTTAACCCATTCTCAGGCTCACCTTCAAGAAAAGGACTTGAGACCCCACGTGTATTTTTTTTTTCCTTCACTGGAGTTGATTTCACTTTTTATTTTCCTCTGACTGAAAGAGGAAAAACAGAACAGGTGTCATTTTATCAAACTCCTGAACCACACATACTTAGGCAGATAAGGGCCCAGAAAGGACCATGTAGGTCTGGTTCTATTCAGGATTAAAGCCTCCAGGAGGGCAAACATAGGAGGCAGCGTGCCAGGGGTGCTCATGCTGTGTCTTACCCTGTTTACAGGTGTGTGTCAGGTCTGATGCTGATATCTGTGTCTCTAGGAACTGAAGTAATAAATTGAGTCAAGATTGCCCCTCTAGAGAGATCAGCATCAGTCCCACCTCTTTTCTGTGTCCTGCTGCATGACATGGTATAATCAGCATAACAGGATGATTGTCTGTGTCCAGGTACTGCTGCTCCCTTTTCCTCTTCCACCTGGGGTCAATCTCTACAGTCAACCT
This sequence comes from Illadopsis cleaveri, assembly GCA_013399915.1. Taxonomy (NCBI): domain Eukaryota; kingdom Metazoa; phylum Chordata; class Aves; order Passeriformes; family Timaliidae; genus Illadopsis; species Illadopsis cleaveri. The sequence goes on from VXBB01010664.1 coordinate 109,999, forward strand.
CACCAGGACTTTAAGGACTTTAAAACATCCGTCCAAACTCTGCAGGACTGCCTGCACTTGGTGTGAACAATACAGAATGTTTCTGCTCTGGACCTCCACCAACAAGCCAGTACTCAGGCTGCTCTTGCTCTGCTTCACATCTCATGTAATTTAAAAGCATTTTCCTGTTCTCCCAGAGCTCCCAGGCACCTTCCTGCTCCCTTCTTGTCTGCTGGGTGGGCCTGCAGCTGTGCCAGCACTGTGTTCTCCACGCCTGCAAGCCTATTTCTGTGCACACCAGACCAAGAAGGTTCTCCAGTGCCACACCTGAATGGACAGAGCCCCCCATCTGCCCCACTCCCACCCACTCTGCAGATTTGGGCTGGTGCTTCCCACCAGCAGAAGGTGAACTGTGGCACAGGAGAACACCTGAATCACAGAATCACAGAATCATTCAGGTTGGAAAAGACCTCTGAGATTATCAAGTCCAACCTGTGACCAAACACCAGACCATGGCACTCAGTGCCATGTCCAGTCTTTCCTTAAACACTTCCAGGAATGGGGACTCCATCACCACCCTGGAAAACCCCTTCCAATATTTAATCACCCTTNTTGATTTGGGTATGATGCAGATGGTAACAGAATAAGGGGTGGTCTTAGGTTGCAATGTAAGGTGTAACCAAAAGTGTGTATTCTATTACCATCTGTTAAAAACAGGTGGGGCAGTGCTCTTTATCTCTTCTGTGACACATTCCTGAGAACGCCCTCTGGAGGGATACCTTCTGTTAATGGGCCATCAGGTCTCACTGCATGACTCATAAAATTACATCATCCCATTGTGAGATGCTCCACCCACTGAGAGGCACCAAGCATTCATACCTGGATATAATCTGAGGCTTGGAACACCATGGGCAGCCTTATCTACTGCATTCCCAGAGGACAAGAGCTACATAACCACTACTGGACCTTCAGAGGAAGGCCAGACCCTTCTACAGGATCATTGCTTCAACAGAACCACATCTATCACTTCAAGAGGATTGCAGCCACCATTTAATTGGACTGCTGCCATCACCCTGACCAACAGGGTGACAGATCTGACTTGGGATCTCCCATTGGTTTGTTTTCAAACTAGCACAGGGGCTGGCTATAATTCATGTAATGCTGCTCCAATTTCTTTCTCTAATTCTGTTTTCCCCAGGGGTTTCTTCCTGTAAATAGACTTCCTTCAGCAATAAGAGCACACGGTGTAAATTTTCCACCTTCTTTACAAGCCCCTCCTGCCTTTCCATAAATATTTTTTTATGCTCTTCTGGTCTTTCTGTACTTACCTAGGTAATACCTTTTCAGAACCCATCCCCCTTCAACTCTAAATTGCTTCCCCTTTCCTTGTGCCTCCCCTTTTGCACTTAGTTTTTTGTCTTTTCTAAATAACATCCCTGCAATGCTTAGATGCTAATAAAATCAGATGGAGCAAGGATTTTTTTGGGGACCCAGAGCTTGCTTGAAAGCTAACAACCTTGCTAAAGCAGATTTAAGAGATGCTAGGTGCAGCCTTGCTCTGTGTGCAAACCTTGACTCAGCACATATGCAAACAGGCTCCAAAAATAGCCTGCACTTTCCCAATTCACATGTGATGCATGTGCCATAATTCTGCACTGTGCTTTCCAAAAATAGCACTCACACACTATTGGCTGGTCTAAATCCGTGGACATTTAGCTTTTTCAACCCAGGCATCAAAGCACGCGGCTGCACAGCTTTTTCATAGAGGGATTTCTCCCCTGGGCACCTCCCCCTCTATTCACAAAAATAAAGAGGTTTATCCCCTCCCCTGTGCAACTGCTTAAGATCCCCGTGGCAACTGCAGAAACCCCTCGTGAGGAGAAGTGACATTAGGTGTTGGCTCAGAGGTATTTTTAGCTTCTTGCCGTGCTCTCTAGCAGCTGGAAGCAGAGAGGTAACCCATCACCTCACAGCCAGCCAATTCCCCTGGAACAGCAGTGAGGGCTCTGCAGAGCAGCAACCCAGAATCCACAGCCTGACAAGCTGGGCTTGTCTGCATGCAGCTCTGAGCAAGGAGCTCAGTTAGAGACTGAATGAAGGGCTCCTCTCCTGTATTTCAGGGGTAGAGACTGAATGAAAGCCTGCTCTCCTGTATTTCAGGGGTAGAGACTGAATGAAAGCCTGCTCTCCTGTATTTCAGGGGTAGAGACTGAATGAAAGCCTGCTCTCCTGTATTTCAGGGGTAGAGACTGAATGAAAGCCTGCTCTCCTGTATTTCAGGGGTAGAGACTGAATGAAAGGCTTCTCTCCTGTGTTTCAGGGGAGCAAGTGAGTCTCTGGGATAGGACTGAAAGGGCAGAGCACTGATCTGATCTCTGGGATCAAAGACAGGGTGGATGGGGGTCTGAGCAACCTGGGCTAATGGGAGGTGTTCCTGACCATGGCAGGGGAGTGGAATGAAATGAACTTCACTGCCTTTCCAACCCAGACCATTCTACAATTCTGTGATGACCTTTTCTTTGGAATAAAGCAGCTAGAGAGTTGGGAAGCCCTGTTTTCATGGTCCAGAACATCTCCAGGGCACTCTGAGTCCAGGGATGCCACACAGGTTTCCACCCACACCTCAGATCTTGGTTACATGCCCACTGTGGTACAGGCACAGGAATAGGACACAGCAAGACCCTACACCCCATGAAGGGACACTGCAAATTCCTTTGTTGCTAAAGCAAATATGGCACAGACACAGAGCAAAAGCACATATAGTGTCCATTCAAAGGTAGCCCAAAAAGTACAAGAATAAATCTGTCCCACCAGGCCTTATGTCAGAGCAGGTGCTGTTCTTCCTGCAGCTGTGGTGAGCAGCTCCTGTGTGTGCTACCCAGTGCAGCAGAAATGTGAGGAACATCCATACCTTGTTTCCAGCAGTCCTGCTGGATGATCCAACACTGCTTTAATCCCATATCAGTGACCATTAGTTGTGCAACAGCCTGAGGGGAGAAGAGAAGACAGATATGATACATGAGTCTTATCACTTAGCAGATAAGGTCTTCAAGTGCCTGTAGTGGTAAGAACAGATCTGAAGCAAAGGACAGCCTACCTTCTTGGGGCTGTGCTGTACAGGGCTAAGGGCTGGCCTCAGTGATCCTTGTGGGTCCCTTCCAGCTCAGGAGGTTCTACAGTTGCATATTCTGTGATCTATCAGGCTGATAACACTGATATGTCCTCCAAGCCTGAGGAAAGGAATTTAACCTGCAGAAAATCCAGGGACTCAGAGACAGCCTGGGCCAAACTCATTTGGGATCAACACTGCAAGGTCCCAAGTACTTACTGACAGCACACCACACCTCCTTTCCCTTATCTAAATAGCCTGCTACTACCACTGCCTTGCTTATCAAGTCCTGCTTTATACTTATTGAATTCCAGCAGCTTTGCTTCTAAAATATACCGGCACACAAACTTGCTGGCATGACTCAGAGGTGGTAACCTGGGGCTGCTGACTGGGCTCGGGTCACAAAGGGTGTCTGACAGGATGTCCCTGAGGTGGAGGCTCTGCTCCATTCCCCCATGGACAGAATGGGTTCAGCTCTTGCTGGAACACCTCCACTGCTCCACGGTGCAGACAGAGCCCACAGCTGTCACAATACGACACGAAGTAAAGATGCTTGACTCCAGTCAGAA
>VXBB01010664.1:113972-144560 GCA_013399915.1 Illadopsis cleaveri
GTGGCAACCTCATTGTCCAATCCATGATCATTGTCCAAAATCTATATAAATCAAAGTAAGAAAATAAACTTCTCTCTTTTTGCCCTGACAACCTGACCGTGTGCGTGTTGTTCTTTTCATGTCCTATAGTGACAGGTCCATAGGGCTAACACCTCTCCCATTGGCTCAGTAACAGAAATAGCAGACAGCACCTGCTGTTATGGGAAAGGAACATTGTTTACACAAGGTTGTTTGTGAAAAAGAAAAACTGTTGAAAAGTTTCTCTTGAGAAGAGCTAGCAATTCTCAAGCTCAGAAAATATCAAGTCCACACACAGCCCCACTGAGCCGGCACAGACTGTGGGCTAGAGCAGCTCAGAGGAGTTGGTGTGTGACAGACAGGCTGGCTCCTCCTCTCCCAGGTCACCACGGAGCTGCTGGATGTCACCGTGCAGATGTGGGTGGGGATGTGAGCGTGCTCTCGGCTGCCGTTCCCTCAGAGGAGAGGCAGCCTCGTTTGTGCAGATTTCTGAATAAATTCCCTGCTAACCTCCCAGCCATCTGCTGTGGCAGTTGTACCTTCAGAGGCAGCCAACCAGCTCAGCTGCCAGCAGCATGAAGCAGAGCTGGTGCCTTCTCCCAGCACGGGGGCTGCTGCCAACAGGACTTGAAGTCAGGCAGTTTTCCTGGGGGCTTCCAAATGGTTGTTCTTTGTCCAGTGGCATGAAATGTAACAAGAGCATGAGGCACCTGCGATGAAAAGCAAACCTAGGAAAAAAATCCCTGGTTTGGTTACAAATGTGAGTCTCAGGTTAGGTTCACAAAAGTTCAAAGGTCTCCTAGTGAACTTGAGATGGGCCTTCTGAGAACCAGAACTGGATGCAGGGAAATTTAGAGCCCTGAGCAACCCTTTGAGATCAAGATATGAGTGAGGAGGCAACAAACAAAGGGACAGGATCGTGCAGGAGGCCGTGACTCTGTTTGGGAGGGCTGAGTGTTCACTCAGCAGGCCCAGGTCACTGCTGTACCTCCACTGCAAACTGGGGATCAGCACTGCTGTCCCAAAGGAGTGGCCTGTAGGAATCTGAAAATCTGATAGGAATTGAAGGGTTGGGATAGGAGGGATGGGAATCTTAAAATCACAGAATGGCTAGGTGGGAAGGGACCTAAAAGATCATCCATTTCTGAATCCCCTGCCCTGGGCAGGGACAACTTCCTCTATCCCAAGTTGCTCAGAGCCCCATCCAACCTGGCCTTGGACTCCTTGCTGCAGGATGCTGTGGATAGTAGTTGTTTACAAGGGTTCAGCTGGTCAAACTCATGGAAGAGAAATCCCTTGGAGGTTTATGTTTGAAATAAATTCCACCAACTTGTGAAGCTTCTGGACTTTTCCTGGGTTCAGGGAATGGACTCAGAGCAAGAACAGCACAAAGAGTAATTTCTTTGTACTGCATTATTTCCTTGACCAGCGCTCAGGGTCCAAAGGTGCAAAAGTATTTACAATCTCAAGTTCTACTGAAACAAGAGAGTTTAAGTTTCTGTGTCTTTATGATTCTGCAGAAGGGTGGCTCACCCCCTCCCACGGAGACTTTTGACGTTCACACAAGTGGCTGAGGGAGGAGGTGCCCCACACGTGTCCGTGGTCTGTAAAATCAATGTTCAAAGGCACAGCTGAGCTAGTACAGCTCAGGGAACAAATCCATGTGGTTGAAGGGCAGGAATTCTCCTCTTGGGCAGTGTTGTCTACAGCAGGAAGTGTAGAAGAGATATTGGCTTAACCATCCATGAAAAGATTGAGTTCAGACATCATCCCTCACATTTGTGAGGGGATCAGAGCATGGCATGGGCAAATACTACACTGAACTGATGTGTGATCATCCTCTGTGAGGGTGGTGAGGCGCTGGGACAGGTTGCCCAGAGCAGCTGTGGCTGCCTCATCCCTGGCAGTGTTCCAGGCCAGGTTGGATGGGGCTCTGAGCAACCTGGGACAGTGGAAGGTGTCCCTGCCCATGGCACTGGGTTGGAGCCACATGATCCTCGATGTCCCTTCCCAGCCAGGCCATTCTGTGATTTCTATGGAGCCACCAGAACTCATGGATAGATCTTGCTTGCCTTGCAGACAAATGTTCCCCCACATCAACTACTTTGACTGACATGAGTGGAGCAGTGCCAGCTTACACCAGCAGTGCATCTGCTCCCACATCTTTACATAACTGTTTCTGAATTTTCCTTTTTTTTTTCTTTTCTTTTTTTTTCCCCTCCCCACAGGTAAAAAGAAGCTGTGATTATGCTGGATTCATTTGAGAAATTTCACCAAAAATTGATGATAGCAAGATGATTATTACCAATATTTGCTGCTGTTCATATTTTAAGCCCTTTAAATTCTTCCCCATGTTTTTTTCAGAGCTGGGCTGTTAAATCCATTCCCAGTATAAAAAAAAACAAGAAAAAAAGAAAGCTTTGTAAAAACATTAAACATGCTGCAAGACTTGGGCCAAACCTGATTTACAGTCACTCTAGATGATCTAATAATGTAGAGATCAGGTTCATGCAGCAGTGAGCAATTTGATGGTCAGACCAAGAGTGTTTCAGAAAAGGGGAAAGCCATGAGGCAAGCAGAAGGATGCTCTGTGGAAATGAGACACTTCACAGTGGGGCTCTGCTTGCAGAAGCATTTTTCACCCTCAGCATTAATGTTTATCTGTTCTAAAGCATCACCTATGGTACACGCCAGGCACGTTTACTGTAGGCACTGTGTTGACATCACCCTAGAGAAAATAACAATGGTTTGGCAGCCTGCAAAGTCTTTTTAAAAATAGACTGTGAAGCCCCTGAGAAAACGACAGACTCTAAAAATAGGACTAGAGCTGAGGAAGGCCAGGGGGAAAAAAAAAAAATAAAAAAGCTTTCCTGATGCTAAAGCTCAGGGTCAGCTGCAAAATGTGGGGTTCCTTCAAGGACACACAGTGAATGCATTGCAGTGCTCTGCAATGAATGAAAGCTCCCTCTCTGAGTTTTTCCTGTGCTGCACCAGTCTCTCAATGGGGAATGAAGGGGGAAGAGGGAAAAGGCAGAATTTCAGCAAATTCAAGTAAGTACAATTTAGGATTACTCCTCCTTCCTACCCCCGACCAGCCCCTGATAAAAACATCTCCCAGAAGTGGTGTGGATCTACCTTTGCTTCTCCCTCCACAGAGAGCCCAGCATCTGTTCTCCAGTGCCAGTGTTCCTTCCCACAAAAACAGGTTTTGTGAGCACATCTTTGCTGCACTGGCACAGAGACAGACCTCAGGAGACTGAGAAAATCATTGTAATAACCCAAATAATTGCAGGAAAGTGTCCCAGATTCCTGGTTATTTGTGATGCAGCAAGCTGGACATCCCATTTTCAATTTTCATGCCCAAGAATCGGGATAAGGCATGAGGCTTCTGCAGGAGTTTAGACCCTCCTTTTGGCCCACGACACTGGTAATTTTTAGTATAGTTCTCTCATAGTTATGAAATAAAACCAGAGCCCTCCAGTGGCCAAAAGCACACCAGTAACCTTGCTGGAGACTAACCAGAGATGGACTCCAAGTTAGCTGCCCTACTTTAACTTGGCACCAGCCAACAACCAGTTTGGGAAGGGCTGGATGTACTGGGACAGGCACATGTGAGGACAGTGGGATCCCATGGGTTAAAATCCTGGCATCACCAGTGGAGAAGACACCAATGAAAATGGGGAGCCACTTAAAAGGCCTATAGTCATGTGTTGGGAATAACCTGATTTCCCCTAGAGAGTGGCAGGAGAGGGAAGGGGCCAGCCTGAGTTTTTGACAGCAGTGCAATGGAAAGGCAAGCCACTGGCACAAGCACGGGTCAGGCAGCCCAGAAATGCCACTCTGCCACCTTGGAGGACAGCTGTGAACCTCTAAGGAATTATCTTCCTGTAAGGCAGGCACCAAATTCAGGCAAACAAAGCTGTGCCTGTGCTATGGGCAGTTCCCTTACAAACAACTGCTCGGTGTGGATTTTTTGTTTGCTTGATCAGTTGTTGCCAGGGTTGCCCTATAGAGACAGTTGGGTTGAAGCAAACGCAGGTCCAACCAGTATGGTCACCACTACGTTCTTCCTTTATTTCATCTAAAATGGCAGCTTATATACATTTCTATATAGTTTACAAAGTCAGTAGCTTTTTCATTGGCACACAGCAGAGAGAAGAATGCAAACACACACTAATTAACTTGTCCTTAAGGTGGCTAACACATGCTTACTAGCAACTCCACTCAGTGACCTTCAAAACCCCATTATTTTTCCCTGACACCTTAATATCTAATTTCAACTGCGCCACAACTTTACCAAGTAATTTTAACTGCGTCGCATGCTTCAAGGCCTCAGGTCAGGCCTCAGCAAGGCCTCAGCTGGGGTAACTCAGGTCTGGGCAGCTCATCCCTAAGAAAATCTGCTACAATCAGTTGCACTTCTTCTTTCTCCAGTTGTGTGTTATTTACCAAGGAATGCATTCAGCAGAAGCTTAGCCTTGTGTATGTGTGTGTTTCATCCCCAGGGTCTCCTCATGGTGGGTCCTGAAGGTGTGACAGCACTTTCCTTTTGGGATTATCCTATTCCTGTGATCCTCCTTGCCAGGTTCTCTGTTGCAAAATAAAGCAGGTTTTCTTATCTAAGGTTTCCTTCCTTTAACTTTTATCACCCCAGTTTTGACTTTTTTCCCCAAAATCGCAAGGAATTTGCAGTACCTCTGGAGTCATGGAAGTGCCATGCAGTCTCCTGATTGTCAGTGCCTTCCTCACAGGATGGGGACACTCTAAGCTCCATATCCAGGCTGCTCTGGGTTTCTCCAGCTGAGGAATGCCATGGAAGAGCCCTCCCTCACAGGCCCCGTAAACCTCAACCCCGCCCCAGCTGTCTTTGCTCCTGGGAGAAACCCTCCAGAGGAACAGGAAACTTCACCAAGTGTGGACCAGTTTTTCCTCGCAAGGTTCCAGTCCCATTTCCCTGCTACTCCTAGATGCTGACAGTGAAGGAGTGCTCCATTCCACAGAGCTTCCAGACACCAGGATGATGTTTCCAGCTGGTGCAGTGGGCTGGCACTTTTTTGATGCCAGGGAGAAGATTAACCTTTCAGCCCATGTTAGATATTCTCTCGTGGACCTTCAAAATCAAGCTGAATGCAGAGATGCCATTAAAAAAAACAATCCAGGACATAAGAAGTATGAGCTGAATTATTCTTCAGAAACCTCAATATACTTAAAATGAGAGAAACAATGGAAAATAATGGGAAAACCTCTAGAAATGCAGTTTTGCAGAGTTATGAGCCTGGTATGGCTTTCTATAGACGAAAACTCAAGAGTCAGAAGAAGGTTAGTAAGAAAATTCACTTGTCCATTCTTTTCTTCTTTCCCACTACAGGTATTTCAATCCTTAGACATCAGTGAGCAAAAGTAAGCATTTTTTTCCCCCAACAGCCCTATCCACAAATGACATTAAAATTATCACTTCTATTCTGGGAGAGCTACCACAAAGAACAAAAAAAAAAAGGATCTTTCACTTTGCCATAATCTATCAGCAGAATGAAAGGGGTATCTTCATTTGGAAGAACTCAAGGAAGCATTTGGCACAGTTCATAAGACAAAAGGAGAAGATCAAGCAGGTGAGAAAGAAGAAGAAACTGTAGCAGAAATTTTGAAAGATTACAAAGGTACAGCTGGAGAAACTTTCTATGGGTGAAAAAGCACCCCAATGGCCTAGAAAAAAATGTTCAGGTGTGTTACATACTGCTTTGAGATCAAGATGACAGGAAGGAGAAGTGACGACAATTTAACCAAGAGAGCAATCAAAGTGTCTTTAGATACCTTAAAACAAACTGTCTCCATGCAAACTGGTGATACTCTGGTTTTATACGGCAGAATTTACTGCAACCTGAGAAAATAAATCAGTGGTATAAAAAGAACAGCTTGTTCACCATGAATGGAGGCACTCCATACAGCTTAATGACTTGCAGGACACGAGCTCTAGAGACCTCTGGCTGCATTATTCAGCACTGATATGCCTCAGGTCCTCATGCCAGCAGCATACAGATGATATCCAGGGGGGCAGGTACGACAACACTGAGAAACAGATAGTCAGGAAATTCATGTCACCAGGACCAAGGGAAAAAGAGTGTCTGTCTGTCTGTCTGACCTTGGTTAGCAAGGAAGGTCATGTTAATTTATAATCACAGTATCATAGAATGGTTTGGGTGGGAGAGGACCTTAAAGATCATCCAATTCCATGTCCCTGCCATGGGCAGGGACACCTTCCACTAGCCCAGGTTGCTCAGAGCCCCGTCCAGCCTGGCCTGGAACACTCCCAGGGATGGGGCAGCCACAGCTGCTCTGGGAAACCTGTGCCAGGGCCTCCCCACCCTCACAGGGAACAATTTCTTCCCAAGATCCAATCTAACCCTGCTCTCTGTCAGTGTGAAGCCATTCCCCCTTGTCCTGTCACTCCAGGCCCTTGTCAAGAGTCTCTCTCCATCTTTCCTCTGGCACTGACCTTCAGGCACTGCAAGGCCCCAGTGAGGTCACCCCAAAGCCTTCTCCTCTCCAGGCTGAACAATCCCAATTCCCTCAGCCTTTCCTCCCAGCAGAGCTGCTCCATCCCTCTGATGCCCTTGGTGTCCCTGCTCTGGAGTGGCTCCAGGAGCTCCATCTGACAGCACAGCCTTTTGGCCCAGGATCCTTTTGCTGCATTCCTGACCACCCCATGTGAAAAAAGTTATCTCCAGTCCCTGGAGGGAATTGTTTGGAGACACTTCTCCTGGCATATATCCCATTTGCACTTCTGCAGTCTTTAAAGGGAAGACACAGACTGGAAAGACAGGCCCAGAATGAATCCTGGACTTTGGTCCTTCATGTGTTGGGTAGGAATGCTAGAGAGTGACTTTACCAAGACAGAGCTCTGCCATGGGTCTTAAGAGGAGTACAAATTCCTTGATTAGCAGCAAAGAACTCTGTGTTGTTCTAATTGCCAAATTAAGCACCTTTGGCAGCTTAACCATCCCCAAAAGATGCAAACCAGACTGTAACAGGACAACCATCCCCATCCCAGCCCTCTAGAACTGAGACTCTGCTGAGCAGGAAATGTTGCTAGAGGTCAGAGAGGCATTTTTTCCCTGCATCCACCCCAACAGGAGGATTTGTGGTGAGACAGACTCAGCAGCAGCACTGCTGGTGTGTTTGATGCCAGCTTGGCCAAGGTAAGAAAATGCTTTAAGCCCTGCTTGGCCTGGCTTTTGGAGTCAGACAGTAGTGGTTTCTTGTTAGTTCCTTGAGAAGTTCACCAGAGCATTGGACTCTGGACTCTCTGAAATGGTTTGATTTTTCTGGAGGAGTTAAATAACACCTGGATCCCCACGTGAGGCCCCCATTGCAATTCACCTCAGAACTGAGTCCTGCAGTGAATGTTGTGCATTTGCTCTGCTCCTCTGACTCTACAATTTTAACTGGAATCAAGACCACGTCTCTGGCTTGCACCAGATCCCAGCTACCCAACCAGAGCAAAATCTAGACATGTCCCTCCAGCTTCTCTAAGCCTCTCTGTGTCCTTGTCTCTCCTGTACCAGCTTTTCCAACCTCTCTCACAGCAGGACGTGGCTGCTCCATCAGTCCTCCCTCCCAGGAACCAGCCACTTTCTGATGCAGAGAAAGCTGCAGCTTTTACATACAGCCAACTCATCAGCTCCATTGGCTGTCACTCACTGCTTCAATTTTTGTGCACGTGATTCTATTCACTGAACTCCCACTGAAACCTAAAAGAAAGATTTTTAGGTGTGCCTAAACATCTACTCCCTTTATTCCTCTCAAAGAAAAGTCCTTCTCCTAGCAATTGATTTCCCGAGAAGCAGAGATCCAGGAGCTGCTTCTTTACAAGCTGGCAACGGTTTGAGTATCCTCTAGTGGCACGAAATGGGATTTCAGTCACTAAAACCTGGATGTCTGTAATATCTCTCACCCTTCCCATGCCAGCAAATATCCTCCCTCCCCCGAATCTGCTTTGCTGTGCTCCTTAACATCCGCCACAATCCCAAATCCAGGATCACTTCAGCTGTGGTAGCCACACAAAAAGAAAAAAAAGTGCCTTTTGACACCAGGTGTGTTAAGACAGGAAGGCTCTGTGCTCTCTTGCTCTATACAAGCCGTGGCCACACCCGTGTTTGAGACTTTTAACAAGAATGTTTGTGTTCAAACAGCTGTGTGAGCATAGGACCAAAGATTTGTCACACACTACAACAAAGGCACCCGCTGCTGCAGCCACTGCCCCAAGGAAAAGAGGCACCAGGGTCAGAGCAGGGCTTTGGTCACAGATTTAGAGAACCACAGAATCAGCTACGTTGGGAAAGACCTTGGAGATCATCAACTCCAACCTATGACCTAACACCACCTGATCAACTAAACCATCACACAAGTGCCACATCCAGGCTTTTTTTTCAACAGCTGGTCCATGGAGTCATCCCATCCTTCAGTGATAAGAGGAGTAAAGACTTTGGTGTAGAAGATGCAGAAGAGCACCTGCTGCCAAATCTCTAAGCTACAGGCCTGTCTATGAGATGGCATCATTTCTAATAATGAAAAAGAGTTGACAGTATGACAGTACTGTCATTATTTTATTTTAATGCATACCACCAAGATTAACAGTAATTTAAAAATTCTATGATGCCACGTGATAGAATACTTCCAGTTTAGAAAACAAAAAAAGAAAAAAAAGATTTTTTAGGTTTTTTTCAGAGAAACTTTAGGTGTCACTGCTCTGCCACAAGAAGCTTGATGACAAATCATGGTGGCACAGCTCTTGGCCCTCTGCAGTTGTGTGCACTTCACACGTGGGGAACATTCCTGCATTTCCTTGTCCACAGAGAGCTCTCAGTCACCCAAAACCATCTGCTTTAGTGTTGGCAGAGCCAGCTCTGTAATAACCCAGGTTCCAGAGGCTGAGTGGAAAAGGATAACCTTTCTTTAGCTCTTTTTTTTTTTTTTTTTTTTTTTTTTTTTTTTTTTTTTTCCTTAACCTTTTTTTTGTNGTTTTTTTTTTTTTTTTGTTTTTTTTTTTTTTTTTTTTTTTTTTTTGCATGATCCTGTAACCTTTACATTGGAACAGCACCTCTGCTATCGAATTCAACAGGAGATTTCATATGGTTTTTTTGTGAGACTCATTATCTGGGGAGTACATCTGCCATCAATTTTAAAGCCAGGAAAGATTGCTATGATCATGTATTGTACTTAGAAAAGGGAACATTGGAATCTCAACCTACTGGCAGAGCAGGTCTGTGATGCAGCTAGCACTTCTCCCACTGTCAGCCTTGCACCTTCCCTGTCCTCTAAACTTGCAAGTTAAAATCCACAAGTTAAAATTCATTCTTCACTCTGTCAAAACCAGCTGGATGGCCAGGCCCAGGGAGCGGCGGTGAATGGAATTACATCCAGGTGGTGGCCAGAACATCCAGAGGTGTTTTCCAGGGCTCAGTGTTGGGGTCAGTTCTCTTTAAATGACAACCTGGACAAGGAGATCGAGTGCACCCTCAGTCATTTCTCAGATGACACCCAGCTGGGTGGGAGTGTGGCTCTGCTGGAGGGCAGGAAGGCTCTGCAGAGGGATCTGGACAGGCTGGATCCATGGGCCCAGCCCAGTGGCCTGAGGGTCAACAAGGCCAGGTCCTGGCTCCTGCCCTGGGCTCACACCAACCCCCTGCAGCTCCAGGCTGGGGCAGAGGGGCTGCAAAGCTGGGAAAGGCCCTGGGGGTGCTGGGGACAGCGGCTGCACAGGAGCCCAGGTGGGCAAGAGGCCAATGGCACCTGGGCTGTGCCAGCCATGGTGTGGCAGCAGGGCCAGGGCAGGGACTGTCCCCTGTGCTGGGCACTGCTGGGGCCACACCTCACACCCTGGGGCACTGCTGGGAACCTCAGCACAAGAAAGACATTGAGGGGCTGGAGCGTGTCCAGGGCAGGGAACGGAGCTGGGGAAGGGGCTGGAGCACCAGGAGGGGCTGAGGGAGCTGTGGGGGCTCAGCCTGGAGAAAAGGAGGCTCAGGGGGGACCTTGTGGCTCTGCACAACTACCTGACAGGAGGGGACAGCCGGGGGGGTCGGGCTCTGCTCCCAGGGAACAGGGACAGGACAAGGGGAAACGGCCTCAAGCTGTGCCAGGGGAGGTTCAGGTTGGACCTCAGGTGGAATTTCTTAATGGAAAGGGTGCTCAGGTACTGGAAGGGGCTGCCCAGGGAGGAGGTGGAATCCCCATCCCTGGAGGTTTCCAAGGACGTGGCACTCAGTGCTCTGGGCTGGGGGATGGAAACGGTGGTGTTTGGTCACAGGTTGGGCTTGATTATCCTAAAGGTCATTTTCAACCTGAACGATTCTGTTATTCAATGATTCTAAGGTACCCTAATGGAATGACCTCGGCAGGCAAACACCCCACACATCCATCAGCAAAGCAAGAGAGAAAAATCTAGAGACTGTCCCGGAGGCAGAGTCTGTAGGGGCAAATATTCACACACCTGAAACGGCACAGCAGAGGGAAAGGAAAAAAAAAATAAATCAGGAACTGAAACAGCTTATTCCTGAATGGATCCCGCGCCCTCTGCTGGAGCGCTGTGCTCATCCCAGCCCAGGCAGGGCGGAGAAGGGAATACGGGTGTGCCATGGGAAAATCAGAGCTGGGAGCAGGCAGGGGCCAGTTAGGAAGGAGAAAGCTTAAGGGATATAATACAATGTAAAGGCTATTCATGAGGGCAAAAGGAAGCACTTCACAACAGGTGATGAGCGGGGGGATCTTGCTCCTTATACGGTGTCCAGAGGGGAATGGATGGACAAAGGGATTTGGGGCTGTCTCAGCTCCCTTCGCAGCAAAGACCAGACTCCAAAATTTAGACACTACAGCAGAGTGGAATCTGGAATGTCAGATTTACTAAAAACTTCATCAGAAGTCTCTGGCATGCCTGAGAATGGTGCCAATCTTTTCTCCAAGCACAGGTCAAATCATGGTATGGATGAAGGGCACTGCATGCACAGCCTCTGGGGAGGGTTCCACCTCCACTTGTGCTGCTCAACTCACTGCAGCCACTTCAACACAGTGTATTTGTACTTCCAGGGAGTTTCATGGTCTCCTCTGATGTCCCAACAACAACATTGTGCAGCAGATGTCAGGCAAGCTCTCCTTGCAAACTTCCTCCAGGCCTCTGGCGTCAGGGATACTCAGAGAAGGAGCAGATCAGCAGGTGCTGGAATGGCCATCCCCACCTCTGGGGATGCACAGGGCAAAGGTATCACTGAGATTTAGCCCTTTCCAGCACAGTGTATTTGTACTTCTGACACCTGGTGCTGCCTCCAGTCTGGAACTGCAGCTTGGTCAGGCCTGTGGGGTATGGATGAAAAACCCTGGGAGCTTTCTTCCCTCCTCCTGTGATGCCCAGGTTTGGTTCCCACATGGATGTGTAAAGGATGGCAGGACTGTGCTGGGTGTGCAGAGCAGTCAGAAGACACAAAGTGAGCAGCTGCAGGAGGCAAACAGCACCTGGTTGATTTGGGAGAAGCTGCAGCTGCACATCCCTGTAGAACAAGTTTAGGATAGGAAGTGACTTCCTGAAACACAGTATCAAGCATATTGGAAAGTGTGAATTTTTCTGATAAACAAGGAAAAGATATGATAAACAAGGAAATGATTCCCCTATGACTATGCAAATCACTACTCAGGAAATGGTCTGGGCTGTGGGGAGCTGTTAATGTACATAAAATCCATGCCCAGGCAGTTTGTCTGCCCCACTCAAAGGCAAATAGCAGCCACACTGGCTTGGATTGCTCTGGGGTATGGAATATCATTTCCCCCTTTGGAAGGAGAGTATGCTGTGCAGACCTGATGGTGTCATCAAGAACCTCAGCACTTCACACAAACTTGACCAGGTCACAAAGAGAAACAGACACAGGGTTGTCACATTTCTCTGGTGAGAATTTCACCTCTTTCTTATTCATGAGCTTCAGACTCTCACTCTTGTGACGACTTGCTCCTTTTCCAGGAGTGGATGTCTGCTGCCTGCAACAAATTTGAAAATTAGGGATGAACTCTACACAGTGCAGCCAATGTCCATCCAACTATGGTTCAAGACTCTTTAAGGGTCTGTGGACAAGTTTGAAGGAGTCCATAAAGGTCACTAAGAAAAAATAATTGGTTGTCAGCAAGCTGGTATTTACTGTACTG
The DNA here is from genome assembly GCA_013399915.1 of Illadopsis cleaveri. Classification (NCBI taxonomy): domain Eukaryota; kingdom Metazoa; phylum Chordata; class Aves; order Passeriformes; family Timaliidae; genus Illadopsis; species Illadopsis cleaveri. The sequence goes on from VXBB01010664.1 coordinate 126,177, forward strand.
CTATTCTCATCCCCAGCAACAATATTTAGAGTATCTGCAAATAAAAGACTGGGAAACAGTTATTTTACTCCATCAGAGCTTGGGAAACGTCAGATCTAGATCTCTCCAAAGGGTCAAAGCTATATAACACCAGTTAATACCATTTACTGTAGAAGCTGAACTGATTTTGGTCAAGATATACATAAGTTTCCTGATTCTGCCAATCTTCTGCATGAATATTAAAGTCCGAAGAACGATCACAAGCAGATCACCTAAACCTACAAACTCACTGTTTCCCATTTTTAACCATGCCAGGGTCTTCTCTTTTGATCTCATGACTGGACATTTCCCCCTAAAACTTTCTGACTTAACCAAAGAGACTCACCATTACCACTGTGCTTGTTTATCCCTCCAAAGAAAACAGTGTTCTAAAACAAAACCTTCCATTACAGAAATTATGGTGACTTTTATGAAGGACATTTTTTGTATTTATCAGGCATTCATTGATTCAATCCCTTGTTACACAATTAATTGTCCTCCTACAGAAGTTAAATTTACCAGACTACTGCAGTACCTTAGATGCACTTGTGGAAACTGTTTTAAAGAAAAGTCAGCACCTTTGTCATTCTGCAGACTTCAGGCAACAATGGAGGATTAAGTGAAGTGCTGTAAGTAATTCCACTATTTCCCTTGAAAGTCATGAGTGAATATCATTCATATCTGATGATCTGTCAGCATTCAATCTGTCTGCAACAGTTTCTGACACAGTTATTTAATAGAAGAGATGCTAGTCTGTCTTTGATTTCATTTCTTCTAATTCAATGACTCTCCAAATTGTATTCTCCATTGGGATCGCTAATTCACTTCTAGGAAAATCATTTTAACAGACCAATTATGAGAGCAAAGACAAATTCTGTACTCCAGATTAATACATTTATGCTCCTCCCTGCTGCTCCTTCTTCTTGACATTTCTTATACCTGTATTGGCATGAATGCAGTTGAATACTCTGTGGGCCCTTATGGCAGAGGCAGCTCAACTGGTCAGCCTTGCACAGCTTATGCCTTCATAATTCACCCTCTAAAAACCTTCTCCCAAACTTATCCTAAGCCTGATTGGTTAAAAAACCCTCTTTATCTTGTCTGCAGTTAGTCAGACTGAAGAGGGTGTCACAGAATTTAACACCACGCAAGACATTGAGAAAATGTAGGAGGACAGAATCCTGGGGCTCACAGACACAGCCCTGGAGTGGCCTCACCTTTTGCTGGGGCTCCCTAAATCCCAGATTTCAGAAGGAAGCCGTGAAATGAGTATTTATAAGAGTGACAAGAAATGCCCTTATCTTCATCCCCCATTTACAGATCCGATGAGTGACCACCAGCAGCAGCCTGAGGCTGGTTAGATGACCACTCCTCCCTTCAGATCGTTGCTACCTGCTAGACAAAAAAGACATTTTTCATAGTTTCTTTTTTTTTTTTTTAATAGAAGCATTTTGAGTTTTACTTAATAAATACAAAATGGGGAGAGGTGGTGGTGATAGGGAAATAAAGGGGTTTGCATTATTGTAACCCAAATCTGATTAAATTTTTGGCACAGTTCCTCAGGGGCATTTGTGCCACTCACTTCAATGCAGTGTGGTTTGGGACAGCAACTTCCCTCCAGAAGGGGAGTCAATCATCTGGGCTGGATGAAGGAGGGAAAGAGATGAAGTAAAGTTGTTACAGAATTCCTCAGGGANACCCAACTCTCTTTTGTAAACAGGGTAACCCTGGTTTTATAAAGTAAGCAAGTGTGGTTTGAAATGTGGCAGCTGAGAGAACAAAAGACTTCGTAAAACGAACAAAAAATGTGGATTAACTCAAATGTGCAGATGTGTCCAGGGCTCAAATTTAGAGGCAGTGAGGGCTTAGGGTGAGTGACAGGAAGAAGACAAGCACATGTACTCACCAGTAACAGCTGCCACAGTGGCAGGGGAGAAGAAAAAACAAAACAAATCTGTGTGGGAACCATTGCTCTTCAGCAAGACAGAGACTCCTGCACGCAGTGGGGAAACAAGGCTTTCCTTGACTGTCTCCTTGCCATCTTCCAGTGTGACTGTGAGGCAGACACATGGATAAATGCCATGTACATGGGCTCACCTTTGTATATCCCCAGTCCAGAAGCAAGCAAAAGGTGAGTGAGGAGTAATTTGAAGATTTCCACTCCGCATTCCCATATGCAGTGTCCACAATGGAGCGGGACAGGTGTTGGGAACAATCTGGGAACCACCCAAGTGGGCTCCGTTTTTGTCTCAGTATCCAACCACACACATAATCTTGGAGGTGGAAAAGCACCTTCAAAAAACAAAACCCTTGCTTTCCTTGAGCAAGGGCTGGGATGGAGTCATACACATCCCTCACCAGCACTACCCTGATCTCCAGCCAGGAGATCACTTCAACCTGATGGCAGGCAGAGCTGTCACAGCACAGAGGAACCATCCCTGCAGGGCCAGCAGGGGGGACATGCCAAAATATCTTCATGTCTTTCCCTGTGGCAGGAGTTCAGTGCAGCACTGCAGCATCCACCTCTGAGGAAGGGAAGGTAAAATTCTGCAGGGGGATGTGGACTGTCCAAAAAAAGCTGCAGAGCAGTATTAACTCCACATCAAATGTTTCATATGAACACAGTAAAGTCCAAGAGGGCAACCAGCCTTTCTGAGAATTAAAAACCCCCACACAACACTTTAAAAAATACTGATTTTATTCATGTCTAGCCTATTCAACAGTGGATCACACTGGCAGGAACAACCACAAATATCGAGTTACAAGGTTTCATCACCTGTGCAACACTGGAATTGAGTCAAGCACATATTATGGCACCACCACTAATGACAATGATTGCTCTTCAAAGCTCACTCGAGTCCCACCTCCCTGGTGCACTTCCAAGCCCAATAACCTCATCTCCCACTGCATGTGAGATTGTCTGCAGAGAATTTGTGTTCTCAAAGCCTGAATGCAGCAAACATCCTGAAGCATATATGCCAGCTAAAAATTACCTGTACCTCCCATTCTTTATTTGAAAGGCTTCAAGGCTGTTTTCAGTGAAACAAGCAAACAAAAAAAAGCCCCCAGCATCAACAATTTCTCAGAAGTGTTGGACCTGTCCTGTATAAATCAGCTCCAGTAAGGGAGCTGGAATTACTTATCTCACCACATGATCTGGCCTGCAAATTCCAGCTGTTTTCCTTGGAATGACACATCAGAGCAAGGTTTCACACCAAAAGCAAAGCACCCCTGTCAATATCACCCCTGCTGATGGTGTGAGCACACAGTATGGCCCAAGGTTTCTGCTCCCCAGATTTCCCCAGGATATTCACACTTTTCCAAAGGTAGCCAACACCTATGTTGACTCTGAGGACCATTGTCCTTGCAAGAAGGGTCCATGGCAGCTCTGGTCATTCATGGTCAGGCACATGGCCTTCACACACAGATCAGGAGAAAGGGATTCCCACAGCTGGCCTGAACTGAGAGACAGAGCAGGTCCCTTGGGATTGTGGAGTGCATTTTGCCTCCCAAGGACTGCAGGCTCACATCCACGGCCAGGACTGCTCAGAAGAGCTGCACCACAAGCAGCCTCCATGTGGCAGCTCAGGGCTTCTCTAAGCCCAGTCCTACAAGCCTGTGGGAGCCACAGGTAACCAGGAAGCTCCCCAGGGATCCACGCCCTCAGCCAGCAGCCACAAGGAGTCTGCAGTCCCACAGCTGCCAAATCAGAGAGAGCTGCCTCCCACCTCTTTTCCCTCACACATAGTGATGCTGAAAACTGCCAGACAGGCTAAAAGTCACTCAGGAGGATATAGAGGGTGTTACTGATAAAGAGTTCTAAGGAAGCTAGGTGCCCAGCATCCATCAAACCACCTTCTGAAAATCCCAGCTGCCACATTTAACTCCACTCTTCCTCTCAGGCTCTCCCAGAATCAATTCTTCCTACCCCCCTTCCCACCCTCCTGTGCAGAGAGCTGGCAGCACACACAGGCTGGATCCACGTGAGGTCACAGAAATTTGGCTGCACGGCTGACCTTGGCAGCTGCCAAAGGGAGGGAATTCCAGGCCAGAGCAGCCCTCTCTGCCCTTTGCTTTTCAGAGCTAATTGGGTTTTCTTTCACTTTCAGCACGGCACGGATGGACTTGTGGAGCTTGAAAAGCAGCAGAGGTTTTTTATCACACTGGTGCAACAGGAGAAGACTTCAGAGCATTTTCTGGGAACAATTATATTACAATTGCAGAATTGTCTGGTTATTGTGTCTCCTAAGTCACACAATGGACTACAAACAGTGCTATTTCAGTGAAACTCTCTACGACCACTGAAAATAAGTCACTAACTCCGTTACAGCAGGCAATGGACTCACGTGTTCACAAAAACTGACTGTACAGATGCTAAAGCCAGATGCTTTGTAGGTAAATGAGAAACACCTCTGGTTTGGGCCCATCCCTCAGGTAGCAGATATTTTTGCATGAACAGGATGATTACTACTTGCAGAGCTATAGGAAACATCTACCTTTTTATCCGAGTTATGAAAGCACAGCTTTGAAAAGCACAGTAATCCAAGGCCAAAAAGACAGGCAGACAAATGGACAGACTTTGGCCACTTGTTTGATCTTCTTGGAGAGAACTCTTTGCTCTTTTAAGGGTTGACCTTATCCATTTGCCAGGTCTGGATGCTCCACTTGGAAAAAAAAAGGCTTAAAGGAAGTTTCAACAGCAGACTCTTCTGGAGGTGTCCCGTGTCAATCTCCAGCTTCCCACAGGGTTTGTCTGGGGCTTTTGAGGAACAGCTCATAAATTGCTGCTATTTAGCCACTGGCAGTTGAATCTTGCTTTATTTAGTTTTCCCAGAAGTAAGATGCATTGGAATCTTGTAGGGGATCCTCTCTGCTTCCTTCCTCCAGTCCCTGCTGACATTTAGTTTCAGTTTCCTGGAACTAGCAGTGTTGGCCCCTTTAAAAGCAACAGCAACAAGAAAACCACAGAGCAAGGAAAACAGTTTCCTGACCATAAAGGCTGTACCCCCTGCACAGAGAGAAACTCCACAACTTTACAGAAAGAAGATGCAACAACCTCTTTTGCGGTGTCCTGACACGACAGCCTTGCAGCATCCAGAAACCAGCCTAGCAAGGAAAAAAACAAACAAAAAAAAAGGTGTTGTATTAAAAAAATGCACACGAAGAAGGTGTTATTTTACATGGATCACGGTCAAGCCACAACCTTAGGGTTTGTTTCTTCACCAGAATGTTTGAAGGAGCTGAATTTGAAATCTGTTCTCAACTGCANCCTTCCCACCCTCCTGTGCAGAGAGCTGGCAGCACACACAGGCTGGATCCACGTGAGGTCACAGAAATTTGGCTGCACGGCTGACCTTGGCAGCTGCCAAAGGGAGGGAATTCCAGGCCAGAGCAGCCCTCTCTGCCCTTTGCTTTTCAGAGCTAATTGGGTTTTCTTTCACTTTCAGCACGGCACGGATGGACTTGTGGAGCTTGAAAAGCAGCAGAGGTTTTTTATCACACTGGTGCAACAGGAGAAGACTTCAGAGCATTTTCTGGGAACAATTATATTACAATTGCAAAATTGTCTGGTTATTGTGTCTCCTAAGTCACACAATGGACTACAAACAGTGCTATTTCAGTGAAACTCTCTACGACCACTGAAAATAAGTCACTAACTCCGTTACAGCAGGCAATGGACTCACGTGTTCACAAAAACTGACTGTACAGATGCTAAAGCCAGATGCTTTGTAGGTAAATGAGAAACACCTCTGGTTTGGGCCCATCCCTCAGGTAGCAGATATTTTTGCATGAACAGGATGATTACTACTTGCAGAGCTATAGGAAACATCTACCTTTTTATCCGAGTTATGAAAGCACAGCTTTGAAAAGCACAGTAATCCAAGGCCAAAAAGACAGGCAGACAAATGGACAGACTTTGGCCACTTGTTTGATCTTCTTGGAGAGAACTCTTTGCTCTTTTAAGGGTTGACCTTATCCATTTGCCAGGTCTGGATGCTCCACTTGGAAAAAAAAAGGCTTAAAGGAAGTTTCAACAGCAGACTCTTCTGGAGGTGTCCCGTGTCAATCTCCAGCTTCCCACAGGGTTTGTCTGGGGCTTTTGAGGAACAGCTCATAAATTGCTGCTATTTAGCCACTGGCAGTTGAATCTTGCTTTATTTAGTTTTCCCAGAAGTAAGATGCATTGGAATCTTGTAGGGGATCCTCTCTGCTTCCTTCCTCCAGTCCCTGCTGACATTTAGTTTCAGTTTCCTGGAACTAGCAGTGTTGGCCCCTTTAAAAGCAACAGCAACAAGAAAACCACAGAGCAAGGAAAACAGTTTCCTGACCATAAAGGCTGTACCCCCTGCACAGAGAGAAACTCCACAACTTTACAGAAAGAAGATGCAACAACCTCTTCTGTGGTGTCCTGACACGACAGCCTTGCAGCATCCAGAATCCAGCCTAGCAAGGAAAAAAACAAACAAAAAAAAAGGTGTTGTATTAAAAAAATGCACACGAAGAAGGTGTTATTTTACATGGATCACGGTCAAGCCACAACCTTAGGGTTTGTTTCTTCACCAGAATGTTTGAAGGAGCTGAATTTGAAATCTGTTCTCAACTGCAGCTGGCTAAAATGGAAGGTGCTACATTTCTTTGCTTACCTTGATGCCTCCTGGGATTGGCTTTGGGGCCAATTTTTCCTTGCAGCTCCTGGGAGTTACTCACCTGTCTCCTTGCATGAGATGAAGTATGTTTATTAGAAGGTTGCAAGGTTTGTTGGGAGGCATTGCAGTGCTGTGCTCCTCAAGGACAGAGACACAAGGTCTGATTCTCACTGTAACTGGCACTTAGGGAATTCCCAGAGCCATTTGCATGGCATCTAATTTTTAGTCCTTTTAAAACAGATCTGTAAGGACAATTTGGCTTACAGACTCTCCCTCTGTGCCAGGGGCAGGAAAGTCTATCACAGCAAATAAAGGAGTTTAAAATTTTTACTTTATTTTTTAAAAATTAGATCTGAAACAATTTATGAGACAGCAGAACAAAGAAAAAAAAGTTTGGCCTGCAAGAACTTTAGGGACTTCTCCATTGTCACACTTTTATGCAGTCCATTCCAGCTGCATCTGTGCTGGTGACTCATGAAATCTGAAGGGCTATTAAGAAATTATTAAAAGTATCAATAGTCTGCCACAGCAAAAGAAAGAGAAAGAAGAAATGACTGGAATAAATGAAGGACTGCAGCCTCTGGAAGGGGTGCACACTGGAGCAGATCATGAAGAACTGCAGCCCATGGGAAAGGCTCATGCTGGAGAAGCTCCTGGAGGACTGACTGCCATGGGAGGGACCCCACACTGGACCAGAGGAAGAGTGTGAGGAGCCTTTAATGGTATTTTCTCTCCCCTGTGGAGCTGAGGATGGAGAGCAGCAGAGGGGCTTTGGGGAGCACCCATCCAGCCAGGGTNATATTAAAAAAATGCACACGAATAAGGTGTTATTTTACATGGATCATGGTCAAGCCACAACCTTAGGGTTCATTTCTTCATCAGAATGTTTGAAGGAGCTGGATTTGAAATCTGTTCTCAACTGCAGCTGGCTAAAATGGAAGGTGCTACATTTCTTTGCTTACCTTGATGCCTCCTGGGATTGGCTTTGGGGCCAATTTTTCCTTGCAGCTCCTGGGAGTTACTCACCTGTCTCCTTGCATGAGATGAAGTATGTTTATTAGAAGGTTGCAAGGTTTGTTGGGAGGCATTGCAGTGCTGTGCTCCTCAAGGACAGAGACACAAGGTCTGATTCTTACTGTAACTGGCACTTAGGGAATTCCCAGAGCCATTTGCATGGCATCTAATTTTTGGTCCTTTTAAAACAGATCTGTAATGACAATTTGGCTTACAGACCCTCCCTCTGTGCCAGAGGCAGGAAAGTCTATCACAGCAAATAAAGGAGTTTAAAATTTTTACTTTATTTTTTAAAAATTAGATCTGAAACAATTTATGAGACAGCAGAACAAAAAAAAAAGAGTTTGGCCTGCAAGAACTTTAGGGACTTCTCCATTGTCACACTTTTATGCAGTCCATTCCAGCTGCATCTGTGCTGGTGACTCATGAAATCTGAAGGGCTATTAAGAAATTATTAAAAGTATCAATAGTCTTCCACAGCAAAAGAGGGAGAAAGAAAAAGTGACTGGAATAAATGAAGGACTGCAACCTCTGGAAGGGGTGCACACTGGAGCAGACCATGAAGAACTGCAGCCCATGGGAAAGGCTCATGCTGGAGAAGCTCCTGGAGGACTGACTGCCATGGGAGGGACCCCACACTGGACCAGAGGAAGAGTGTGAGGAGCCTTTAATGGTATTTTCTCTCCCCTGTGGAGCTGAGGATGGAGAGCAGCAGAGGGGCTTTGGGGAGCACCCATCCAGCCAGGGTTAACCCACCACACCTACATGGATGAGACATGATCTTAAATTCATCATTTCAGGACTCCTGAGTGCTAAACAAAACTCTGAGCTCCAGGCTTCATTGTGTGAGCAGGGCTGGTAATGAGCTTAAAGAAGTTCAGCTTGTGCCTGCCAAAATGCTGAGCAGCTCGAGCCTTGCACTGTGAGGAGTTTGCACCATTTATGTTTTCACACAGCATTTTCTACCACAATTCCCTTTCCCACTCAGTGCAGGGGTTTGAAAGCAGCTTATTCCACTATGAAAACCATACACTTTTCAGTCCTTGAGCTCCCACAGCTCCTGCTACTGCTTGGCAATGACTCAAGTAGCCAGAAAAAGAAAAAGAACAGGCTGTAAGAAGTGTGGCAGTGAGAAAGCCCTGGACCAGAAGGTTGTTTGTCACATTGCCAAAGCCCAAAGGGAGGAGAAAGAAGTGGGAGAAACATCAGAGATGGGAGAAGCCTACAAAGTGAACAAGATTTGTCAAGAGCTCTGCATAGGTTCTGAAAGGAGAAAATGTCAGCAGCACAAGAAATATATAAATATACATCCTTACATAAATATAAATATAAACCAACACCTTTCCATCTGCTCTTCAAAAAGTTTTCTAAGACAAAGAAAAGCCAGGTCTACCAACAAAATGCACAATTTGCTTGCTTTGAGTTCACCCCAGTTGTGAGCAATCTCTGCTTTTCAGGCTAAATATGTGCTGATCTTCAAAGCAAAATTCCCTCAGCGAGTTTTCTTTCATGTCAATTTTTTTTTTTTTCCTGTGGATTTATATGTTGGAGAAGAGAGTTTTCACTCAAGGGATTACAGAGGATGAACAAATTGAGATGCAGAGGCCAGCTCACAGTTTTCAAGAGATTCAGAGCAGCAATAATTGAATCCCAGTGACTGTTTGGAGTTTGATAAGGCAGAGACCCCACCAGACAATTCAGAGGCAGAAAGATGTGTCTGCAGCAGCTGCATTAACTGAACCTCTGACAAATCCCTGCATCTCCCAGCAGAATGAGCAATCACAGTGGTGGTTTGGTCTGATTCTGGGTTTAGTTGTACACTTGCATATATGACATGGATCTTCCCCAAATATAGTAGAGATATTCCACTGGGAAAGAGGAGAGGATGAGACTCTAAATAGTGAATATGTGATGTCTAGGATCTCCTTTTATCCATTGTGTATATTAAAAATCAAAAAAATGCTTAGAAATTGTAAAATATACTCTCTTACAGCTTGTTTCTGACCTGCAGGGAGAAGATTCCTGCTCCTTTACGGTTTGTAAATTCATTTAGGAAAACTCTCTGGAGAAAACCTGACTCCTGTTGAACTGGAAGTGCTGCATGTTTAAGGTGTGTAATGTTACCTCCCTGTTCAAAGCAAGGGTTGTGCAAAAGAAATGGTCCCAGTAAACAGAAAGGTAATGAATTTTATAAACAAGTTTTTGAGTTTAGCATGAAAAAAATTTCTTGAATTACCTGTAAATCAAAAAGCCCAAGTCTAAATTTTTCTAGACAACATTTCATGGGGTGTTCTAGAAACAAAGCATCTGCAGGGATCAAACATGGCAGCCTTAAACAAGTCTCTGAAAACAGCTTAGAAAGTACAACTGAGCTGTTTTATTCAGTTACAGCAGAACAAACAATCATTCAATACTGCAAATATTGGGGAAAACTCCATCCAGTTGTGGCCAGCAAACCTCACGTTGTAAATCTGTTCACTAAGCCAGGGTTTAGCCAGCACAGCACAGCAGAGAGAGACTGGCATGAAACCATCCTAAATCCAAATTTATAACACTGCTGGAAAGCACCATCAAAATAGTGATTCCTTGCACTCACACAGAGAAAGCAACAGGAAGGGTGTGGACTGGGCCAGAAGAGTGGCAGGTAGACCTAAGAAGATTTTTCTATCTTCTGTGACCCTATAAATACAAAAGTAATGAAGCACCCAAAAGGAATGGGCATGAAGGCAAATGTGAAGCATAAGAGAAAAAAAATACTGAAGTACTCCTTGCCTATGTCTTACTGATTACTCAGTTATTTCTTAGTTACTTTTAAATACTATTTAAAGTACAAAACTAAACCAAGTGGTGAATGACACTGGATGCTCAGTTCAAAGTCTAAAGGGGCTGAGTTCCAGAAAGCAGAATGCAGACCTTAGAATATATAATTCTTTGTATAGAAACAAAACCTACTACAGTGCTGTGGGTTTTTACAAGGTGTACTTCATTTATGTGTAGAGGGCTGCAGGGGGTTAATTTTGGGCACCCATTTCTCTATCCTTTATTGTCCTTCATTTTGAGAGCCTGATACTGATGTCTCAATTCATAATAAATAGCTCAACGCTTCTCAGTGAAGTTTTCCGAGACCAGAGACATGAAAAATTGGACTATGCTCTGGAATGGGATCTAAACTCACCTGGGCAACTTTTCAGCCCCATTTCAGACACCTTCTACATTTTTGAATTGAAAGACACTCATGTTTAAAACCCAACTGGTGGCTCCTGCTGCCACACAAGGTCTTGGAATCCCCCTCAATGGTGAGAGATGCAATCCCATTCACACTGTATATGCAAGTAAGAAGATCTACAGACAGAAGCAACTTCTAGCAAGTTAGCTGAGAATAATTTCAGGCTTTGAATCTCCCTGGGTATGGCAAAAACGTAGGGAAAGTTACTTCAAGTGGGTGTAACTCCACTGAAGCAAATTTTACTCCCTTTCATTAGGACAGACCCCTGTGGCAGCCAGGCTATCACACTCTGCAGAGATAAGGGAGGGGTGATTAACCAGACCAGATCCTATACTATAAATGTGTTTATAGTGCCCATTTTAAAGCAGAGAAGCAGAAAAGAGCAGCAGGATTGTGAAGTGAGCAGCTCTGCTCCTAACCAGAGGTTGAACTCCTTCCAGTGTTTCTCCGTAGCAAAGGACACATCAAATCAGCTGGCACAACCGAGTGGAAAGATCCAGCACAGCCTCATGTGAGGTTGGTTGTTTGAGCTTGACTGAGAGAATGAAAATATTCAAGGAAATTCCCAACATGGCATCATCCTTCCTCAAATGAAACCCCCAGTTTAACCCCACACAGTGCTGGCCATATGCAGCTCACACTTCTCTCCCTGGGAGCCATCTGGGGCTGCCTTGAGGAATCCTGACTTTGCAGCACATGTTGTGTTTGATTCTGACAACGTGAGGACATTGTTTGGTTTAATGACATTGTGCAGAGACTTGCTGCAGAAAATGCACGATGTGGCAAGTCCCACATCCATTCCCTAACTCCAACCCAAGACTAAGTGCTGGTCCTCAGCTGCCATCAAAGCAGCTCCTTCAAAGCTAACCCTGGGGACAAAAAAACCCACAGAAAATCCTGAATTTCTCTACATAAAAAGAAATGGATTAATAAATGCTGAGACAGACAGTGCTGCCCACGTGAGCAGAGCCTTTGTGGCTGGGCTGTTTTTTGGCTGGGGTGGAGTTAATTTCCTTCCCAGGGGCTGTGTTTTGGGTTTGTATTGAGCACGGGGTTGATAACACAGGGATGGTTCTGGTTGTGCTGACACAGACCCAGCTGGTTTTCCTGCACTGACAAGGGGGCTGGGGGTGCAGCTGGGACAGGTGATCCTCAAGTGACCAAAGGGACATCCCAGACCTCACCACATCACCATCATCAGTGTGTACCGTGGGGGGAAGAAGATGGAAAGGGAGGGATGTTCAGGTCCTGCTCTCCTGGAGATGGCCAAGCACCTGCCTGCCCATGGCAAGCAGGGAATAAATCCCTTGTTCTGCTTTGCTCGTGTGCACTGCTCTTCCTTTTCTTATAAAACTGCCTTTATCCCAGCCCAGAGGTTTTCCAGGTTTTACCTTCCCTTTCTCTCCCGTATCCTGCTGGTGAGGACTGAGGGAGCACCCACCGGGCACCCGTGCAGGTGTCCCTTTTCTGTCCCTTGTCTCATACCTCCCTGGCCCACAGGATGGCACTGCGACACCCCACAAACTCCCCCCGGGCTCTCGGGCAGCTTCCTGACAGCAGCAGTCAGTGTTTTTCTCGAAGTCACACTTTTCCCCCCGCTGCAATTCAAATTTCTTTTGAATTTTTAGGCTTTTCGGAATTCGGTAGAATTCCACAGAATCCCCCACGGCGTTGCATGTCTTTGCCCAGAAAGATCACCTCTCTTCCCGTGGGCATTTTGCTGGAATAACATCAGTGATGCTCCCCGCCAGAAAAAGCTCCATTGGAAGCTACACATCGACCCTCCAGAAAAAACTACCGGGTTTTGCTGCTGAGGAATTGTATTAAGAGATTAATTAATAACAAGGAAGGGTCTGGAGAGCCAATCCTGTGAGGAGCAGCTGAGGGAACGGGAAAAGGGGCTCAGCCTGGAGAAAAGGAGGCTCAGGGGGGACCTTGTGGCTCTGCACAACTCCCTGACAGGAGGGGACAGCCGGAGGGGGTCGGGCTCTGCTCCCAGGGAACAAGGGACAGGATTAGAAATGGCCTCAGGGTGTGCCAGGGGAGGCTCAGGTTGGACACCAGCAGGAATTTCTTCATGGAAAGGGCTATCAGGCATTGGAAGGGGCTGTCCAGGGAGGGGGTGGAATCTCCATCCCTGTAGGTGCCCAGGGAATGACTGGATGTGGCACTCAGTGCTCTGGGCTGAGGACAAGGTAGGGATCAGACAGCTTTCCTTTCCATCCTCCATCCTCAGTCATGGAAACTGTGTAAAAAAAACCACACACTGGTACTTCTGGTCCTGGCATTTCTGCTTTTTGTAATTGCATCCAAAGGTTGCGTGGGGTTTTTTGATAGGACTTGTTGATCCTGAGGGTCTTTCCCAACCTTAGTTACTCTCTGATTCTCTGACCAGCTATTGCTTCCAACACACTTCAAAGTACTGTACAAAACCAAATTCACTTTGCAATCTTGCTATTTACCACACCATCATTTGCATTTTACCTAAGATCACTGCAAAAACCTTGGAGTTTGGGGAGCCTACAGCTTTCCAGCACTGATGTCCACCACATGCAAGGACACACCTGGCACATAAGCTCTTGTTCAACTGCTACAGCACCCACACAGATCCCCATTCCTTTCCATTTATGGGTCAAAGCTACAGCCAAACCACAGACATTAAAATTTGGGCTGTGCAGATTTCAATTTCTCATCAGTGCTGGAGGAGCCTATGACACAGAGCTTAGATTTTTCCCTTGACTCACAAAGCATCCCTTCGTGAGAAATATTTTAGGAGAACTGCAGAGTCAATGACTTTAAATTAAAATCCAACAAGATATGCTTGTCCTTATGAAAATTTTTGGAGAGGACCACAGAGGTCAATGTTTTCAGCTTAAAGTGGCTGAGAAGATGAAGCAACCAGAGTTCTACTCAACTTGAATCTAACCTTCCTTATCAGCTTTAACCTCATTGCTAACTCTCATTAAATCCTCATCTCTCTTCTCTTCACTGCTGTTTTAAATGCCTTTTTGAAATATCCCCAGGGAACCAGCACACAAAAATCCCACCAAAACAAACCCTGAACATACCTTTGTCTTCCCTTTTCTTCCCCCACTTTATATACTGAGCCATAAGGTCTGGAATATCCCTCTGCAGCAGAGGCAGAGACGGCAGTTGCTAAGGACAACAGCCTGCTGGGGCCAGCAAAACAGCCATGGTCCTGCTGCCTGCTCTGCTTCCACCCCAGCCCTGGATGCTGCAAATAAATGTGGGAAAGGGATTTAGGGACAAGGAAATGCCTACCATGATTGTGGCAGTGGCCATAGTCATCTCCACTCCTTACCTCTCCTCTCGTCCCAAGGGTCTCTAAGGTTCCTCTGTGATCAAAAATGGGAATACAATGGGAATTCAAGCAGCAAGTTCATGTTTCCTGTGAAGGAGACTCAGTCACTGCCCAGGGAAGAAGTTCTGCCTCATGACCAGGTGGAACCTCCTGGGCCTCAGTTCCTGCCCGTTCCTCTGGTGCCATTGCTGGGCCCCACGGAGCAGAGCCTGGGCCCTGCCCTGAGCCCTCCCTGCTCACAGGGACACACAGGGATCAGGGCCCCTCTCAGCTGGGGCTCCTCTCCAGGCTGGACAGCCCCAGCTCCCTCAGCCTTTCCCTGTCAGAGATGCTCCAGACCCTAAATCATCTCTGCAGCCTCCGCTGGCCCCGCTCCAGGAGCTCCCTGTCCCTCCTGTGCTGATGATCCCAGAGCTGGACACAGCTCTCCAGATGTGCCCCACAGGGCTGGGCAGAGGGACAGGATCACTCCCTGACCTGCTGCTTGGACCAAGAGGTAGGACTTTCAAATGCACTTGCTCTCGCTCCAACCCTGTTTCACTAAAGTCATTAGAAAAAAATTCCCAATGGCCATGGTGTGTTGAGGCATTTTTCTAAATGTCACCTTCTATCAAAGTTCTATCAAAGTTCTGGAAGTGTGAATTTATGGTATCTCCTGCGTGCCTGGATGCTTAGTTAACTCTTTATACTCCCACTATAGTTGCCTGAAGACACAGTAGTGAGGTTTCCAATTATTGACAGAAAGCATGGAAAGGGACATAGGGGCACACGGAAATATTCAGAGAATCACAGAATGGCCTGGATTGGAAGGGATCCCAAAGATCATTTGGTTCCAAACCCTGCCATGGGCAGGGACACCTTCCACTAGCCCAGGGTGCTCAGAGCCCCATCCAACGTGGCCTGGAACACTGCCAGGGATGGGGCAGCCACAGCTTCTCTGGGCAACCTGTGCCAGGGCCTCCCCACCCTCACAGGGAACAATTTCTTCCTAAAAAAAAAATAATAAAAAAAAAATTAATGGCAGCAACATTACTGAAGCAAGTAAAGAGAGTCCACATCCCATTTATCCTGTTCCCAGCTGTGAAAATAACTATATCCTTTACAGAAGTTACAACCATGTGAAATCAGAACGGATCAGAGAAGCTCCTTGAAGATCTCAGAGTAAGCAGCTGCCCCAGTTGCACATCTAGGTTCAATTCCCATTCCAGGCAGTGTCCAAGGCCAGGCTGGATGGGGCTCTGAACATCCTGGTCTAGTGGAAGGTGTCCCTGCCCACGGCAGAGGGTTGGAATTAGATAATCTTTAAGGTCCCTTCCAACCTAAGCCATTCTGTAATTTTAAGATTCTAATTTCTGAGGCCTGCCTCACACCATCTGCTTGTGATTCCCTGGAGGAAAAAAATGGCCATTTGCATTATCTAAAGACAAATCAGCGTACCTAGAACTTTACCACTGATAAACACCCAACTGCATGCTGAGGAGAGAAAAATGTTATTTCTCCTCCAGAGTCAAATGAATCAAGCTACAGGAAAAATGAGATGTTAGCTCCACTCCAGATCCCAACCCAGTATGTGCCTGTGAGCATCAGTCTGTCCACAGAGCAGCATGGTGCTGTGGCACATCCAACAGTCAGAACTCAAAAAACATTCAAATGAGAATTTTAGTTATACTTCAAAACATTGAATTTTCAAGATAAACAGGTCTTCCTTCCCAATGATACACTAAATAAACCCCAAACCCTTCTAAATGATAAAAAAGCCTTCTAAAGCACCCTGTACCATGCTGCCTAGATGGCATCAGAAGAAAAAATGTGCTGATGTATGAACACCAGCTGGGAATTTGGCTCCATTTGCCTGAAACCAAGTCTCTTTATCAGGAGGGCTGTTAAAACACTCCAGCCATAAAAACAAACAAACAAAAAATTCTTCATGCATCATGATGGACACAAAGTCATGGCAAGATTCCCTCTCCAAAAACATAAGATTTGTGTAAGACTCATGCATTGCTCGTAGGACTCCAGCACCTAAATGTGCTGTAGTACAAGAAAGAATTTGCAAGAGGATTCATCTGGGCCTTTTTGCATATGCTTGCTTCTGAATCACCAATATATGACTAAATATAAACCATGAAGAGCTGTAATTGCTGTTCTACGTATCCTCACATCCCTCTGAAATACCACAAAGGAAGAAAAACTACCAAATCATTTAGGAGGATTAGTTCCTAACAATGCCAGTGAAAATCTGCAAAAAAAAAAAAAAAATTCCAAGCCAATCTTGCCAGGTTCAAAGTGCAGATTTGTCTGCTCAGTACCAGTCCTTCATGCTTGGAGAGCTGGCACAAATCTCTGAAAGAGATGGTGAACTTCTTCCACCTCCAGCATATTTTTCTTTTGCTGTTTGAACACCTCGATCCCTGAGGGGAACTCAGGGGGTAGAAGAGAAGAACTTGCTTCAATTCCCTTCTTCTGGACTAGCTGTGAAAAGTGATGTCAGCCTCTTATCTCCATGGAGCCAGCATTCCAGGAGCTTTCAATTTTTACCTCGCACTTAAGTCAGCTCTGGGTTTTGTCAGACAGAAATATTTTTTGCACACTTTTAATTATCAGGCAGCCTGCAAGGGAAGGGAGAGTCACAAACGAGGGGCCTGCTCTGAGTGTTTGGTGCCTGAGCCTGGAAAACAGAGATCAGATCAGCCAAGCCCAACACAGAGCCAGGTAACAGCAGGACTTGTCAGCATTTGGGTATTCCATGAGTCCCTTGCACAGGGACAAACATTTTTCCTGTGTTTTTTTTTTCATCCTCACTGCCCATCTGTTTGTCACTGCTGTTGTGACTGCAGCACAACACCGTGTCCTGAGGGAGGAGAGGTCCCCAGCTGTGCCTGACATCATCCAGGTGTCAGGAAGGAGATGAGGAATACTCAGAAAGATGTTCCTGTCTAAAAGGTTTAGGCAAAAGAAGGAAACCAATGGCTTTATACTGACCCATCTTATTGCTGAGGCACTGAGATATGAGGGACATCCAAAGGCTACCTGATAGAACTGGGGACTGTCCCCTTGGCTCCAAGCCCAGCATTTAATCACCTTCCTTCCTAAGTAGTCTCTTTAACTATCAAAAAAGCCCACACAACCTTTTGATGCAATTACAACAAGCAGAAAAGCCAGGGCCAGAAGTACCAGTGGGTGGTTTTTCCACACAGTTTCCATGACTGGGGATGGAGGATGGAAAGGAAAGCTGCATCAGCCTCCAGAACCCCTCCCAGCTGCAGCTGGTGTGATCAATATGTATTCAGACTTCTTCTATGGGGATGCTGATGAGTGGTTACTGTGCAAGGAGCTCCCAGCTCATCTCCTCTGAAATCCCCTTAGCTAAGTGTTAGTGGTAGCTCACAGATCTGCACAGGTTTGGTTTTTAAAGAGACAAGAAAAAAGTAAGTAAGGGAGAAGCTACAGTTCTCTGCAGATAGCCCCTTTTCCTTCCATTCTCAATTCACCCAGATTAATTTCAGTAACAAGTTTTTTGCAGTTTTTTTAAACTTTTTTTTTTTTAAATTACATAATCTTGGAGTTAAAATATTCTAAAAGTTGACCAGCTGAGTGGGAACAGGAGGAGCTCACAATTCAGAATGACATGTTCTAACAAGTCAGCACTGGAAAAGCAGCTTGGTCTCATCAGAAAAAAAAACTTTCCCACCTGGGCAGGTGTTGCAGCTGCAGAAAAGAACAATTGGCTTGGCTCAGCCATAGCCAAAGCACTGGAACATCCCTTCTGCCACTGGGAATCCATGCTGTAGTATCCATGATTGGTTTGGGCTGTCATTCCATCTCTTCTGGAGCATTTGAGTATCACATCACTGAATTCAAGGAAATATGGGAGCTGACACTGGAGCTACACTGGTAATGAACAGGAACTACCAGTGCCTACCACTACACTGCTTAAAAAAAAAATTATTAAAAATAAACCCCCCTAAACCGAGGATAACCCCGTCCCTTCCAAAAAAAAAAAAAACAACCCACACAACCTCCAAATCCATGTTATATATTTCATTCCAGATCAAAGTTAGAGAAACCAAACACAAACCCAAACAAACAAAAAAACCAAACAAAAACCAACCAAAAACACCAAAACAAACAAAACAAACAAAAACCCAAACAAAAAA
>VXBB01010664.1:145653-157729 GCA_013399915.1 Illadopsis cleaveri
AGAGCTCAGGGCCTGCCCCTCAGCTTCCCTCATGAGGGTGTTGAAGAGCACAATGAGCTCTGGCCTCAGTCTCCTCTTCTCCAGCTGAACAGACCAAGTGACATCAGCCACTCCCCCTGTGGCTTCCCCTCCATGCTCTTCACCATCTTTCTACTCACAAGAGAAAAGCTAAAGAGCAGAACTGGTTGGCCAAAAGAGAGATGGAAATGACAAGACAATGGTTTCCTCACTGAAGTGAACAAAGGGCATCAACAAGCAGGAAAGCTCAAGGACAAAGTCCAAGGACAGCTCCTTCCTGGCACTTCTGTGACACAGAGTTGGCTGAATGGATGCAGCTCCCACTTCCATCAATATTTTTCCTGCCTCCTGAGCTTTAGGGGATCTTCACCTCCACAAGGGGAAACAGTTTGAGAGAGGTAAGAGAGGAAATGTGAAGTTTTGTTCTGCCCACATCAGAACAGTGCATGCAATAGGAAATTAGTCTGCTCATCTCCTCAGGCCAGAGTGGGCACTGGGATCAACTGGCCTGACCTCCTACCCAACAGTGCTGCTCCCCACAACTCCCTGACAGGAGGGTGTGCCCAGGTGGGAGTCAGCCTCTTCTCCAAGGGAACAAGGGATAGGACAACAGGAAATAACCTGAAGTCACACCAGGGAAGGTTCAGTTTGGATATTAGGAATCTTTTTTTTTTTTTTTTTACTGGAAGAGCACTTAAGCATTAGAACAGACTGCCCAAGGAAGTGCTGGAGTCACCAGCCCTGGAACTATTCAAATAATGAGTGGACATAGCACTTCATGATCTGATTTACTGGGCATTATGATATTCCACTGAAGGCTGCAATTGATGATCTTCCCAACCTTAATGATTCTGTGAGCAGCAGCTCTTGAAGATCATGCACCACTGCTTATTTCTGCAGCAAAACACGGAATCACAGACTGGTTTGGGTGGGAAAGGACCTTAAAGGTCACCTCATTCCAACCCTCCTGCCAGAGGGGCAGGAACACCTTCCACCAGAGGAGGTTGCTCAGATCAGATAATCCAACTGAGCTGCAGCAGAGCTGGTTCAAGGCTTTCCCCAACATCAGATGCAATGCACCGTCCCAGTGATTCCAGGGAGTGAGGAATGACCACAGATTCCAGGAAGGAGGATGGTCAGCAAAGAGCTGGAGGGCTCTGGACAGGGAGAAAGGAGTGGACAAGGTGAGCAGTCATTCCAGATTGAGGGGAAGAGCAGTGAACAGAGTTTGGTGGGTTTTTTAAAGGGTGTGAATTTGCTTTCTGCCTTCAGACCAGCTCCTGCAGGGATATGGTATCCCCTGCACCCTTCTACCCCACTCCTAGGACTTCCTTCTCTCTCCTCAGTCCCACAGAGAAAAAAACCTCCCAAGACTCACAGTTCCCCTTCTAGCTCTCCCTCCTACCCACAAAACCCAAGTATTTAATAGTAAATTCACCATGATTTGGTGTTTTGTAGGTAAACATGCAGTATGGCAAACAATCTGGAGACATAAGAAGTATGAGAAGATCTTAAAATTTCTCATATTTTCTTCTCTTTTGGTTATTTTGCCCCCAATAGTTTCCTCACTACAGGTCTTGTCAGTCTTTTGCTGGCCTAGAAAAGTCAGCCTCTTCCAGCTTCCACTGGCAAAGCACTTTCCATCCACCTGATCATTCTTGCTGTTCTTCTGTGCATCCTGCCTGACCAAATTTAGGTCACCAACAATGCACACAGCATTCCAGATGAGGCCTCGCAGAATTAACATTTCCCAGGTGTTACTGAACGTGTTTGTCCTGAGATTCTCCAAGACTTGCACCATTTTCATGGCTGCAATACTCTGGTGGCTCAGTCAGTGACACTGGCACTGGCTGAGTGAAGGACAGGGAGCTGCTGGAGCCAGGCCAGAGCAGGGACACCAAGGGGATCAGAGGGATGGAGCAGCTCTGCTGGGAGCAAAGGCTGAGGGAATTGGGATTGTTCAGCCTGGAGAGGAGAAGGCTTTGGGGTGACCTCATTGTGGCCTTGCAGTGCCTGAAGGGAACCCACAGGAAAGATGGAGAGAGACTCTTGACAAGGGTCTGGAGTGACAGGACAAGGGGCAATGGCTTCACACTGACAGAGAGCAGGGTTAGGTTGGATATTGGGAAGAAATTGTTCCCTGTGAGGTTGGTGAGGTCTTGGAACAGGTTTCTCAGAGAAGCTGTGGCTGTCCCAACCCTGAAAATATTCAAGACCAGACTGGATAGGGCTCTGAGAAATCAAGCTGTCCCTGCCCAAGGCAGGGGTTTGGAATGAGATGGTCTTTAAGGTCCCTTCTAACCCTGGCCATTCCATGATTCTACAACTATTCCTTCTATGCACCCTCATCTGTCCCATCTCCAGTGGTATTTTCCCTTACAGCAAACTGATGATTTTACACAAGGCTTTCTGTCCTGTTTCAGGGAAGGCAGGACTGAGATCAGAAGAATTAAGAGCAGGAAAGCTCCATTTTTTCCAACCTAGTACTCCCTGGAAATGGAGACTTAGAAACCAGCAGATGTAGAACCAACCTATGCAATGATTTTTGCATAGCCCTAACAGCAAAAAATAATGTAGGAGGTGCAGAGCTTGTCTCCACATCTACCTCTGCCACCCTTCTGTTGTTCTACTGCTTAAGAATTGCAACTGTATTTCTTCAGCTTAAAAAAACTCCTTGGGAAACATGTCCAGGCAAGAGGAAGCTAAGATGGAGAGTGGTCAGGAATCCAGAGCCAGCAAGTGCTCCATTCAGTACGAGGAATTTGGTGGCCATGCAGAGCAGCCTGGCTCCTGCTCCAGCCAGGCACGTGAGTGGGGGTGTCAAGGACACAAAAATGCCAAGCACAGCACAGCAGACAGGCACTCGCCCTCCCTTATGGTGTGGCAGTGGCACATCTTCCCTGGAGCTCCAGAGCAGAGAGGCAGACAAAGAGACTGTGGTCCAATTCTGCTTTTTTGCCGGGGATAAATTTGGAGTCACTTCACTGACGTCAGCGGAGTTATTCCAGAATTGCACCAGTAAAAGAGGGCAGCATCTGCTTTCTGAAAATGGATGCCATCAAGCTAATTGAAAACAACAGATGCATCAAGGAGCAGCAAGAAGGGATGCTAATGTTCCAGTTTTCTTGTAAAATACCATTTGATTTCCCTCCAGAGAATGTAAGAGAATAAACCAATATGTACTCTAAAAGCTAAACCTTTTGTTGGTGTAAAATTGTATACAACCTTTTAGGTGAATGGACTAATGTGCACCTGCAATGCCTTAAAGAGATCCAGCCTAGTCATGTGCACTTACAGCCCTCTTCTTTGGGCCTGATCCTTCCCTCACACTCAGTTAAGTCAGCAGTCATATCATCCACAACCCTAAGTACCTAACCTTGGGCAGAGAGCAGAATCGAGGCCCCTCATTTTGTTAAACACACAATGGCTAGATTTGGTAATTAAACAGACAAATTTGTGACTTATGCCATTTTGGACTAAGGCTGTTCCAAAATTTTATGGAAACTAATAAATATCTTTATATTAACTCAGTGAAAATGAAGCCAAAGAAGGACTTGCTGAATTTTCAATGATATGGTGTGAAGACAAAATTTTCCCCTAATTCTTATCTCCAATGAATAGTCAACACTGCTTCAGTATTTATGGTGACCACAGAAATTGATGAGCACTTTCCCTCCCGCAAATCCTTTCTTTCCTTTCACTAAGAAGAAGTTTTACACAGCAAAACTCAATTATTTCTCGGGCCCCCTCTTATTAATTGGCACTTCAGACAACCTGGATATTTCCAGTGGTGAGGGTTCATCAGTGAATGTTGTAGGACTGTAAAACCCACCCTGACCTCAGCTATGAGTTTCCCAAAATGTAAAGCCACGTTATGATATTCAAACTTTTTGTGCCAGCCAACGAGCCCCAGACAGACTTCCCTGGAGCAAGGGAAAACCCACCCAAAGAGGGAAAAGCAAGTGGAATTAACATGCACAAACAGCACATGCTGCACTGCTAATTAGCACAGTCCTTGTCTGCTTTCCCCAAAACCATTTTTCTGGATTTATCTCCCTGGGTAGGGTCTTGTGTTATGTAGGAGCCCAGCCTGAACAAGAAGAGCTCCTTGAAAGTGGCAGGCAATTTCCTCAGCCACTCTTTGGTGGCAGCTAAGGACACGCAGCACCCCCTGGTTCCTTTCATCAGGGGATTAAGCCTTTTCATCCTGCCAACACCTGCTCTCCTCCTTATGTCTAAGCAGGTGCCTGCAATTCAGGCATTCTCCTGTGAACCTGCTGATAACTGATGGCTGCAAATGCCTTCAGAAGGGGATCTGTCTCTAGTGCAAGCTTCAAAGAGCAACGATGAAGGGCTCAAGGCTGTGCTTTTGGTTACATCAGCACAAACAGGGCTATCTTGTGCTCATGGAGCTGCCATGGAGGGCAGTATCTTCCAGTTCCCCACGAATCTGTCCATATCTTTCCACCATTGAGAAATAAATCCATAAAATTCTGCTGCTCTTAATTCCTGTCAACACAAAGTTTATCTTAGCTCTGCCAAGTTTGGTAGGACTTACTTGCACTTGAGTCAGATGAGAGCTTTTGGGAAAGCTGTGGTTGACTCCTGCTGTAATCTGCAGATCTTTCCCTGATGTAAACAGGACCTCAAGAAAAGAACAAACAAAAAGAAGCAATTTAACAAACAGTGCCTATGCCTGCATTCGATGCAGAAGATTGAAGCTGGAGTCCAATATAATCCAAGGTAGTTGTACTAAAAGGAGTTTTGCCAGCTTGAATCAGCAGATGGTGAGGATCTGGCTCATACTACATTTCTGTAGTTTATAATTATCTTTCTTTCTTCACCTAGAACCAGATTCTCCCTTTAGGCTGCAAATCTTAATTAGGAAATCCTTCCTTATTAATTTCAAGAAACTCTTGGTCGTTAATTTCCCAGAACAAAAAGAAACCTTACCTATTTCTGCAAGAGCAGCAGATGCTGGAGCTGTTTGTTCCTTTGCTTTTAGAGTTGAGGCTGTTCTTTCCATCACCATGTGGAAGACACTTCAGTCCTTACCCTGTCTCTTGCTGCCCTGAATTTTCTTTACACTCTTTTCTTTATCCCATAGGAATCTCTGAATGAGAGGACCCAGGAGAGAAGACCAAGTCCAGTCACCTTCACCCCCACGGCTGCTGTAGCAGAGAATTTTTATCCACAAAAGCTGGTTCAAAAAGCCCAAACAGAAAATTACTCAAAAATCCCAATTTCAAACATTTTCCAAGAAGGAGCAGAACAGGAATTTCATCTTGGAGGTAAGAGCAGGAATCCACCAGTAAAACACCACAGAAAAAGTCTTCACGCCTTTCATGCTTCCAGTCCTTTGTGTGGATAAAAAAATGGTGTCCGCAGTAAAATTCTCCCATTCCTTCCTTCCTTCCTTCTCCACCTCCAAGGAGATGATTTCTGCCCTGTCCTGCTTTGGTACAAAACATCCTGTGGGAAAATTATCAGGTGAATCAACTGTCACAAGCCAGCCACAGGATCTGGAAGGAGCAACAGTCGCTTCCACTGCAAAACTATTTCCTAGTGAGGTTGCTGCAAGAGAAATTTCTGGGTCTTTAATGTAATGCTTTAGCTTGCATTCCTTGTCACCAGGCACCCAGATGACTCTACATTCACAGGCTGGTTGCCCCTCAGCTCCCTGGCTGAGTGCTCACATTGTCCTTCACACACTCTCCAGCTCTCTGTCTGCAAGGATGGACAAATAAAATCTCTTCCCAATCTCTTCCCTTGCACTACCTGCTTTCAAAGAGCAACCTGAAGTTGGGCAGGGCAGGCTGTACACGATACAAGGTGATGGGATCAGCTCCAGTAAACAAAGAAAACATCTGTAACGATAAGGTGCTGATATCTAAACACAAAATATCCAACGAGTGCTTTCACTTGTAGCCACAGTCACGGCACAGAGAGAAACAGTCCGGGAGGTTGTTATGGAAACAAGTCCCTGGAGGTGCCTACTTGGCTTCACAGGGACGTGCTCTACCTTCAGAAGGAAACAGATTTGCATTTTGAGCAGCCGGAGGGAGTGCTAAAGGCTGAGAACTTGAGGTAAGGTTTTTGAAAGCATCTCTGTGATTCGTTGGCACGAGACCTCTGGTAAAGCCAATGGCACAGGTGCCGCTGTGTCACTTCAGTCACGTGAAAAAAAAAAATAAAAAATCTGAAGGCTCCTTAAAAAAGGTCAAATTCCACAAGTTCTGTAACATGTAGCATTACTGATGACTCTGAGACTTCACTGTTTTCCAGGAGGTGCTTAGAGAAGGATTTACATGCCCCAAATGAGTCCCAAGGTTACAGTTTCCACGCTTCTCTTGGCATTCTGTATTTCTCTTAGAGCCAACACAGAAAACACAGGGAGCAAACACCACTCCTGCTTTACACATGTTCACGTGTGCTTTTCTTTTCAGCATTGACAAACATGGCTCACAAAACCTGCACAGAGCTGCTTTGCTCACCACAGAATTCCTTCACACCTTGGGTGCAATCTGCGGGTAGGAGATTTCAAAACCCACTAGAAACTCACTGCTGGATCCCACCTGGAAACTCACTGCTGGAAATTCCACCTGAAAACTCACTCCCTGCTGGACCCCACCTGGAAACTCCCTGCTGGATTCCACCTGGAAACTCACTGCTGGATCCCACCTGGAAACTCACTGCTGGAAATTCCACTTGGAAATTCACTGTTGGATCCCACCTGGAAACTCACTGCTGGATCCCATCTGGAAACTTCCTGCTGGACCCCACCTGGAAACTCACTGCTGGATCCCACCCAAGGGCAGGACAGCTCTTTGCAAGAGGATCTGTGTAAGACACGCTGGGATTGTGCTACCAGTGATCAGCCTCACATCTTTTTTTCTTGCTGGAGTCTCTGTGCCCAGTCTCCTGCCGTGCTGGTCAGGAGAACAACCTGTTCTGGGCAGGGAGGGCTTCTGCCCAGCAGGGCCAATGGGGCCAGGCCCAGGGGGAGAAATGAGCACAGGAATTTTCTGACGTAGGCTCAGCGTGTCCCGTGACTCCTTCCTGAACTTGTGTTCAACCTGAGTTTTTTATATCTTACTTTGGGGGAACTTTTTTATCAGCTGATAGACTCAGGCATAAAATATCCCCAAACATGGGCATTCTGCTGGGAGAGGGCAGCAGGCTCGAAACATCCCTCTTAAATAGCAGCTTCTTTTGCTAGTTTCTAGCAACACAAAATTTGAAGAACAGTCCCTCCCTTGGCCTCACAGTAAAGATTTCATTCAGGTGACCCTGAAACACAACTAAGAACACCACCAAGACTAAGAACTGGACAACTTTTACACGAAATCAACAGAGATCCCACCATGCCCCTCAGTCCCATCTATTCACCAGGAAAATTTATCCACCAGCTGATTGCAGGTGTCAAAGGATGCAGAATGGTCCCCAAAGTTTCACAACCCTTTGCCTCAGTCCCATGAAGCAAAGAGAAATCAGGCTTTATTCAGGCAAACCCTTTTGAGCTGTGAGCCCTCACCACATCAAACTTGTGTCTCCCAGACTAACACAAGTGGCATTTTCCTACTGATTTCAGCAAGAGAGATGGAGAGAGAGCAGAGGTTTTAATATAATGGTTGTGTGCTGACCCCAGGGAGATCCCTGCACACTGAAAACATTTGAGAAGGCAACAGGACTCCGGAGAAATGGAGTAGTTAGGATTTGCACAAACAGCTTCTACCATATGAGCAGAGCCAGGACGGAGAGAGGCCACAATAAAAGCACTCTAGGCATGGAGCCATATCTCAGGACAACTGGAAACAGGCAGGGTAATGAAGGTGCAAGCAGATCCCACCTCACAACCAGTTCTATAACTACAGTTTGACTATATTAAAGGATGGGGCTCTGAGCAACCTGGTCTAGTGGAAACCTGGTCTCTTTGGAAAGAGATGACCTTTAAGGACCCTTCCAACCCAGGCTGTTCTATGATTTTATGATATGCCTTTAGCATTCTTAGTCTAATGGCTGAAAAAAACACAATATATATATACAAAAATCTATTCTCTGTATTTTTGCACCTTGGCAT
Organism: Illadopsis cleaveri; assembly: GCA_013399915.1. NCBI lineage: Eukaryota > Metazoa > Chordata > Aves > Passeriformes > Timaliidae > Illadopsis > Illadopsis cleaveri. The sequence continues at coordinate 153,752 of VXBB01010664.1, forward strand.
TACGTCTGGTTTAGGTATTACACACGTCCCATGCAAAATGTAGTACATTCCAATATGCATTTCATACAGTATGATGCGAGGCATTAATGGCTGCCTTTGCTTTCGTACACATGCAGATGTGTGAATGCAGAATAAACACTTAGAATTAAAACAAGAAGGACTTTTCCTTGCAGGAAAAATCTGCCAGTGGAATCTGAAAGCATCCATTTCCCTTTCTCACCTGCTGGCAGAGCTTGAAACATTTTTCAAGTTACGTGTAAGGCAGAGCTGACTGAAACTAATGAAACGATCTGGGAAGCAAAACGTGTGTTTGAAGATATAAATCTCTGGTCCCTTGGCAAACCCAGCAGTGCAGGCCAAGCTGTGCATACTTTGCACGGCTGGCAAAAATTGCTCTCCGAAAAACCAAGTGCAAAAATACTGCTGTCCCTCCTATCCATGAAATACCAGAACTGGCTAGGCCAGCAATAAATACAGCAAAAGCATCTCTTCAGGGCTCGCTGTTTCTCCCCTCATTCAAAGGGTCTGGAGGAGGCTGCTGGCTTTATGCAGACAGCTTAGGGAAGTTTGTATCCCTGCCAGTCTCAGTTTCAAATGTTGACACGCTCGCCCTGGGGCATTTTTTGCCTGTGACTTGCTAAACCAGCATGATCCTTGCACAGCACAGGTGTAGAGCTGTCTGTGGTCAGGATTTTTCTGCCACGTCAACATGCAAACTTCCCTCAGCTACACAAACGCCCAATTAACAAAAGCAGCGGAGTCAACTGCTCTCACACGCCCGAATACAGAGCCGGGTATCTGAAGCACAAAGCACATCTCATTAAACGCTATTGTGTGAAGATGAACCCTGCAGATAACAAATGAATTTACTCAAACACGCCTTGCATCAGAAGGCACTTACCACTATGAAGATTAAGTAGGTACTATAAAAGCCAATTAACATCAGGGCACTGGCATAAATAAGGCTGAGATAAGCTCAAAACACAGAGAATCTTCACCAAGCCTGTTGACTGCTTTAAGCCTGTTTTTGATACATGATGTATGGTCACAAGTAGCAAAGAGCTTTTAGATTTATGCACCATTTTTTTTTCCCTTTTTTTTTTTTTTTTTTTTTTTGAAACACACAAACCATGAGGATCTTTTAGCATGCCAAGGGTTGCAAAGAAGGCAGGCATCTGCTTGCTGGCTTCCCCCCACAGCTGCAGAGCTCCCTGTGATCCTGGCTGCAGCGTTTCCATTATTCAAAGGCAATGGCATGGCAGGCGTGACTGATCCCACAGCCAAGGGCACTGCGCTGGCACAGGGACTGAGAGCACAGCTCCAGCCAGATGTTTGTAGCCCCTTTAACTGTTTACTCTGCTGAATGCTTCTGCTGAAGTAGTGGCAAGGGCTTCTCTGCTAGTGGAGTAACGAGACTTGGTTTCGGAGCAAATGCTGGATTAAAGCAGTCATCGACAGCAGAGAAAGAAATGCACAAGGGAGTGGGGATGACAGCTAGCACTCCACGGAATAAAGCAAGAACATTTCTGGCTGCACACAGTAATGAGAAACAGCAAATCAGGCCAGAGGAGCCCATTATCACAATCATTCTGTTTACGGTATCACAATTCACAGTCTGGCATGTAAATGCTGAATAGATCCAGCTGCTTGTAGGAAGACAACTGTAACAGCAGCTTGCAGCTCCGTGTCTGGACCCAGGACAACAAAACCCATCACACCTCTGTCAGCATTTTCTTCTCTTTATATCCTTGGTTATTGGGAGGAATGAAGTTGGAATATTTCATGGACTCCAGGTCTTCTGCTTCCAGGAATTCAGATTTGCTGAGGGACTGATTACTGTCCCCCTTCTTGGGCTCAGAGAAGGGTGACTGTTGCTGGCCACAGGTGACGTGGGTGTACTGGCACTGCTCTTCGTGGTCAGTCTCTCGGTGGTAGAAATAGTTGAAGTTGGACACGATGACAGGGACAGGCAGGGCAATGGTGAGCACACCTGCAATGGCACACAAGGAGCCCACAATCTTGCCACCAATGGTCATGGGATACATGTCCCCATAGCCCACGGTGGTCATGGACACCACCGCCCACCAGAAAGCATCAGGGATGCTGGTGAACAGCGAGTCAGGGTCATCAGTCTCTGCAAAGTAGACAGCGCTGGAGAATAGGATCACCCCGATGAAGAGGAAGAAGATGAGGAGGCCCAGCTCCCTCATGCTGGCCTGGAGAGTCTTCCCTAAGATCTGCAGCCCCTTGGAGTGCCGGGAGAGCTTGAAGATCCTGAAGACTCTGACCAGGCGGATGACTCTGAGGATGGCCAGGGACATGGCTTGCTGCTGGCCCCCATTGTTGCTGCTGCTCCCAGGCTGCTGCTTCTGCTGCTGCTGCTGGGCCAGCTCGGTGCCCAGGGTGATGAAGTAGGGGATGATGGCCACGATGTCGATGATGTTCATGATGTTGCGGGAGAACTCGGGCTTGCTGGGGCAGGCGAAGAAGCGCACGAGGAGCTCAAAGGAGAACCAGATGATGCACAGGGTCTCGATGAGGAAGAAGGGGTCTGTGAAGAACGGGCCGGAGCCGGCGGCGGGACGCAGGGGCGGGGGAGTCCCGCTTGGCGGTGGCAGCGGCGGCAGCAGCAGCGCCTCGTCCCCGAGCTGCGCAGCCTCCCCGAAGCCGGGCTGGGGGCCCTTGGGCTCCTGGCGGAACTCGGGCAGGGTCTCCAGGCAGAAGATGACGATGGAGATGAGGATGACCAGCACGGAGACGATGGCGATGGCCCGGGCCGGCCCGGAGCTCTCGGGGNCAACTGTAACAGCAGCTTGCAGCTCCGTGTCTGGACCCAGGACAACAAAACCCATCACACCTCTGTCAGCATTTTCTTCTCTTTATATCCTTGGTTATTGGGAGGAATGAAGTTGGAATATTTCATGGACTCCAGGTCTTCTGCTTCCAGGAATTCAGATTTGCTGAGGGACTGATTACTGTCCCCCTTCTTGGGCTCAGAGAAGGGTGACTGTTGCTGGCCACAGGTGACGTGGGTGTACTGGCACTGCTCTTCGTGGTCAGTCTCTCGGTGGTAGAAGTAGTTGAAGTTGGACACGATGACAGGGACAGGCAGAGCAATGGTGAGCACACCTGCAATGGCACACAAGGAGCCCACAATCTTGCCACCAATGGTCATGGGATACATGTCCCCATAGCCCACGGTGGTCATGGACACCACCGCCCACCAGAAAGCATCAGGGATGCTGGTGAACAGCGAGTCAGGGTCATCAGTCTCTGCAAAGTAGACAGCGCTGGAGAATAGGATCACCCCGATGAAGAGGAAGAAGATGAGGAGGCCCAGCTCCCTCATGCTGGCCTGGAGAGTCTTCCCTAAGATCTGCAGCCCCTTGGAGTGCCGGGAGAGCTTGAAGATCCTGAAGACTCTGACCAGGCGGATGACTCTGAGGATGGCCAGGGACATGGCTTGCTGCTGGCCCCCATTGTTGCTGCTGCTCCCAGGCTGCTGCTTCTGCTGCTGCTGCTGGGCCAGCTCGGTGCCCAGGGTGATGAAGTAGGGGATGATGGCCACGATGTCAATGATGTTCATGATGTTGCGGGAGAACTCGGGCTTGCTGGGGCAGGCGAAGAAGCGCACGAGGAGCTCAAAGGAGAACCAGATGATGCACAGGGTCTCGATGAGGAAGAAGGGGTCTGTGAAGAACGGGCCGGAGCCGGCGGCGGGACGCAGGGGCGGGGGAGTCCCGCTTGGCGGTGGCAGCGGCGGCAGCAGCAGCGCCTCGTCCCCGAGCTGCGCAGCCTCCCCGAAGCCGGGCTGGGGGCCCTTGGGCTCCTGGCGGAACTCGGGCAGGGTCTCCAGGCAGAAGATGACGATGGAGATGAGGATGACCAGCACGGAGACGATGGCGATGGCCCGGGCCGGCCCGGAGCTCTCGGGGGACTCAAAGAGCAGCCAGACCTGACGCTGGAAGTGGTGCTGGG
>VXBB01010666.1:0-34562 GCA_013399915.1 Illadopsis cleaveri
TCTGGAAAAAGCATGCCAAGTGGATCACGACAAGATGACAACATGACTGCGTCAACACTTTTCCAATCTGGGCCATACTAATAGGGACCTCAGATGCAGAATCAAGAATGCATTGGGGTTAGGGTAAGGGTAAGGGCTCGGGCTAGGGTTAGGATTCAGAGACCCACAGGGGGACAGTTAGACTAGAAAAGTAATGCCAAAATTATCATGGCAGGGCATCACACTGGCTGCCTCCACACTTTTACAAACTGTGCTCATATACATACTCAGTTTCTTTTAACTTTTAGACCAAACATTTGGCACCATTTAAGAGGATATTGGAAAGTATTAGGGAAGAAAATCAACTACGTATCAGAGCAGGAGCTTCAAGATTATAAGAGGAGAAAAGACTGCAATTTAATTCAATTAATTAATCAAACACATTCCAGTTATCACTGAATTCAATAATCTCTGAAATGTCTTCTTAGTATTATAATAGTGCTATTGCACATTCATTTTCCAGGTTCAAGAGGTCACAGTATCTTTCAGTATCCTTGAAACTATTTCTCTACCTGAAAATATACTTTCCAGCCCTGCCCCTTCTTTGGCTTAATGAAAAACAATAGGCTGTTGGTTCATTGTTCTACATGCTATAGATATTAGGAGTACAGAAACACAACAGCTTTAAAATGCAGTTATAAGAATTCACACTGTTAATTGCACTTATAATAAGTTACTCTTATTTATTTATTTGGCTTTTGAAGACTAATTAAAATATTGATTATGTAGGGCTTTCATACTTAGTGAAAAATTTGTGTTTTGTTGTAGGTTATTCTTATCACAAGTTGTTAAATATACAAGCAAATACTGAAAGTCTTAGTCACTTTTGGTTCAGGTGCACACATGAAAAATATGCACACATATACATAGAGGAAAAATTGTATTATTGAGTCACAACTTAAACCTATCAGGTAGAATAGATGCATCTGCTGAAAGTAAGTGCCTGCATTCCTTATGTAGTCAATGAAAATAAGTACTTCTGAAGACTTCCAGAGTGAAAACACTTCTTATTTCAAGCATCTATTAAAAGTGAAAATACCAGAGGTGAAAATTGTATCAACAAACCTCAAATCTCTAAAAGACAGCTAGCTTTAAAGTATAGATATCTACATATATGGTCTTAACTATGAACATAGAATTTTTTATAGCCCTCTCCAGGGGCTACTTAATCTGATCTACTTAGGATATTCATTTGGACTGAGATAAATTGCTATCCTGATGTGACATCCCAGAGATTAAACAAATTTCACCCAGGATGTCAACTGTTTTAGAGGAAGTCAGGTACTGAAGTTAGTCAGAATAGATCTTCTTTTTATAGAGTGGTATTATAGCTACCATAAAACTACATTCCATAAACAGTGTCTTCTGATAAAGTCAAAGCACCGTTGAGTGTGTTGAAGGTGCACTGACACTAGCATTAATGACTAAAGTCTAAGTCAGACCACAAGCAAACAAACAAGGTTTTATAGAAGTAAGCTGAATTATTTATTCAAAGCCCAACCTGTTGCTTAGAGGGAGAGAGCAGAGAGGGAGCAGATAGGGAGGTAACTCAGTATTTTTAATATTCTATTTAACTTCTGCTAAACACACCTAAAATGAACCAAGCAATGAACTAAACATGGAATGTATGCAGTACAAGGGCAGACGAATATTCACATGGAATTTAGGTTCATCTATTTATGTAGATAGCATAAATACAAAATGTATTATTATAATATCTCATGAACAATTTTACTTTTTAAAATCTCATCCAATTGTATCTCCTTTGATCTTGAGTTTCCTGTTGCCTTTTCGTCAGTTTTAAAATGAGGCAAACTACTCTTCTTTCTAGAGAGCTTTAACTCTCTATAAAAATTGAGGATAATCAATAATACACATATTTTTTAAAAAATAGGGTTAATTTTTAATACTCTTGCCAAAATTTTGTTAATTGAAAGGCCATTAGGGAGTTAATGTGTGTCATTTTCTTCTTTACTCAATTCATTTAAGCAATTACAGGCTTCCAGGATGTGTAACCAATTCTTCTACAGATCATTGATTTCTTTTATTCTGACAAGTTATGTTTCAATGCTTTTAGGGCAAAAGATTAGGCCAGATGCTTTCTGATTGTGCAAGAGCTCTATGAGGTGTAGGAGAATGGTCAAAAGTTTGTAGCTCACTTGGATAGCTGGTTTTTAGAGACATGGGTCAGCGAAAAGAACTAAACCAAGGACAATGCTCATGGAGATGAGACCCAGCAGCAAGCAGTCAAGCTGGACAACAGATTGCAGGACTGTGACTGAGAATGTGTTGCTATTTCATTTCTTTCCAGTTGGATGGCCTTGATACTCTCCTTGTGTGAAATATACACAGTATCACATAATATTCCAGAGAGCAGTACCACAACATTCACCCTGATTGCCACTTCTGAGCAATGTGCACAATGTATAAAGTATTAGCACAAACAAGTCTTTTCTTCTTCACACACCATCTGTTCTGGAGGGGGATTTTTAAAAGGCATGAACTATTTCTCAACACTGATTTTATCCTTTAGGCCTGTGTATGCTAATTATATTCATTCACTTTAACATAACATTTAATGATACATTAACATTGTATTAACATCGATGACCATCAGAAATATTCTTCTACTGGTAGAAATCTATGTACATTTATTTTATTCAACATTATAAAGCAATTGAGATTGCTTTCTCATTAATTTCTCATGGCTTATGTTTCCATGATCAGATTGAATTAGTTGAACTTTCAATACACAGGAAAACAGGCAATCAAACCTGGATTTTTCATTTAAGAGGAGGAAGGGGAAGGAAGAGAAGATAGCCTTCTAGGAAACCTCCAACATTTTTGTATTATTTCTAGGAATATCCAAATGGTGTACAGCATCTCATGACTAATAAAGAGGAGGAATGTACAATGACAGATTTAAGTATTTTCAACAACTGTCAGAATAGAATTTTATTTCAGTCTTTAGGTAACATGAATAAATATAAATGTAATGTGCTCAGTGGCAGTGCTTAGTCTATGAAAGTCTAAAGGTTGATCTATTCAGCACATTTTTTCAATAAATTTGTTTTCAATAAATAGTAGTTAAAAAGTGAAAAATATTGTAGATTTGTTGAATGCTTTATGCTAACAAAATCCAGCAAAAATATCAAAAATATATGTTTTCTTCAATAAACTCAGATTAGTAAAACTTTTACAGGTTATAATATTTAGTGTTGCACTCTATAGATATTACAAAGAAGTATCTGCAGGTACTCCTTAGGTATATTAAATGATAGCTCCTTGTGCATTAGAAGGTACCATTTAATTGAAAGTATTTTGAGGAGAAAAACAACTCTAATATTTTTCTGTGTCACTCCACTTCTTCTATGACTAATAAAGATGCAGTAATTAGAAACAATTCACATAAATAAAATTCAAATTGAATGATCTGGTACCTCACTTGTTGCATGTAAGGTATTAAAGATGAAACCCACATATTTCCTTTCCCCTTTCCCTTCTCCTTCCTCCTCCTTTCTCCATTTTGCTATCAGTTACAGTTGTACGAATGTTGGGTCACACAGAGATCTTTGTTGATTAAACTATTGTTTTTAAAATGGAAATAGTCTTCTAATCTACCTACATGGGTCTAAGCATACACTTTGAGAAATGTATGTTCAAGCACAATCTACTGATTTTGCATATGTATGAAGCAATATTCAACATTGGATATAAAAAATATCAGATGATTTAAGGCATTGCCTCAACTGGATCTAAGTTGAGTAAAATTGAAGCACAAAATAGAGAAATAACACTTTCAACATGTTCATTTAAAGTTATCTCTCTGTAGAGTTAAAAAACAGTAACTAAGTGATTGGAGCAAACAGGTGATCTTTACACTGAATCTAGCTGTTCATGTGCAAAGTTACACACTGTTATAATTGCACATCATGAAGCTTTTGATGTATTTTAACTCTCTTTGAAGAAAACAAAAAATGTGACAATAAAATGAAAAGGTTAATCTAATAGCACCTCTTTGATCTGTGTAGCTAGCCAATATCATAGAAATAATCATTGAACCATCAAAATTGGAAAAGGCCTCCAAGATCATAAAGCACATCCTTTATCTGAAAACCACCATGTCAATTAAACCACAGCACCAAGTCCCACGTCCAGTTGTTTCTGGAACATTTCCAGGGATTGAGGCTTCACCACTTCCCTGAGAAGCCCATTCCAATACTGAACTACCCTTTCAGCGAACATATTCTTCCAGATGTCCAACCTGATCTTCCCTTGCTGCAGCTCGAGGCCTGTTCCTCTCACCCTGTTGCTGCTAGCCTGGGAGAAGTGGCTCCTCACCTCACTACATCCTTCCTTCAGGTAGTTAGTTGTAGAGAGCAATAAGATCACCCCCAAGTTTCCTCTTCTCCAGGCTAAACAGCCCCAGCTCCCTCAGCTGCTCCTCATAGGACCCACTCTCCAGACTCATCACCAGCTCCAGTGCCCTTCTTCTCTGGATGCTCCAGCCCCTCAATGTCTTTCTTGAGGTGCGGGGTCCAGAACTGCACATGGGACTTGAGGTGTGGCCTCACCAGTGCCGAGTGCAGGGGCACAATCACTGCCTTGTCCTGCTGGCCACACTATTGCTGATACAAGCCAGGAAGCAATTGGCCTTCTTGGCCACCCGAGCACACACTGGCTCACGTTCAGCCAGCTGAGTAATTTAATCTTTATGAGATTTCTAAAGAAAAAAGCGTAACTTGTGAATATTAATTGGGGTACTTGATTGTGAATTCTACTAAGGGATCCACTTTGCTTAGCTTAGGTTTCTAGTTTGCAACGTAATTTCAGCTGCGTAATGAACATAAATTCCTAAATTAGGCACATCATTTTTGTATATAGGAGGGTGGACAAGGCAGGATGAATTAAAAGCCTCAACAGGAAGATTTATCTACTTGTGGTAGGTACTGAATTCCATGTCTATGTGTACATGCCTGTCAAATCACAGTATACTGAAACCTAAAATGGGAAGACTGAGTCACAAAGTGTTTCCAATAAAACTTATTAAAAGCATATCCTTTTTTAAACCAAGTATTTTCTCAAGATACTGTAGTGGCCTTCTCTTAGGCACATAGTTAGGCAGTGTAATAACATATGATGACAGTGAGTTAAGTTCTCCTTTAGTTGAAATTGGTTCATAAGTTCTTTTTTAATGAATTTGGTGTTGAAGAAATAAACCTATTGAGAGTTAGGAACTGCCATGACAGCATAGAGAAAGGCATCACTGTGGAACAGTATGCAACATGGTCATGGCCACAAATAGCTGGAAGGGAGCCATGGTGAGCCCTGTACTTTCTTTTGTATGACCACTTCCGTTGGTAAAAGCAGCAGAACCGATGGTATCTGATGAGAATTTGCATGAGCAGAGAATGTGGCTTCTCCAAAAACTTCACACAGTTCCAGTCAGGAAATAGAGATTATCCCTCACAATATTTCTCTATTGTGTTGCAGAAATCTTATATCTCCCAGTTTTTGCTCATGTTCTTAGTTTGGTTTCCTTTGGTACATATGGAGATCTCTAAACAGGTCGAAAACATTTACTTACTAATTGTCTTCATTCTACACTGTACTCGGTTTTACTGGAAATATCTATCTAAATTTGGGGGCTCTACAGGGTTTTTTTATTGCATATTTTCATTTGTTTTCTGATAGAATTCAAATACTATGACACGTCATAGAGAAGAGCAATGATTCTTACTGTCAGTCCCATCCAAAAGCCGTGAATTTCTGACAGCCTTGTTCAAAAAGAAGAAACACTCAGCATTTGGCAGATCTATAGTTATCTAAACCCTAAGTTGTATATGAGTTTAAAGAACAATATGAATACACAAAGGAAAAAGTATAATATATTTTCATGGTTTAACCTGAGCCAGCAACTGACTCCCATGCAACAGCTTGCTCCCTCCCAGACCAGTAGGTGTGCACAGGGGAGGGAACCAGAAGGGTAAAAGACACAAAACTCATTGGTTGATATAAAGACAGTTTAACAGGAAAAGCAAAAGCAGCACATGTGCAAGGCAAAGCAAGGAATTAATTCACCAATTCCCATGGGCAGGAAGGTGTTCAGCCATCTCCAGGAAAGCATAAACCCATCACATGTAATGCTGACTTGGCAAGACAAATATCATCACTCCAAACATCCCCTCTGCGTCCTTCTTTCCCTGCTTTATGTCACATGGTCTGGAATATCCCTTTGGTCAATTGGGGTTACCTGTCCCAGTTGTGTCTTCTCCCAGCATCCCATGCATCACCCAGCCCACTCTTTGCCAGCGTGACAGTAGGAAATGCAGAGAAGGCCTTCTTGGGTCTGTGTAATCCCTGCTCAGCAATATTAAATACATCTCTATATTATCAATCTTGTATTCAGGTAAGTCCAAAACACAGCCCTATACCAGCTACTGTGAAGCAAATTAACTCTCCCCCAGCCAAAACCAGCACATACATTCTGACTCTGCCTCCCTGCAGTTATTGACAGGGGCACACTGAAAGCACTGGAAATTTCTCTGACTACAGGCCTTGAAAAAAGTGTACAGCAAGCTATACATTCTACCACATTCTGCTGACTTGAGATAATTGTAATACCAGTTTGGGAATATGGGGTCTGAGGTTTCAAAAAATGAATCTAAAATTACCTGCTGTGTTGACCAACCTTTATCCTCAGGAAAATAAGAAAGTGTAAAGGCCAGAAATACAGACAGCAAAAAACAGAAGTAGAATTATGGCAGAGCAAAGAAGTCAGAAAGAAGGCAAATTCATACAGCTGGACACAACAGGGAGTGTATTGATTTATGAAACAGTCCAATATCTGCAGAATTAATGCACTATGTACAGAGATGTGAGCCATGAGAGTGCTATGTTTGGGGGACGAGTAATACAAATGAAAGGTTTTTTTGGAATAGAAAGGATGCAGCCATGCAGCTGACAGAAATATTTCTTTCTGATGTATTATGCTCTTTCATAAAAAAGCTGCTTCATCGAATAGAGGCAGTGTGGTGCTATTCCACCATGATCCATGTAAAATATTAACATAAAAACATCAAATCAATTTTTTTTGTGCTGTATTAGTTTCACTGTATGTAAAACAAATTGTTTCCCTTTTATGATTAAGATCAAAAAGATTCTCCAAGAGTTAGAGAGCTAACACTTACAAAAGAAAAATATTTTTTTTTAATGAAGGAAGTACAGTTCAGCATGAGCTTAAAATCCTACTGATAATGGCCAAATCACTCTGAAAATACGTGTATGATATATGAATAAGTACATTTAGTATTAAATGTACGTTAAAAAAAAACAAACCAAAACACAAAACTTCAGGGATTCAATCTATACTAATGTGCAAGCAGTGCACAGGGAAAAAACTGTTTCAAAATGGTAGTATTTTCCCCAAAATTAGCTGGAATTCTATTGAATTTGTGGATCTATTTTTTTCATCTTTGATCTGCTGAGTATGCTTAGTTTTCTCGAGTGATAAGTTTTATCATACTATAAATAAGCCTACAATTTTTATCATCATAACATCAGATTAAATATTCTACACTGTGCTTCTCCTCAATCATATAAGTTACTTATAATCTAAAGTATCATCTGTGGGTTTACTCAACTTTAAATATTCTTATCCCATGTCCTCAGTCACTTAAGCCATTTCTTTTGCTCTCTTTGTGCTCATTCAGCTATCAGATTTGTTCCTTCACAATATATACAGAAAAGTGACTGTTTTGTTTAGAGATGCTGTGATGAACTGTCATCTGCTTACTAATTGTGAGACTAACTTACCCTCTATTTCATCCTTTTCTGAGTCTATTGATTATTCTATCGATCTATTCATTATGTGCTTGCTCTTTTGGACTTGTAACAGAATGTGCATTTTATTCTTTGTTCCAATAGGTTTGCTTTAGACACAAGCAATAAAAGCTGGCAATGTCCTTATTGTAAAGTCAACACTTTAGATTTTATTCCGTGATTAGTAATTGATCACCAATAAAGATTGTTTTATCTTTGCCTAAACGACAAAAGAGATTAAATTTGAAGGAGAAAACCTGTGACATTGTCACTGAAGGAGAAAGAAGGGAATGGAATGATGCAAGAACACACTATGGAAAACATTTCAAACAACAGCACTTAAAATGGGGTCTCGAATGTTAAAAACTGTAATATAAAATTATGTAGAATTAAAATTACTCAAATTTGAAATATAGGCTACAAGTCATAAGTCAATATAGTCTTCCAACCATAGTCAAAAAACTGACTAATGTAGTATATATGAGGCACTGGAGATGCTAAATTGTATAATGTAAATAAAATACGTGGGAAAAGAACAGAGATAAAATATATAGTCACTGAAAATATAGAAACAGAATAGGAACGCCTTCATATATTGAAAATTCCACTGAATTCATGAGTGTGCAGGAAGGTCTTGGACTTAGCCAAATAGTCTCTGAAACCTTTTTCCCTTTTCTTCGGAGAGATCTTATTAATAATAAAGTTTGAAAATATTAATGTTTAAACCAGAACTTGATAGGAAAGCTACTTCCTTTAAAAATGTATTGTTTTAGTTGAAGTACACTTGAAATGTTCTTAATTAATTCTACTGCTGCTCAATACATGTGGTAAACTTTATGAAGCTTTTTATCCCCATCCTCTTTCAAACCTTCCAAATCATAACCAGGTCTTCTGGTTTTCTTTGAACAGTTCTCTGTAGTTTTTAGTGTTAGCTCAGTTACTTTCAGATAGGAAAACACTAAACATTCTGACTCTCCTATAACCTAATTAAGCTTAAAGCATATTATATGATTCAAATCCCCCATCTAAATATTTCAGAAATAAACCAGGATTTAAAAAAAAAAAAGGTGATAAGAAGAGGAAAAAAAGTTTTGTAATTATTGCACTTGAAAAAATTTTGCATCTTGAATTATATATTTGGATGTGAGACAAGATCAAGCATAATGATATAATACATATGGCTATGACAGCTCCAGAAAATTCAGTCTCAAAATTTGAATGAAAGTTTAGTCTCCTCTCAAGGAACTGATTTTTTCCAGAAAGATGAATTATTTTTCACAGACCTTATATTTAAATCTCAAAGATCCTAGTCATTAAGAAATAAAAACAGATTCTGGAATTTCCAAATCATCATGGTTTTTCATGAAAGAGAACCAAATTCCACAGGCTCAGAAATCCACTGGGAGAGTAAAATTCAATAGAGTCTGCTTTCAATAATCAGCAATAATTTCCCATGGACAGCTCCAAACATTCAATTATTGACAAAATCCTTACTAGATAATTATTTGTATGTAACTGTAATTCAGTTGGTTCATAAAATAAAGCTGTAAATAAGTGCACATAATCAATAGGATTAATATTGATCAATTTTACATTTAAAAAATAAATAAAAGAAAGACTCCTTTAGTAGCTTTTCTGTGTTTACTATGTGAGCCAGTCATAACAACATGGAAGGGTTAATTTTTCCCTTGGAGGAAAAAATCCAGTTTTTACAGATATAGATATATCTATATACCTATATATAGATTTATATCTATACATACACATATGTAACAGTTTATAGAAAACTTGGTGTGAGCTCTTAAAAAATAACCATGCTTCTAGAGGGTTGGTTCGTATGTTTCTTTGTACGATAGAGATTTTATATACCATAAAAAATATATTGGGGGATTTTGTTACTTTAAGAATCTTAAGATTACAGGCAAAAGGGTATTTGCTACACAAACATATATTTTTTTTTAAAGTGGATAGTCAAATTAATGCTTTGGTGTTCTAGCATTCTCTAATTGTCTAATTGTCACGATCTGTCTAATTAGTATGGAAAAAAGCTTCATAAAAAAAGGCAAAAAATTACTGTCAGAACTCCCCTAGTATCTTCCTTTTTTCTTGAGTAGTATCTTTATTCTTTCATAGTCTCTGCTGGTCCTAAAGTTAACCCTTTTGGTCTTCCTCAGGAAGTGCAGGAATTTCCAATTCAGCAGCTCTACCATTTCCTTGCTGGGAGTAATTTTATGCCTATAGTAGTAGAGTCTTCTTCCATAGTCTCATAATCAGCTTGCTTTTCTTTTTAAATGATTCCTGCAGCAATAATCTTTCTTCCCATGGGCTCCATCTAAAGATGCAAAGTAGTCTCCTTCAGAATCAGCTTGGGGCTATTGATGCACTGTTATTAACCAAAGATAGAATATGATACAGAAAATATCCAACCACATCCTTACCATCATACCATATACAGTACATGAGAATTCCTACAGGCTTGCGTACATGAGGACCAGCTCAGTCCAGTACAAGCTCAGGCACATCCTGAGACCTTGTGGTGTCAGTCAGTGTAATGTCTCTGGCCTCCTACCAGTAACAATAAAGTGATATTTACCGGGCTGGAGCATGGTTCTCACCTTTGTCTTCCACAAAATACAAGCATAACTTCATATTTTCCATATCAGTGACCTTTTATAAACCATTAAGGATCCCACCAAAAGAAAAAAATCAGAGCCTGAACCCACTCTACCCTGTTTTTCCACCTCTGTATCTCGGTATATTTCTTTTTTGAGCTCCATATCAAAATGTCCTATGCTCTTCTGCTATTAATTTTTATAAGCCTCATCTTTCTTCATCAGCTTCTTTTACACAGTGAACTTCTGATTTGCATTTGTTTTGATTTTTAGTCTTTTTCCTAATGATATTTACGTGGGTTTCTGGGGAAGTGACTTTCACTTTCCCTTGCTTCCCTCATCTGCTCAGTCTCATTCATTGCAAGCTCAAATTTCCACTGAAGTGTTCCATCCATCCACTTCCCCACTTGCCCATCTGTAGTGGTTTGAAAGCAAACCAAGTAAGAGGCTCCAAGTNTGAAAAACCATGTGGCTGGAGATAAAACAGAGAGAAGACTTAGCAATTGGTGTTATTGGCTAAAGAGGAAAATAATTTAATTTATTGTCAATTAGCGTAAATAATTGGTGATTTGAGTATTGGGAAACAAAAGAAGACAAACAATAAAATACCTTTTTTTTGCCATTTTCTAGGCTTAGCATCATTCCCAGGTTCTGTTTCACTGCAAACAACTCAGTCTCTGCAGCACAGTGGGTTGGGGTCAGGACATAGTAGGTTTTTTTTCGTCTTCTTCCTTTTCATATTTTTCCTGTGCTCCAGGACTGGTTCTCCACAGGCTGCAGCAATTTCAGAGGTGTACCAGCCCAAGCAAGGTCCTGTCCATGGGTCACAGTCCCTGCAGAGGAGTGCTTGTTCTTCCTTGGAATGCTTCTTACTTGATGAACTGACCACATCTAAGTAACATTGCTGCTTCATCTTCATTGTTAGTGCTAAAAAAGTTTTCTCAAATTTAGAAGTAAAAGCTAAAATTAAAAGATAAGATAAAAGAAACTGAAGTCAAAACCAAAATATCTGCAAGAATGCAGCATTTCAGAGAAATAATCCAAATAATGGAAGTATTTGAAAATGTATTGATGAACAGGTTGTTGTTTTTTTTTTTCTTCAGGTTTTACGGTTTTAACCGTTTAAATAAGGAGTAAGTGTATTCCAGAGCACTTTCTTTCCTCAGAGCTATTTATAAACATTACAATTAATTTTTTATTATGGGAGAAATATGAATATAAGATAATCCCGCATTCTCAAAACTACCTCCTGTATATTCAGAAAATAATTGGATTTACTTGTTTGAATAGTAGTGAAAATAGATATTTTTATTTTTTTTCTTTCAAATTTCAAGGGACAACACAAAAATTTGCAAATGAAATATTTTCTTCCTTTCTCTTCATGAAGAAATGCTGGAAAACATTTGGCTGAAGTTCTTCAAGGTTCTAGCAATATACATATATTTAACCTTTATTGGTTTTCTGAAGTTGTTATATATGCATTAAAAAAACTAATCAAGACAAACTTTCATCACCTGCCCTCTGGAGATTTCCCTTGTGTATTATTAAATGATGCATACAGTGATGTATTTGAGGAAAAAAATCAGTTTACTGCTTTCATTTTTTATCACAAAAATTTTTTGTACTTTGCAAGGCCTTCAAAATGCACACCAAAATACGTTTGTCTTATTAGTTATACAGTGATTTGCAGTTGTAGTTGTGATTTTAGTGGCAGAAATCAATATCACTCTTGCCAGCTGATATTAGAAATATTACATGAAATGATGAACATCTAAGATTTTCAGAGAAATCTTTTTTTTTTCCTCTTCCAATTAAAACATAAATCATTCATCTATACATTTTCACATACATTGCCATAGCTGGCTTTGTGCTAAATGTTTTCCTAGCATCTTCTGTCATTCTTTATTACTTTAGATTTACATAATAGTCCTATATTTCAAAGATATTTGAAGGAAAATTCATCTGTGTCAAGAAAAGAACTTTCCATCAGGAATAAGAGGGTAGTTGAAATGAAAAAAAGTCAATCCAATGCTTTCAATTGAATTACTAATTGCATTCAGACATGACTTGATTTTCCATAACAGCAGGAGCTTGTGTTCAGCTGTTTCTGACCTGAATTTTGAGCTCTTTAGAATAAATAGATAAATAAATAAATAGCCACATTGTAGCACTTGTTACCTTTCACTAACTGCCTCTAGACTGATTTGGGCACTTTATTTTTGGAGAAAGAATGCAAATTTTAGCAACAGTACAATGTTAATATACACAAAAATACCCAATGATATGTTTAATATTTTTAAATTTTACTGAGATGTAAGCTGATGCAGAATTTTTGAAAGTATTTATTAAAACTATTTATGCAACAATAAACATAAACAAAAAACACTTTTCAAGTGTCATAAAAGTAAGAAAAATAGATTAGTTTTATTAATGTAACTGTGTTTTTAAAATTCTTTTCTGCATTTATTTCTTCTGCGCTGAATATATATACTAAACATTATTGGCAATTTGCATTTTATGTTATTTCTAATCAGCTGAAGATTTTCCTTTAAAATAAAATACTGAAAAAAACATATAATTTGCTCTTAACTCCTTTAAACTTTAATATGAATATCTGATTCTGG
The DNA here is from genome assembly GCA_013399915.1 of Illadopsis cleaveri. Lineage (NCBI taxonomy): Eukaryota > Metazoa > Chordata > Aves > Passeriformes > Timaliidae > Illadopsis > Illadopsis cleaveri. The sequence continues at coordinate 13,097 of VXBB01010666.1, forward strand.
ATCATTGCTCCCTGAATCTTATTGAAAGGTAACTTTCTCTTTCGAGAAACCAAGAGCAATAATGTAAATGTCACCGAACATTTCCAAGTGCAGTTTAAATCGGTATTAAACTGAAGAATAATAAAACAAAAAGTTGAGTAGGTAGGCCTAATACATATATGAAGATATTTCAAAGGAATAATTCTAGAGATAAGCTGTATATGCACACCACAGTTTGCCATAGTTCCTACCTGTTCCTGCTGTTACAAAAGGGAGATGCCCTAGCATAGTTGCTAAATACCTGATTAGATAGGGAGAATGAGCATTACTAACACTGGTGTAACACAAATTGCAATAGATCTTGAATGAAACTTATTTCTGGTTGCTTGGTAGCTATTTACTGGATAAAACTTTCATGAAGGTGGTTTGATCTATGTCTGTTGTAAAGCCCTTATTATCTGCATTCATAATTTGATAGTTCCCTATAATGCTTGAAACACATTGCATAAATACTTCGAAAAAACTACAATGTTGTGCCTTTTTTCAAGTACATTGAGGCAATATTTAGTGTGTATTTAGCTATTGTAACAGTAAATAACAATACTACTGCAAGATGTATTCAATAAAATTTCATACTTTGTTTTCAGGCATATTAGCATTCAGACATTAGTAGAACCGCATTAAAACAAAGAACAAAATGATTATGGTAATAATGTATTTATTTTTCCAGTAATCTTTAAATTGTATTCAAAGTGATAAAAAATATGCAAATCAGGTCTATGAGATATTATTATTGCCCCAGCAAGCATGTGCATGTGCACAGATGCACAGATGTACAGTTCCCATTAGATAGTTTTTAAGCAATATACCTTTTGTGCTGTCACCAAAGACATTCTTGAAACTTTTTCAGTCGTTACCTTATTCTATCATCTTCTTTCCTTCATCTTCTTGATATCTTACTAGTGATTATTTTTTTATTATTGTTCTGTATGTCATATTGCATCTAATATTTTCTTTTCCCCTTTTATTCTCCTTTAAACATTTGCCTAAGGGGCTGGACTACGGTAAATACTGTGATTCTCCAAAGCTTAATACCACAGGCAATCAGTATAACAGAATTTGTTAAATTAAAAGTATCGGGAACATCTGGCAAATCTCAAAGTAACACCGTTTCCTATTTATTAAATATCATTACATATTTTGATTTCATTTTTCACAGCACCTGTTCAATACAGCATCTCACATTTTTCCCTTGTTTTATCATGAAAATAAAAAAATAGAAAATATAAAATAAATCCAGAAGAAAAAAAGTATCTTAAAGCTGTTTATAAAGAAAATTAATCATCTTTCTAATTCTATTTAATATTATACTACCTTCTTCATGTAATTATATTATTATATAGCCATTACTATCAGCATAACATATTTATTGTTTTTTAAGCCTAAAGATATGAATGGAAGTAATTAATAAATATTCCTTAGTAATTATGGTCTTCAGGTACTACTCTTACAACATGTACTGTGTATTAAATTCGCATGCTTATTTCTATTCATGCAAAATTGAAACAAGACCATGGAAATTTTACCAGTCGAAGTCCTAGAGAAAGGAAAAATACCTACATAAATAAATGACTTACTAAACCCGAGGTTGGTTGGGGCGTAGATTCATATGGGTGATATTCAGCCTGAGAACTGAGCAAACACAGATGGTTTCTAGCCGATGGTTTCTAGCTTCAGGAGAGCACAGACAGACTCCATCTGCCATGCAAAAGCACCTGGGGAACCCTAAGGCATCAGACTCATGCACAAGACTGGCACAGAGACATGGGACATGTTATAGGGTGATACTCCTCAAAGCATCAGCCCGAAAGGGCTAAGGCTTTTCAATGTCACTAGATGTCTGGAGTGGGTTTCCAGATAACATATATTAATATGTCAATCTGGCCTTTCAAAAGTAAGCACGTGGTCAGCTTAAGAAGTTCCTTTAGGATTCTTCTATTTATCCACTAAATAAAAAGCATAAAGGAGTTTAATACCACAAAAGCAGATATCTCCTGAAATTAAACAAAAAAACCCCAACCAAACAAAACAAACAAACAAAAAAGAAAACAAACAACAACAACAACACCCAAAACAACACAACAAACCCCAAAACCCTCAAATCTGAGACATGGCTCTAGGTGTCTTCAATATGATTAATTGTAAGAAATAAGCACTTAAGTGAAATAATTTATCTTCTAGAAAAGTGTGTGTCTCTTTGGTTTCTACTTAACTGAATCACAGAATCATTGAACAGCTTAGGTTGGAAGGGATCTCAAGAGACCCTCTGTACAATATTTTGCTGGAAAAGGAGCCAACATGAGATCCACTTGCATTTTGAAAACCTACAGTGATGAAGACTCTGCCATATCCCTTGGAAGGCTGTCCAAGTGAATGACTATCTTCTTGCTATAAGTAATTTATTTCTTTTATCAAGCTGAAACCTCTCCAAGTGCAACATATACCCATCACCCATTGTCCTCTCTAGGCATCTCCTTGAGAAAAGAGAGGTGAAACCTCTCTTCTACGAGTTGAAATGATGTAGCTCCTTCAGTCTTTCCTCATCAGAGTGTTCTCCAGCCTTTTGTTAATCTTCTTGGCCCTCCTTTGGACCTTCTGAAGTCTGTCTCCATCTTTCTTGAATTGGGGGGACCAGAACTGGAGACAGTAATTTAGGTGTTAGCTTGACAAGTGCTGAGTCTCTGCCTGCCTGCCAGTAATACCCTTGCAGATGTAGTCCATGATCTGATTTGCCTTTGTTATTGCAGCATCACCCTTGCTGACTCGTGTTCACCTGGCTCACCAAGACCCCCAGGTCCCTCTCAGCAAGACTGGTCCCCGGACACATATCCAGCCTGTATTGGGCTCTTTGGTTCTGCACCTCAAAGTAAAGGTGCAGAATTTTCTACTTTATCAATCTATCACCCATATCACTGTCCAGCCATCCAACCTTGCCCAGGACAAGGCTGTGGGAAGGAGTGTTGAACACATTGCTGAAGTCCATTCTCTCCTGACAAATCAGGTTACTTAGGCATAATTCGCCTTTAGTAAAACAATGCTGCATTTTCCCTATCACTTGAATCATTTGATTTGGAATACTTTTCAGGAAGACTCCTTACAATACTTTTCCAGTGAATTAAGTAAAACTAGTGGGCCTGTAGTTTCCTAGGTCCTCTTTTAGGCCCTGATTGTAGATGACATTTGTTCTTTTTCAGTCATGAGGATGTCGCCTGATCTCCAGGATGTTTCAAATATTATAGGCACTGACCTTACAATAATATCAGCCCCTTCTCTTAAACCCTGGGGTAGATTCTGCTCAGGGACATGAATTTGTGTGAGTTGAGCTCTTGCAAGAGGCCACAGACCAGTCCTTCCTTGACTACTCATGTGTTGACATGTGGATTGTCATAGCTGCCCAATCCAGTCATCTGGTATTGAACCAATATAATTAGTGATTCATATAGTATGTATATGTACTTTCATGAGTATGAAGTAATGAATTAGAGCTGCATCAAAAGGTACTCCAATTGTTACATTACTACATTCTCCTAAATATTTTTTATCAATTAAAAAAATTAATATATTCATACAACACAGTATCAAGAAGGAATAGATATGGAAACTAAAACAAGACTTTGACTTTTTCTTGATTTTGTTATCCTTAACATTTTTAAATGAGTGACTTTTAATGATTATTATTTTTTTAGTGCCTATATGAAGGAGAAAAATAACTCGAAAAACATTAGGTATTTTATTTATTTTGTTCATCTGAGTGAACAGAATAAAGTCACATAAGGAAGTAGCTAGTTACTGTGTCAGCCATATATTTTGTTAAACAAAATCTAAAGTGAAGTCTGTTAAAGTATTAAATGTAGAAATATGAGCATTTATCACAGTTTTGGAGCCTAAAATAACCATTTTGGGGCATATCTAATGTTTGACCGTGTAGCTCAGAAAAAGGAATAATTAAGGGATGAAATTTGCTTTAGACTCAGCATCTTTAATTAAGTAGTCCAGAATTCTGAGTTTGGAAAAATTATGCTTTACACTGTTTGTCTCTGAAATAGCCCACAAAGATCTTTAATATGGACCACAAACTGCAGCAGTGTGAGGCATTCTGCAACACGTAAGCTACCTAAATGTGTGAGACAAAGTCATAATCTTTCAAAACCTCATCTACCATAGTATAATTACATGATTACACCTCTGAACTTCTCATTTCATCTTACTTTAACCTGTTAATCAAAAATGTTTTATAATAGAGATAAGTGATAATACCCCTACATTTTGGAAGGTTACTTGAATTTTAATAATATTCTGTTTTTCAAGGTTCATAATATATTTTCAATTTACTATAGTTTGACCTTGGCAATGGAAGTTTCTTTCTGTCAGATGAAAGTGTAAGGAGTGTACCTTGGCTGCCTACAGAATAAGTCATAAATAAGAACACTTTTCAACTTTAAAAAAAAGACAAATAAAAGATAAAAGTATTTTTAAGATTATTTTAAATATGTCTTTAAAAAAATTGAAAACTTTATCCCTGGCCAAAAAAAATTAGGAGTTTTCCTGACAAAATTTCATTTACAATATCGTTATAAGTATTATATTATGTAACCACAGTGAGGTAATATTAACTAATGGACTAGTTCTGTGTCTGTGAAGCACAAAAATGGATGAAATAAACCAAATTTGGATATTAAATTCAGGGAAAGGAAGATATCACAATACATTTTATGCTTCAGTTCTGATCAGGACAAGTTAGCTTTCAGCTTCAAATAAGTATAATGAATAAGTAGATAAGAAACACATTGAAATAATGGTTTTGTTGGAAAGTATACCTCCAAAAGCAGGAAAAAAATGGTACTCAAAGGAGGAAGTGCAAGCTATGTTTGCATCTCCAGTGTAATAAAGCCAGTCAAAAGTGGGGAAAAATGCACAAAATATTTTCCTTCATAAAAGAAATGAGAATTTTTTTATTTTGCTTGTCTTTTTTTAAAGTAATGATATTCTGACTGCAGAGAATTAAATCAGAATCAAAATTAACACAAAATGAAACAGTAACAGACATAAGAAAGGATATCTTACTAAAAGACTTTGATACATCCATGGAAAAACCGTTAATTTGAATATACCTCCCTGTTTAATCTGGAAAACAGGACTTTTTATTTTTTTTTCTAAAGACTAAAACTAGTATCAAAGGAAACTGCAGAACCTCAGCCTTTCTGAATCAGGAAAGATGAAGTACAGAAACTAATATGTATACAGATGTGAATTAACTATTAAGTCTATCTATATGTGACAGAGAGAAAAGAAAAAGGCAATGTGACGCTGTCACAGAAAAAACAATGTGAGTTCTTTTTTCTTTTCCAAATAGAAATGTGATTAACTCAGACGAGGGGGGAAAAAAAAAAAAAAAAAAGAAAAAAGGCAAGTATCCAGAGGCTTTGTGCATAAGTGGATTTCTTTTTTGTGTGATTTCATTCAGTATTTTTTTAATTTCAGTTTTTGTTATTTAAGTTGAAGTGAAAAACTGTTCTTTTATTCTTTGAAGCCTTTTTGTCAGTCACTGACACTATATCCTTGAATGAAAAGGCTTACATATGTTGAAGCCAGTTGAGCTTGTTCTGATAAAAGAGAGTATGAAAGGAATAAAGAAGGATTTTATTCTATTTCAGGATGACTGAATTACAAGATTTCATACTGTGAGAGGCAAAATATTTCCTGATGGAGAAAGAGTATTTGAGATGCACTTGTAGTAAACTTAAAGTAAGTCTGCAAAGACGACAAGCACCAACGACAAAGGAGATTCAAAGTGAGCTATATCTAAAATAATGAAATGCAAGAGAAAAGATTTCTTAGAAAGCATGCAAATTTATTCTGCATAATAAGATGTCAGCTATTGTTAATGGGCCACCTTCAATATCTCTTCTGGAAGAGATGGTTTGGTTGTGTTTTTTTTGTTGGGTTTTTTAAAATATTTATATGCACATACAAACAAAAACAGAAAGAAAGAATCATAACATTTTTTAAATTGTTGATCTTCTGTTGTTGCCTTTCTGTTCCCTCTGGCTTTTTTCCTGATGATGCACTGTACCAATGCATCACTGGCACAATAGTGATCAGAGCTCTTATAGCTTATGCATTGTTGACAGACACTTTTATAACACTTTTGTTATAATAATGCACTATTATTGTATTTCAGTATATCAGATGGAAAAAAAAATGAGTCACATTGGAAAAAAAGAAATATATACATGAAAGTTTAGCAGATGAATGAAAACTTTTCAATCTATTTTGTAAAAAATAGAAGTGTTGATTTTACAGGTGAGCTTCAAGTTTTAAATAGTCCACATTTTCTGAGAGTTAAATTTATACTGGTCAACAGAAAAGGACCTTAACTACCAGGTTATTTTTTCCTGGGATTCTATTTCTATACAAGGTATCCAAAGGTTGTCATGTTTATGTTAAGCCAGGTGTTGTCTTCTGTATCATAGTGCTTCCCTTGTGGCTTATAAGTTGTAAAGTATCTTTTCCATCTGATTTTTAAAGGACATGAGATGCCCTTTGAAGCAGGCATTTAGAGAAATTTGGCACACCGTACCAAAAGACACTTTGATAATAATATTTAGAATCAACTGACAGAACGGGTAGGTAGGACCATCTGTCTCCTGTGCCTCTTTATGTTTTAAGATATGTTAACTAATGACAGATTTTGAGTACTGCACTGGGTTTGCATGGCCAGGTTTTGGTCTACAGAAGGTGCTAGAAGTTTCCTCCATGTCCAGTAGAACCAATGCTAGCCAGCTTCAAGGTGGATGTTCCGCTGGTCAAAGCTGGAGCCAATCAGAAATGATGGCAACACCTCTATGATAACATATTTAAGAAAAAGAAAAATAAATTATTGTGCAGAAGTAATTGCTTTCAGAGAAAAATGGAGTCAGAATATGTGAAAGGAACAACTCTGCAGACACCAGGGTCAGTGAACAAGCAGGGGAAAGGGGTGTTCTGTGGGGTTGCAGGATTTTGTTTAACATTTTTTATTGTAAGTTTAGTTTAGTTTTGTGTACCTAAGATGNCAGGGTGATCCTGTTGAGGTGTGTCGGAGCTGACCGGGCTGCCCAGCCGAGTGCGGGCTGACCAAGAGAGACACGTGCAGCAACAGTGTTCCAGGCACCAGAGCTGAGATTCCCCTGTAGCCTATAGTGCAGACCATGGTGATGCAGCTGTGCCCCTGCAGCCCATGGAGGACCATGGGGATGCAGAGATCCACCTGCAGCCCATGGAAGGTACCCACACCAGAACAGGTAGATGCCTGAGAGAAGGCTGTAAACTCATGGGATGTACATGTTGGAGCAGTTTTCTGGCAGGGATCTGCAGACTTGTGGAAGAGTAGCCCACCCTGGAACAGTTTTGTTGTCAGAATTTGTGACCCTATAGGGAATCCATGTTGTAGCAGGGGGAGGACCCATCTCCCTGAGCAGCACAGAAACTACGTGTGATGAACTAGCTGTATCCCCTGTTGCCTGTCTCCCTGCATCTCTGGGGAAAGAAGATAGAGCTAGGAAGGAGGTGTGGTGGTGTGTCCTCTCCCCACTCCCCTTTATCAGGCGTTTCACACCATGATCTGAGAACTGTTCATTAGGCCCTGGCACCTGATGAACAGCACCTGGGCTGAGCTCCTCTTGACCTTATGGAAACACCAGCTGCTCCCAGGAACTGGCACTGTCTAATGAGCTCCTGCTTTTCTTTTTTATGAACAGCCTTGAAACATTTTTTCTTTATTTTTTCTCTAAATGAAAAAACAATCTTGTTCTCACACTTTTAAAGAAAGTTGTTGATCCAAAGTGAGGCCAGGAAGAAACATGGTTGTGACCAAAGGCAACCCTATTGCGGTCTATAAACAGCAGTCCAAAATAAGAACCTTTGAGCTCTTCTGGACCACAACAGTCAGTGTTGTCACTTTTATATTAAATTTGTTTTTACTGATACCTTTCCTGGTGATTCTTCAAGTGATCTCAAAATGCTCATTGGCAACAGGAAGGAGGAGTTGGGTGAAACTGTTTTAATATCTGTGTTTACTTCTCAATATTCTGCTCTGATTTTATTAGTAATAGCTTCTGTTCATATCCCCAATTTGAGCCTGTTTTGTATTTGGTGAGTGGTATGTCTTCTGGACATTTTCTCAGTCCATCAACCATTCCTTATACTTTCTCTTCCCTGTCCAGTTGTGAAGGGAAGTGGGAGAGTGACTTTGGTGGGTGCCTGACATCCAGCCAGGGTCAACCCAATATAAGTGTGAATGTTGTGAAGCTATATATTACATCATTCAGTCTTCAAAGACTAAGTTCATCCATATTAGAAATAATTTTTAAAAGTCCCTGAGATTCAGATGAGCATTGCACTTTTTGCATAAGGCAGTGAACCTCATTTAAAAAGAAGGGAAAAGTCAGCTACCTAATAGAATTTACAGTGCAATCAGTCACACATAAGAAATTGAAGGTCATTCTTAAAATGATTTTTCTTTTTGTCATACAGAAATTAATCTTAATTAGAGAGAGTCAAGGACTTCATAATTATTCCCATACCAACTATGGTAAGTCAGTGGATATCTATTTTAAAACTGTGCAATTGCTGTGTAAAACAAGAGATTGCAGAGGAAGACTGGTCACCGTTGCAAAGACACAGAATAAATGTCAGTTAAGTAGTTATGTTTAAAAAAGTTTTTACTGAAGATGATTTTAATGAAGATTCTAGTGTAACTGATTGTCACAATCCATCCTATCCTCTTATCAGACTCTATTCCTAACTACTTTCTATTCTGTTTGTGTTGGGGACACAGCAAGTGGTTCACTATTAAACTTCAGGTTTAACAGGGAAGGTGATGGAGGCCAGCATCTGGGAAGACATAGCCTCTAAGCTGGAGACCAGGTGAAACACCCAAGTTTTGGGCATGGAAACTGGGTGATCTGAAAGTCAGTGTTTGAAGGATCAGTAAATGTGGCTGGGCATGTGACTTGGTGATGGTATGTGTACATTCCGATATGCAAATTTTACTAGTGGATCGTCCTAAGAAGGAGTAGGGTTGGCCCAATTTCTGCTGCTCATATTTATTTGTGTGTTATGTTTGTGGGTATACCTGTAAAAGTTCTGTCCACCTGTTTTCATTTCCTTCTGGGTCCATATAGTATGTGTTTGATGGGGCAAGGTTTTTTGTGAATGCATGCTCAACTTCAGTGCTGGCAGAACACATCTCTGAGAACCACAGCAGACTCTCCTCCAGCCACCCAGGAAGGGTGGTATCTCCTGAGTCTTCAAGTCAAGCCTAGGTTTTCTTTTCTTTTTCTTTTACAAATACCAACTTTTTACAAACCCCCACAAAACCCACAAACCCACAGAAATATGTATCTATACCACAGTAGTAGGAGTGTACACAATAAATGTAGACATAAGGTACGTCCTAGCTGCAGAACAAAAGCAGGCCAGGGAGTACATTCCAATACTAAACACTTATTTTTCATATTGTTTAACTCTTTTTTTTTTTTTTTTTCACATTGTTAACTCTTACATAATTTCCTGACTCTGGGTTTGATTATTCTATTTATCCATCTTCATGCAAATCTGACACAAAGAATACGGGCTTTAAATATCATGGATTCCAGACCTTTGACATTTGATCTTAGGTCTGGAGATTAGTAGATCATCTTTAATTTAGTTGTACAGACATAGTCTCACAGGCATAATTTTTAGGTGGCTAAAATTAAATGGGGTGAAGTAGAAGACATATAAAACTGTTAGTTGATAATATTTGAATAACCTTTCTGATGTCTTTATTCTATTTCATACTGTGGCCCTAAGAGGAAAAAAATAAAACAGGAACTGCTAAGCAAATAAATCTGGGCATTCTCCTGAAAGATCATGGGGGAATCTACTGACTTCATAGGCTTTCTACTTTTTTCTCATGAATTAAAATTTGTTTTGTCAGAGTTTCTAAATTAGAAAAAAACCAAACCTTATAAATCATTAATATATTTTATTCCTGAATGTGTGTGTTTAGATGAACTGGATGGGGATGGAGGAAAGGAAATATACACAAAGGTAACATTTCAGAGGAAAAGACAAAAAATTCAAAATTGAAAATGGAGAAGGAAAGATTCATCTTTCTTAGATATACACAAAGAATGAATACCATTTAGAAAGAAAAAATAAAAAGTGTATGTGTGTCCATATGATTGAAAATCAGAGAGAAATTATCTTTAGAAAGATAATGTTTGAACATTAATATATTAAAATATTGTAACCATTGGTTTCAGTGAGGGTCTGGAATTAAACTAGAAAAAAATTGTGATTCTTCATGAACTCAAAAGATTCCTAGACAGTTAAGATTAAAGAAAATGATATAATGAAATCAACAGGAAGTGGAATTGCTAGTCGATAATAAGTTAATTCAAATTTATGATTGACTTGAATATAAATATTTCAAATGTCATACAGGCCATTGACTTCAATAATAAAATAAGCAAAAATGTAGTTGTATCAATTACTTACTGTAAAAATTATATGTCACATCCTTAGATTGAATGGTCTTGCACAGATAATTTAAATTCTGAGGATTCCTCGGACTTACATAAGTAGAAGTTTGGGGCACACAGCATACTTTTTCCCTTCAAGATATATTTTATTGTCATCTAGCAGCCGATAAAACATGTATACTTTAAATGGCATTAAAAAAGTGCTTTACTGTACATGTGTAATATTTTCAGTATAAGATTTAACCTGAAATATCTGGATGAAATGTTTAAAACTATATATCTCTCTTTGAACAAAAAATGTGATAGACCTTATGCGTTCTTTGAATTTGGGTGAAAAATTAAGTTCAGTGACTCTTGCACACTATTCAGGAACTGTCCATTACTAAATAATAGTTAAACAATACAAAGAATGTGAAAAATATAATGGTTAGATAATATTATTCATATGTGAATAGCACATTATCATCAACTGAATAACAGAAATAAATATCATTTATCATTGTCAGTCACTGGCAACTTGTGCTCAGTGTAAAAGACTGTTGATTACTGAATAATTTTGAATAATTTTCCAATAAAACTTTACCAGCTTAGTTTATTCTCCCATTTCGGCAATAATAATAAGTTGAAACCTCATTTCTTGCTACTTTTGCATATATTTTATATCAGCCCATCATTATTTTTAATTGCAAAGGCAAAACTAGCAATGAAAGTTGGACAGAAAATCAGTAGAACTTTGAGTCTGAATTCTCTTTAGCATTAAATGACTTCTGTGATCTAAAATAGGCCTTCAACTTCCTAGGATGCAAACTTATTTTCATGATAGCATCTTCCTGATAACATTTAAGAAAAACATTATTTCTAACATAGGAGAATATAGCACTTTTTTCTTATTGTGTATAAAGACAGGTGTTCTTTAATGCTTCTAATGCCTTAGGAATTTAAACTTACATGTGGTAATTGCAGTGCATCATGTTAACTGAGTTGCTGCTCAGATTGCCATTATTAATTCTAAATTTTAAAATTTACTGATCATCTATACCACCTCCAACCTGAAACACCGAAGATCCAGTAGAGAAGGATTCTTCACTAGAGTGTATATAAACCTTCAGAATTTTTAACTCAGGGAAAAAAAAATCAAAGTCAGACATAGGAAACTACTGTTAATGAGAAACTTTGTGTCTAATTTCAGTACCTTATTTAGGCAGTTCTTTCTTTAGTTTCTGGAGTTTCACTGAATTGGAGAATATGTCAATCAAGTCCTAAAGTATGTCTTGAAATGCTTAAGAAAATGTGACGGATCTACTCCACCACACATATGCTTTTATCTATTAAGTGGGAAAGTTAATGCTGGAGTAGGACATCGGAGCACTTTCTTGCTGCAGTAGAGATGCCATGGTTTACAACCCTTTTCCATGAGTCCTGTAGATTTGCTGTGACTAAGTCTTTAGAACTGGGTGTTGATATGGGCAGTTGTGGCAAGCTGAGATCATGTATGCGTTGAAGTGCGTTGCAGACCGCAGGCTCCTCTGGGTGCTGCGACCTTCTGGGTGAAGTGTCTTTAAAAGGACCCTCACTATGTCCAGGGCACAGGCACACCACAGTGATGCAGCTCAGTTGTGAGGGCTACAGGAGCAGCCGAGCAGTAAAGCTCTTCTCAGGCGGCACAGGGTAGGAGGAGCAGGAGGTCATCTTCCAGGATCAGGATCTTCTTTATTACAGCAGGAACCGGCCACTGAAAGACCCCGAGGGCTCAGAAACACGGGGTTTTGTAGGGTTTGTAGAGGTCAGGGTCAGCAACTTGGACCAATGAGGGAAAGGATTGATGAAACAACCAGTCAGGGAAGGGATCCAAAATTGTCCAATCAGGGGAAGGCAAAAACCAGGAACTAGGATAATGGCAAATCATGAACAAAGGATTAGCATACCTGCAAAGGTTCATGGGATTGTGAGGTTTCTTGCTCACTGCGAGCAAAGGGAAGTCTCTTAGAGACACTACCTGAGGGAGAGCTTGACGCTTAGAACCGGTTTACACACGGTCAACCCTCCAAGGGAGGGTGAGTTCCTCTATGGCTGGCCCAGGGGCCACCACAGAAGTGGAGGATTGGTATCCCAACATAGTCAAGCACTAAAGCCTAGAGTTGTGCAAGATTTAATCTGTTGAGTTTAATAAGCAAGGTTGAAGGAGTTACTTGTTAGAAAAGAGACAGTGAAGACATTTTAGCTCCTTTTGTCTCTCCAAGAAAAACTACCCATGCAATTGAATGATCCTTAAGACCTCATTAATATGGAAATAAAAATGGCCAAAAAAGATTAAATATAATTATAGAAGCATAAGGACCACGGAAAATCTAAACTGGTAGCTTTGTCAAGACTGTTTTGTAATCCCAGAGATAATTTATCTAGTAATTTTAGTTTGCATCCTGTATAAGACTTTTAGACACTAATCACTCGACAGAGTTATTTTGTGTTGTTTTCTGATTGCAGGCAGTGCAATTGATAATGAATTACCAGGGTAATTCAGATTGTCAAGGAAAAGGGAACATTTTTATTATAGTATCTAATTCTATTTGTTCAAATAGCTCCAAAAAATATGCACAACTAATATAAAAATCTGTCCCAATTGCTGCCCTTATTTGTCTGAGAAACCATCCAGCAAATAGAACATGTGGAAATTTGCTTTCCCAAGATCCAGGGTCCTGAGTTTGTCCTATGCCTGGCCCATATTCCTCAGGATTGTAAACTCCAAAAGTGTATGATTATGGTCAGCCCAGGCTGCTCCAATCCTGTCATCACCAATTAGCTCCCTTGCATTGGGGATCATCAGATACAGTATCACATCCCTGGATGCAGGGCTGTCTGTTACTTTGTCTAAGTTACCCTCCACGCATTCCAAGATTAGCTATGCTACGTGTTCAGGGGGAAGCAGGCTGATTGAAGTCCCCCAGCAGGACAAGTATCTGCAATTGTGTTACTGCCTGAAGCTGGAGTAAGGAGGCTTCAGCAACAGGCAGCTTGTAGTGGGCGTCAATCACAAGGCTTCCTTTGTTGCCTCAGTCTCTGATTCTTACCCACGAGCTTTCAACCTGTTTATGCTGATTTCAGAGAGCTCTTTATCCACATCTTGATGTAGAGAGTCTGTACCCTTCCTTCCTTGCCTGTGCCTTCTGAAAAGCCTGTAGTCATAGATAACCTTACACCAGTCATTGGATTCATCACGCCACAAATTGTGTTTCCATCACTTCCCTGGATAACCTCCTCCAGTGCTTGACCACCATTTCAGTGAAGAGATTTTTCCTAATATCCAAGCTAAATCTCTTCTGACACAATTTAAGGCCAATTACTCTCATCCTATTGCTTGTTATTTGGAAAACGAGACCAACACTCACCTTCCCGCAACCTCAGGTAGGTGTTTCAGAGCAATAAGAGCTTCCCTGATCCTCCTTTTCTCCAGGCTAAGGAATCCCAATTTCTTCAGTCTCTTCTCACAGAACTTGTTTTCTAGATCTTTTACCAGCTTTGTTGCTATTTTTTGGGAATCGTCTCTCTTGGCTTAGAGCTTGATCATGTATGTTCAATAAGTAGCAGGGAAGACTACAACAGCATAAAACTATCAAGCAAGAGTAAGTAAGGAAAACTAGCACCTCAGCTTAGCACCTTAACTTTCCGGTTGATGAGTTCTCAGGCCTAACAACCTGGACCTTAAAGATAAGACTTAACAAGATAGCTGCCAGTGCTAGATGTTCAACTTCAGGTCTATGGAAATGTATAATCACAAATTATATGTGATTTAGAATTCAATTGTTAGGAGGTATATTGTATAAACAGCAATGATCATAAATAATTTTTAAGGAAATATTTTTCTGATGAATATACTTAGACCTCATGCAAAAGTTTCCTCCCAAATTTGCCCCAAACCAAGACAAACTTTAGTTTTACAGTTTAAGACTGATCAAATCTGTCAGTCTTCTAAACACTCCATAGCAATCTGCAACTCCCTGACACTCCCAGATATACGTATATATTCACTTGCCACAAAAGAGAGGAAGATAAATGTCTCAGGTTTTCAGACATTCACTTGAGTACAGGAGCTGCTGTCCTGTGTTTCATTGTCCTTAGCTTTCCCCCTTAATAGTCACCCAGTAATGTTGTTTGCTTAATGTATAAATTTTTGGACAAATAAAGAAGAGATAAATCCCATCTGAAGTCAAGTTTCTGGAGAAAGACAAGGAAGGTGATCAAAATAAAGAATTATTGGAGAGAAATAGAGTTGGAAAATAAATAAGAAATAGATATAGCAGACTGAACGGAGTGAAGGAAAAAAGATTAAAAAAAAAAAAAGGATTAGTCAGGAGACCATCTGTTATTGACCCAGCCAAAATGGAACAAACTTAGGAAATAAAAACCAGAATACAACCAAAATAAATAATATGAACTATATTACTACTGCAGCCCATAAATACAAAGTTTACTAGCAACATTTTGCAGGAAATTGATTGTAAATTGATGGCATATTTTTCTTACTTCACTTTAGATATTGCAATGTGTAGATCAAGTCCCTTTAAGAATATCCCCTAACCATACTTTCTTGGGAATTCAATATTTGCATGAAAAAAATCTTTGGGAAGCTCTATGTGGGCAAGGAAAACAAATGAGTTTTTCCGAGTTACCGAGTTTAGATAGAGGCTGTATTTGTCAAGGCCTGTTTACAGATGTGCCCTTTGCCAGTACAGATGTATTAAGAAATCACTGTTTCATTTTTAAATAAATAAGAGATTGAAAAAAGAAACATAACATTAAATCTATGATGATCTCTTGTATCAAATAAATAAGGAAAAAAAGAACAAACTAATAAAAAATCACCATGCCAGTTATATTTGAACAATTGTATCTTCTTGCTCCACAATATTAGTATTTCTGATTACTATATTAAATACATTTTTCCATTAAAAGCAATATAATTTGTATGAAACAGCTTCATTAATAAGTTTTGAATAGAATAAGCAATTAGTCTTTCATTCAAAAAGAGAAAATAGATCAAAACCTTTCTCTTTCTTTGTGTACTAGATTTATCCTTTACTATAATTAGAATATGAACAGATAGACCAAATGACAGATGACATATGAAAGATATAAACCACTTCTGCAGTAGGTTGTTATCAGAGAATTAGGATTTACAGAACAGATCTTTTCTAATGGCTTGAAGTAATTTTTTAGTTTTGTGCATTTTTATTACTATGACTAACAACATTAAACACTATATGATGATATTTGCAATAGGTTTTCTTTTTTATTTTTTTCCCTTTATTTTAACACCAAATATTTTTAATACTGTTTTCTTAGGACTTTTTTTTCAACAATGAACAATGACCAACAGCCTATATTCACTCCTCCTAAAGCAGTGTGCAGAATACTATAGCCTCTGTTATGTCTCATAAAATGAATCATGGGCCCTACCTTTATACTTTTAAATATAGATAAATTTGTTTCCTAATAAACTGCCTTCTGCACATAGTCTGGAATGATATGTACCACATTTGTTACGAAGATCAAATTGGTAATCCTAAAATTTTTTAATCCCCATCTAAATTATTTTTCAGGAATTTTAGACCTATGTTCATATCACCATCTTTGACCATCTCCTATTTAGAATATATATCAATGGCTATATAAATTAGCTATTCTAATGGTACTGAGGGCGCAGAGTTTTTGCCTTTGTTGCTTTTTATTAATTATTAAAGCAAATCGTTTATATGCACTATACAGTCTCTAAGTTTTAATAGAAAGTTAAAGAATTAGGCTGTCTGAATATTGGGAAAGTCACCACTAAAAAAATACAAACTTTAAATCACACATGAGAGAATCAATACTGCTACTGTGAGTATATAGGCTGTTTTTCATTAAAAAATAAATAACACTGACAATATAGATAAAACAGTATAGATAAAACAGTGACTTAATGAATAAAAGCATGTGAAAATAATATGTTTTACAGTGGAGTTTATGATAATTGCCTTATTTTAACTAAGCTAAAAGTCAATGTATGTTTTACCATCTATTTTCTAATTATTTTACTAATAAATATCTATTAGTCATCATATGCAATATATGGGCATAATCTGCATAGACAGACCAATGCTGTGTAAGAAATTTCAAAAATTTAAATTGAAACATGATAGATTTTGACATTACCTTCTGTTGAAAAGGGAGGGCTCAGATGTATAAAATTATGTCAGTGGGGACTCTCTCATGAATTTCAGTTGGAGCTGAAAAGACAGTTCAAAGTAGGCACATGAATCACCCAGACCACCACGTGACCACAAAGACAGCAACATCAGAAACATCAAGACATTGCAAATAATAAAAAGGAGGTACAAGCTGACCAGAGCTGAGGATCAAGTAGCAAAGTAAAATTCTGTTCCGCCTTCACAGGAAATCTTTTTCTGTGAATTCTGATGTTTACCTGCTCTCTTTGTCCTTCCCTGAGGAAGCTTCCTTCTTGATATAAAGTCCCTGTTGTTTCTTCTATTCTGTAAACATTCCATTCTGAAGTGCTCTTTGAAAACATGAGCCCAGTTTTTCCCAAAGCCTCCCTCTCCCTCTCCCTCTCCCTCTCCCTGCACCAAAAAAGACAGTCCCCTGCCCTTGCAGTAGCCTCCTCTGGTGCATAAATCTATCCATTAAAATAAAGATAGACAGAGTAAGAAGATGTCATGACAAATTTATCAAATCAGTTACTTTTTGAATTCCAAATCCATTTTATGTTATAGAAAACATTATAATAGATCGCATTTATAAATATTTAGTTCCTAGATTTCAAAGCACGCTCATAGATGGCATCCATGATGTTCTACTGAGATAGTTATACAACTCTTTAAAACTCCTGGAGAGCCGTCATAAAAGAACGTCTTAAACAGATTAACTACTTAATCTGCAATGAAACACCTTCATGCTGTCAAAAGTTGGAAAAAATTTGGTTTGTATTCCTAATCAACTTTATTGTTTCCCATACCAGTATTGCTTGACATTTGTAACTAAAGCTATTGTAAAACAGAAGATACATGTTCTTTATTAACAAAAATGTTCCTTTTTAACTTATTTTTAGAATGCATAATTCAGAAGCTATTTAAAGATGCAAATTATTGTAGCAAAACATCATGGGGCCATAAAGATTTATAAGCTGTTAAATGATCTTCAGGGCGGAAGCAAATAACATGTAACACCTGGCGTAGACAGTATGTTTAACGATAACACAAATCCTTTATGGTACATTAACACCTTCAGAAATGAATAATGTCCCAAAATCAATTTCACAAAAAGTTACAGATGAGGGTCAGCACGTAATGTAATTGCGCTGAGCAAAATCAGCAAATAGAATTTATCTAACTCTTCTGTGCAAGCTCTCCTACCATTAATATTCCTGAACAAACAGAATTTAAGGTGTGTTTGTGATGGATGATATTTATTTCTTTGAGGATCTGAACTATTTTGCTATTTATCAGAATTAGAGTTATTATGCATCCTATTCCTCATTATGTGCCTAATTAATTTGCTGTATTAAAAATTCATCTTACTTTGTTCGGATCATGCAGGCCAAAACCTTTTAATTTTATTGTGCTCAAAAGATTAATTTTCTTTGCTACCATAAGGACTAATAATTTATTCCTATTACCTGAATCAATCAGAAAATCAGTTTCCCCCTCCAGATTTATTGCAAAGCTAAAGGGCTTCACTAAGCATTTGTTTTCCTACAAATTTAAAATATTTAATTGTCAGGAGTGCTGCTACATTGAACTAAGTATTGTGAAATTTTGTAATACACATAGAGGTACATAATGGCTTTACCATGGAAGTAAGACAGCAAATGGTCATACTGAATATCATCATTATTTTAGTGAAACACTAAAAGTGTTGGATTGGGTTTTGTCACTTTCTAAGATAGCTAAAGGGTTGTGAAAAGTGATCATATAGCTCAGATTTTGAATAAATAATTCCTTTTTTTAAAGTCTGTATCAAGAAAATAGAGCAACTAAAATTCCTATGACAATATTGTGGGGTCAAGAATTTTGAAAATTAACTAGTAAATAGATGATTAGATGAAGAGTATATATATTCTCAAAAGACTAAATAATGTTGACAAAATTTGGTCTTTGATAAAGACTAATATTCACTTCTACTATGTTCTTTGAAATAGTTACATTATAGATCTATCTGTACATGTCAAAAATACATATATACTGAAATATGTAATTTTGTGTTCAACTGAGGATTGTTTAATCTATTAGAAATTACTGTAATTTTACAGATTTTTTGATGTTTGAATTTTTTGTTATTGATCAGACTTTATGAAGACTTTTGTCTCTGACTTCTTCAAATAATTCATGTGTAAATATAGGTAATTGTGTTAGATCTGTATTGCACCCTTTGTAATATTTCAAATTCTAATAAGAAGCAAAAAGTTGCAATTGCATCTATTATTTTCCCCTTTTTACTCCACTATAAGATATAGTGTATTTCACATGAAAAATTTATTTATTAATAAAAACTATATAACTTTCTATAGACTATGGGCATATATTAAATCAAGGTTCACACTATTTACTAAGAAATATGATGGCTAAGGTGTTCCATTTATCATTGACTCAGAATGAGATTTATCTTGGCAAACATTATCTGTCTTTAAATTTGATATGTAGTCTAAGACAAACTATGTTGATTAATTTCATTTCAGAGTCAATGGAAAGAGACTGAAGATACATGACCAAAAGATACACCGAAAGAATAGACATTTTCAGGTGTACTTTTTCAGTAGATCATTTAATTCAGAGGAGGATGATGAGAAGCAAAATGAAACCTATCCTTCAAAAGTGTCATTAACCTAAAAGCGTATCTGCACTATAACATAGGTAAAAAATTCTTAGGATCCATATGCGGCACTAATAAAGTATTAGAAATTCATGAGGTTGTCAAGAAATATCTGGTGAAAGAACATGGAATATAGTATTCATGCAAGTCCTGGATGTTGCCATTGTCCTGAATTTTCTGCAGCGTGAAGTGTCTCTTAAAGATTTGTCTATGACCTTGTAGATTTTAACTTTAAGAAAGCAACCATTGTATTTCCAATACATACTGAAAGTCATAATAAAAATTGGTTTTCTGCAAATTAACATTCATTTCAGTAGTATATCCATAGTAGATCCATGGTAGTAGCAGATCCATTAGCATGAAATTTAACCTGAATATTTGTCAGCTTCATGACCATGATTGAATAATAAATGCAAAGTATTGCAAGAAGTTGAAGTGCATCATTCTAAAGCTTTCTGAGTCTTGTTTGAATTACTTTTCATTTTTCAAATATTCTTCAAATTTGTCATCATAAAAGAAGGGAAAAATGAGAAATAAATATTTCTTTTGAGGCCAAATTTTTACTCCATTTTCAATGATCGCAAAAAATCTTTTTAATATTGCTGTCTGAATTTGGGGGAAATACATGTTCCATTAAAACACATGTTCCACTTTTTTATGCAGGTATTTTTACTGATATTTGACTTTTTATCTATACAGGCAATCTTTTTTTTACTTAATTTAAAAAAAAAATCAAAATCTGCTTAATAATGGCCTTATCAACCAGAATTATTATACAGTGGTCAAAGAAAGTGCAGGTAAAACCAACACCCTGAATCTGTGGAGAAGAACTGTGGCTCTTCAGAAAAGTGAAATGCTGGTCCAAAAAGAATGAGTCCCATTTTCTTACACATGCAAGGGTTATTAAATGTAAAATTGGTACACAAAGAGGTGTTGATAAGAAAACTCAGATATTTGGGGTGAGTATCCTACATTTAGATGACTTAGCCTTAAACTACTCTCTCCAAAGAGACTCCAAACTGTTTCTCTTAAACGACAGAGTTTAATAGGGAATAAGGTCCTGAAGAGCATTAAAGATTATTCTTAAGGAGATTCACAGGATTGTGCCTCTCGGGCTGCATCTATCCCAGTAAACCTCAAAGTCAAGTCATGGCCTTCAACATGGGCACACTTCTCTCTGACTCCCTGCATGCTTTTCCATGTGCTTTATCCCACACCCACTATCACACTCCCAGAAGAACTCAGATGTGGTCTGGGGAATAACAAACTGACTGCAAATAACGTGGTCAAGGCCACCCTACTCTTGAGATGGAAGTCTAACCCCATAAACATGAATCAGCATTTCACACACCTGTGAGAACAGAGGGAAAAATCCTGGCCTCTTCTACAACATGCAAATATGGTTTAACAGAGAAAGACAAAATTTTTGCATCCTATGCTAGGGGTAGCCATAAACATTTGCTGTTTTGTAAAAACACATCTTTAAATGTGTGCAAAAGCTTAAGATCAAAAGCTGATTGATTACACAATTAAACATCCCCATAATTAGGCAGCACTGAACACAAGTATTTAAGAGTCTAATTCTAGATTCAGGTCCTGTAATTTCCATACATAATTAGCTTCAGTGAACTTTCCAGATTTTTTTTTTTAAAATTTTATTCAATATCCACTTTCAACCTATTTTGCACTCACAATATCTGAAACGCCAGACATTACACTTTTGTGGAATTTATGTATCACTTAGTAGACATTTCCCCAACTGTAGATGCTAGGAATGAGATTTTGCAACACTTGCCTAAAAGCATTGATCATCTGACAGCATGGGGAAGCCAGGCTGCTACAGATAGGTAGCAGCAAAAGTTTTTTAGCTTGTAGTGGTAACACACTACCTTCTCAATCTTGTATGCTGTTATGGAGTGGGTGCCTACAGGGCCCAGTTCTATTACATATGTTAACTATATGTTACTGTGTTAAAATGTGCATAAATGTACCTCTGGATTTGAAAAGTTTGTTATGCAGACATCTAAGAATTACTGCTAAAGAAGTCCTTGTAAAAC
>VXBB01010666.1:42017-59567 GCA_013399915.1 Illadopsis cleaveri
AAACAAACCAAACCAAACCAAAACAAAAAATAAACAACAAAAAAACACAAACAAACAAACAAAAAAAAACAAACACAAAAAAACCCAAACAACTTTCTGAAAGCAGGGAAGTGGAAAGCAGGATGAAAATGTGCAGGCACATAGCCAATAAGAGATTGCTTTATGACAAGAAGAGATTGCTTTACGTGATGGACAGGTCTAAAAACTGCCTTTGTGGCTACTTGACAGGACTGAACACTGAAGTGAAGATCAGCTTTGTGTGTTTTTAGAAAGAAGCTGAAAGGGAGAATGAAAGAATGAAAGAATGAANATATTTTACTTTGTATCACATGGAAAACTAGTCTATGTAATTATGCTTGCTGACAGATTGTTCACATTCCTTGAAACAATTAAGTATCCTGATACCAGTGCATCATTTTGAAGATGCAGAAGGAGCATTTTTGTTAATAACCTGGATGTGGCCAGAGGTAATTTCACATTGCAGATAAACTACGAGGCTTTTGTTTCTGTTTCAGATCAAAACCACATTCCTAAATTTCATTGAAAAAAGAAGTCTTGCAGCAAAATAATTTAAATCTTTCATGTAAATGAAAGATAATTTTAAATGTTTGCTTCTGGAGTGCAGGTTTAACAGTTAGAATGTTTCGAATTGCAGTAGTTGGCTTTTTTGTGAGCAACAGCATTAAATACCAAAGGTTTTATTAGTTAGATTTTTTTTTCAGTAATTTACTGCCACTGTAAATGAACACTAAAACAATGTGTTAAATTTGCACTGAAAGAAGAAGCAGAGAGGAGAAGAATGAAAATGTTCATACTCTGGGTACAAAACTCAAGAGTGAAAATGCAGCACCATGAGCAGATCAACTGTGAATACTTTTCAGAAGTTTCTGTGGTAAGAAGTCATAATTAGTGGACAAAAAGCCAACAGAGATAATGGCACAGGGAAAATGGAACAGGCAATCAATGAGAAACAAGCCCTAATTAATGTAAAATGATGAAAAGAGTACTGTATTGAGGATGCAATTTCCTGTTTTCTCTAATCTCTTTTACCAGTGTAGCAATGATTTAAAAAAAACAAACATACACAAAACAAAACAAACAAACAAAGAAAAAAAAAACCCACAAACAAACAAACAAAAAAAACCAACACCAAAACACACACAAAAAAAATCCCCAACAAGAACAAGAAGGAAAATTTAGAAATTTAGAAGGATCCAAAATCAGAATGGAGAATTTACTGAAGGCATGAGGAAAAATGTGAAGCAAATCTAAATTTTCAGTTGTTTCTGCTGCATAGTACAAAAAGTCTGCAAAAAAGATCTGTGGATTTGCTCCCACCCCCCTCCCCCCACCCAAAAATACTCCCCAAAAACAACAAAATAAACCCAAAACAAACAAACAAAAAACAAACCAAACCAAACCAAAACAAAAAATAAACAACAAAAAAACACAAACAAACAAACAAAAAAAAACAAACACAAAAAAACCCAAACAACTTTCTGAAAGCAGGGAAGTGGAAAGCAGGATGAAAATGTGCAGGCACATAGCCAATAAGAGATTGCTTTATGACAAGAAGAGATTGCCTTACGTGATGGACAGGTCTAAAAACTGCCTTTGTGGCTACTTGGCAGGACTGAACACTGAAGTGAAGATCAGCTTTGTGTGTTTTTAGAAAGAAGCTGAAAGGGAGAATGAAAGAATGAAAGAATGAAAGAACGAAAGCACATTCTTTCTTCAGTGCTGAAAATACTCAAACCAATCATATGGTAAAATTGAAGTAAAGCATATGTAGCCTGGACTTAAAAAGAACACAAAGCAACAGGAAACAAAACAACAAAATATGAGCATAAACCCCACATTATTACCCACAATTAATTCTTTAAAGATTCTATTTGGTAAGGAGATTCCATTAGTTAAGAGCTCATGCTTTAAAAGAATTGTGTGTATGTTACTATAAGGCAGCAAATGTTTCTTGTTAGCAAATTTTTATTCCTCTGGAGAATGAAAAGAATCTTTACTTACCAATCATTACACTTCAGTACATGATTTGTTACTTGTTTTGCCAAAATTTAGTGATGCCCCAGAGTTTTCTGGGCAATAAATCATGCTCTGTCAGACAGAAAGATGGCTTAGCCAGAAAAATTACCAGAAGCACATGTTAATGACTATTTAATATTAAAAATGTTAGACCTTATATATTCTATTGCTGCAACTAGGGTGGAAAAATTTCCAAAGAAGGGTATCTATGAATCACAGTGACATCTTAAATACTCTGCATTAAAAATGGGAATAAAAAGGTTTTCTGTTAAAGACATTTTGTTTGCATTTTTGATTCTTCCATAAAAGAAATAAAAATTTTCTTTGTGAAATAAATACTTTGTGGCTCCTGTTCCAGAAACCATAATCCTCTCTCTAATCTTTCTGTTTCAGAAACCTCAAGGACTTTTCAGACACCTGAGAAACCAAGTTTATACTTAATTAGGCTATTATACAACCACATTAATCTTCCTGCTGCTATAAAAAATGGTCAAGCTGCTGCAGGTATCAGATACTGCAATGATACTGCACTTGCATCTTAAACAAAACAAAACCCCACACACAGTAAAGTATTTAATTAATCCTCAATATACTATGCTTGATGTGTTGTGGGCTTTGTACAAAGTATTTTCATTACCACTGTATTTTAGGTTTCTAAAAAAAGCATTGAAAAGATGATAGACAATAGAAAAAACTAAGACGTTGTGCGAAGTCATCTACAGTATAGCAAGGTTATTTACAGAAATGGGATGATAAAAGACTGAATTTGGCATCTTTAAATTAATTGGGTTTTAAATTCCTTTTAAAGGAAAATTTTGGCATTAAAAATACAATATGTAATAGTTGATTATTTGTGTTGATGGTATATCTGGTCAGCCTTGCATTCATTTCTCAGAGAAGAAAAAATTATTTTTTTTTGTTTTGGGGGGAAGCATTTAGAATTTCTTCGAGATTAACCCATGCAGTTTTATCCCACAGGCAAATAGGAGAGGAGAGACAGCGAAATATGGGGTTCATTGAACTGTCAAATATTCAAGACAATGGAGTTAACTGCTAGCTCTTCTTACTGGGCTCTGAAAAATATTACTTTCCTGCACATATCTTCTCTGGGAAAGTTCTTATGCTGTCAGCTCTGTGAGGAAGGTTATTGGCAATGAACGTGATCCCAGTAGTGATGCCCACTGTCACGGTCCCAACAGGGAAAGCAGACTCAGCGTAACATTTTGAATCACTTCAATATACTGATTCAGCATTTCTGATACAAGTAATTTAAAGGAATAAATTTAGCATAACAGCAGGTTTGAGTCTAAAATAAGGGACATCCTTCACAATGAAGCACATTTGACAGGTAGGTTTTAAGCAAACAGACTTACATACATGCCCATAGTCCCTAGTGTAAATATAAAAAATAAATATGCACATTCAGCACAGCTTCTTTTAAGCAGAAGTAGTTTAAAGAAAATTGGGTGCGTGAAGGAAGAAGCTTCTATAGAGCATCTTCTTGATAGCTGAATTTAAATTATTCTCTGCATGATTTAGGGATATCATATGAAGCACAGATGAGTGTCATATAAAAGTGAAGGGGTTCCCTGAACCCTTTATGTTTGATCAGTCTGCCAATGCCCAGGGAAAGCTGAGAGCCTTGTGCCTGACCAGTCTGTCAGTGTCCCACTATGGGGACTCCACTGTATTGGAGGGTGATTCAACTAACTTGCTCAGGGATACCTGCCAACAGTAGCAGAATCAAATCCGTTATTACACTTTAGAAAGGGAGACCTGGATCTCCCTGCTTTTATCAAATATGTTATCCACAGTTGGCAACTGCCAGCATCCTTGGGGGACTAATGTTAAACATTTTACAGAGTAAGACACTTGATTAACAAGCACACTGATAATAGAAAATTATGATAGATAAGGTTTGAAAGTTGCTGGTGATAGTAACTGTCTGAAAAAAAACCAAATTTGAAGCAATATAGAGACATGCTCAAATGAACAAGGAAAACAGCTCAAGATAATAATTTAATGTTATAAAGTTCTTACCATTAGGTGTCCCTATGGGAGAGAAGTACAGGTTCAGTCCTTCTGATCCCACAAGTTATAATGGACTCTCCTCTAATTTCTCGCCATTCTTGACTCACTTTCACTTTTTTTTTTTTTTTTGCATTTAGATGGAGATTTAGTGACTTCATACGTGCTTTTGTACCAATTAGTGCAAAATTCTCTCACTTCGATCTTAAAGTGCAGCCAGTACATATAAAATCTGGAGCACTTGCTCAGTGGATACAGTGCTCGTGTATCCACAGCGTGGTGCTGTCAGCTTCCTGCCCTGCAAGGATTACCACAGAGCCTGGCCTGGCCGTGTTGTCTTCACTCCACTCCACTCACCATGTCATCCCTCTTAGCAGGTGCTTAAATTTAAAGGCTGTGTGTTGGGAATGGTCCATGCATGTCAGTCACATTCCACCCAGGTAGTAGCAATTGCATTTTGTCCTATAGATTCCCTACTGTTACAGCGTCTGTTAAAATGTGAATATAACTTTTCTCTAATTTTGTTCCCAGTAAAATTCCCAGCGAGGAGAACAGGACATTAGTTTGTCTAAATGAAGACAGAAAGGCTGTTGATAACTACAGGTATTACATATCTTTACACAGATGTAGAGTGAAGCCTTGTCCCACTGTGATATTCTTCAAGGAAAAATATTCAGATGAATGTTAACATGTCTGTGAAGGTGCAATTATTTAGAGATGTCTCTGTGAGAATTAAGACGCAAATGAGACATATTGCTAAAGTCAATAGTACAGATTTTATGTAACAACCAATATGAGGTAGAGAGTTAAAAAGAAAAGAAACAAGAGAGACAGAGAGACCAAGCAGAAGGTAGACCATCCATGGATCCAGTGCCAGCCTGTTGGTCTTCCTTCACTCCTGGGCTTCTCGGTGTGTAGTCCCAAGGTTTTCACTATAGATTTTACCCAACAAGGAAATTAATTCTTATTGGCTAAAGAGTTCTCTTAGTCTATTGATTAAATGATTCCTCACTTCTAATGCTAATTAGCCCCATGCTCAGTCTATCTCTTCTTCCGAGTCCGTCAGTTGCTCGGTTGAGTCCATGGTCAGAATCTTCACCTGCCAGAATTGCCTTTTACCCACTCAGAGCTGATTT
This sequence comes from Illadopsis cleaveri, assembly GCA_013399915.1. Classification (NCBI taxonomy): domain Eukaryota; kingdom Metazoa; phylum Chordata; class Aves; order Passeriformes; family Timaliidae; genus Illadopsis; species Illadopsis cleaveri. Next base: position 47,219 of record VXBB01010666.1, read on the forward strand.
CAGCAGAGTTGGCTTTCCTTGTGGCCCAGAAATTCTGCATTCTTTGTGTCCATTATCAGTGATCCAATCTTCTCCTCCAGCTTTATTACCTTCCTCTAGGTCTGAGATAACAGCCAGACAATAGTACCATCTTTACCTTATCTGAGTTCCCAGCTGTTGTAGCTTATCTTCCAGTCCAAGTTCCAGGTATCCAGGGAGGCATATTCAGGGGAGCTTCCTTGGTCATTGTTGGTCTTAGATGTCATCTGTCTCACAACTTGGGGTGACCTTTGACCAGTGACATGTGTATTTGCAGTTGCTTCTTTACACAGATTGTCACAGTGGGAATTTTTGTCTGGATGCATTAAGCAGGAAGTGCTACCCAGATCTCACTTCTGCCAGGCCTGAAGTTAGAACTATCTTGTCTCTCCCTCCTATGGCCTAAAGAATGTTTAAGACAGGCAACTGTTCTCTTTAAGTCCTTATAAAGCCAAAACNCAGATTTTATGTAACAACCAATATGAGGTAGAGAGTTAAAAAGAAAAGAAACAAGAGAGACAGAGAGACCAAGCAGAAGGTAGACCATCCATGGATCCAGTGCCAGCCTGTTGGTCTTCCTTCACTCCTGGGCTTCTCGGTGTGTAGTCCCAAGGTTTTCACTATAGATTTTACCCAACAAGGAAATTAATTCTTATTGGCTAAAGAGTTCTCTTAGTCTATTGATTAAATGATTCCTCACTTCTAATGCTAATTAGCCCCATGCTCAGTCTATCTCTTCTTCCGAGTCCGTCAGTTGCTCGGTTGAGTCCATGGTCAGAATCTTCACCTGCCAGAATTGCCTTTTACCCACTCAGAGCTGATTTCAGCAGAGTTGGCTTTCCTTGTGGCCCAGAAATTCTGCATTCTTTGTGTCCATTATCAGTGACCCAATCTTCTCCTCCAGCTTTATTACCTTCCTCTAGGTCTGAGATAACAGCCAGACAATAGTACCATCTTTACCTTATCTGAGTTCCCAGCTGTTGTAGCTTATCTTCCAGTCCAAGTTCCAGGTATCCAGGGAGGCATATTCAGGGGAGCTTCCTTGGTCATTGTTGGTCTTAGATGTCATCTGTCTCACAACTTGGGGTGACCTTTGACCAGTGACATGTGTATTTGCAGTTGCTTCTTTACACAGATTGTCACAGTGGGAATTTTTGTCTGGATGCATTAAGCAGGAAGTGCTACCCAGATCTCACTTCTGCCAGGCCTGAAGTTAGAACTATCTTGTCTCTCCCTCCTATGGCCTAAAGAATGTTTAAGACAGGCAACTGTTCTCTTTAAGTCCTTATAAAGCCAAAACTTCCAACCTTGTACTTTACCAGTCCATGTGCAGCCATGTCATTACCTTCTCTCCCAAAAAAATTGCAAGCCCAATGTCAACCATACTGGAATTAACATGGCACAGGTTTGATGCTGTCAGATACATATTGGAATTGCATAATTTTTTGAGTCTGTGCTTGCAAGAGTAACCACTAATAAAGCTGCAGGGATACACTTTATTATATTATTAATAAAAATATGCACCTGTTTTCCCCAACTCTAACCTTTTGCAACTACAGATTTATTCATATCAATCATAAAATTTAATGCTTAGTTTACAATTTCCATTAATAATTTACATAATGTCTGCAGAAAAGATATTGCAAAACTTCTTCCTTCCTTTCTCTAGGGTAATCAAAATAATTATATTTTATAATATATAAATCAGTAAATTAACAGAAAGGACAACTGCACAGTTATTATTTAGAAACATTTCTGCTTCTTAAAATCAAAGAATTGTTGGTGACATGAAAATCAGCATTGGTTTCAGTAATGAGTTCCGGATCCTGTGAGGTCTAAGTAGAGTAAACAAACATCAAGACCATAACGGTACTTCAGAAGATGAGGCATCCCTTCAGAAGAGGAGGAATGACTTCCTCTTCATGAATCTTCTTGAAAGACTCTCATGGGTTAAGACCTTGGAATAGAGAGGGCGCTAAGAAAAGCCATTCATATCCACCTTATTCCAAAGTAATCACCACCTCACTAGTATTCCATCTAAGAGAGAAAAGAATTTGGAAAAAAAAATAAATCAGGAGGCCTTTTGGACAAGGAAATCCTGGAAAAAAATCAAATATATAAAAGGAATTTTACAGAAGATGGAAGGAAGGAAAAGTAATTTGGGAAAAGTACAGGGAGATTGTCAGAGCATGCTTTCCTTACCGAAGACCTGTAATTGAATCTGGCCAGCGATGTCAGAGGCAGCAAGAAATGTTACTACAAATACATAGATGACAAAAGGAAGACTCTCAGAATAATATGGGCCTGCTGGTGAATGGAAAGAGTGACACAGCATATGGGAAAGGCTGAGATATTGAATGCTACCTTTGCCTTGGTATTTTAGTTTGCCTTAGTAAATTAGTATTTACTTTAGCATTTACTTAGATCAGTCTTCAGGAATCCCAGGGGCCTGACACCAAGGATAAAGGATGGAAGATTTTACTTTGGTTTAAAGGATCAGGGCACAGAATATTTATGCAAAATGGCTATATAATCCGTAATCCCTGATGGAATATACCCAGCAGTTCTGATGGAGCCAACTGATATCATTGTGAGGCCACTCTTGATAACCTCTGAATGGTTGTGGTAATTAGGAGAGATGCCTGAAGGTTGAAGGAAATCAAATACTACTTTTGTTCTCAAAAATGGTTCTCAAGGAACTTTACCAACCTTACCTTGAACCCCAGGAAGGTGAATGACCAACTAATCCTATAAAATATTTCCACACACAAGAAGACAGGTAACAGGAATACTCAGCATGAATTCACCCAAGGAAAATCCCTGAGCAGCCTCATAACTTCCAATGATCAAATGACAGACTTAACAGTTGAAGGGAAAGCAGTGGATATTGTCTACCTTGACAAGTAAGGATTTTGAAACTGTCTCCCATAAGATTCTCATAGACAAGATGTTGATGTATGGGGTGGATGAGGATTGAGCTGGATTAAAAAGTGGCTGAAAGGCTGAACACCCCAGAGGGTGGTGTTCAGTGACACAAAATCTAGTTGGAAGACAGCAGCTAGCCAGGGACTAATAATGGGCTCAATCCCATTCAACATCTTTGTTAATGATTTACATGATGGAACAGAGTGCACCCCCAGCAAACTTGCTGAGGACAACACAAGGCAGAGTGGCTGATATGCCAGACAGTTGTGCTGCCATCCAGAGTGACCTTGACAGGCTGGAGAAGTGAGCTGACAGGAACATAGTGAACTTCAACAAGGAGAAAGTGAACAGGGAAAATTCAAAATCCTCCACTTGGAGAGGAACAACCTAAAGTAAAACACCAGTACTTGCTGTGCACTACTCAGACGGAATGCTGCTTGACAGAAAAGGACATGGGTTTCCAGTTGGTCACCAACTTGAACATGAAGCAGCAATTTACCCTTGTTACAAAGCAGGCAAATGCTATCCTGGACTGCATTAGACAGAGCAGGTTAACGGAGATGATCTTTCCTCTCTGTTCGGGACTAGTGAAGCCACACGTGGAGTCCTGTGCACAGTTCTGGGCTTTCCACTACGAAAGAGAGGTGGTCATACTGGAGACAGTCCAGCAAAGGGCCATAAAGATGATAAAGGGACTGGACCATTTCCTCCAGTGAGGAAAGTCAGAGGTAGCTGAGACTGTTCAACATAGAGATGATTCATTTAGCTGTTTTCTTTTAAGAAAATCTCAATACCCAAAAAAACTTGAATGTTAAAGCAGACGACCAATGTAATTTAAAATTTCTTTACCACTGTTAACACAGTTGCAAGTATGGCCTGAAATTAATACTGAGCTCCACTGCAGTTTTCAATATTTTAGCTCTTGCTCTCCCTGGTGGATCTGCTTAACATAACGACACTAATGCCTTCATAAATCTAGATTTTATTGCAAGGAAAGGTTAATTAGCACATTTTCTTCACCTCCAGTAAAAGTCTATATTTATGACAGTGATGTTTTTAAGTTAAAAGAAAATTCAGCTACTGTGAACCAACCTCCCAGCTAAAAGAACTTAGATTTAAAACTTACTATAACTTACAATTCAAAAGATGCATATAAGTTACTATTTATATTTACTGGAACAATTTGGCAAATTAAGCAGACAATCTGAAAACAATTCACATTAAAGCAAATTATTCTCTTTCCTTTAATAACTATTCAAAAAAATAAAGGAAAAAATATCAGAAAATAAATTAGATTTCTAAGTGCTTTTTCTTTTAGCAATTTGAGAGTTATTATCTATAGATTCTGGGATCCTATGAGGCTTTTTCCAATCCTCTGTGAAGAGAGAATTTTTTTTTTTTTTTTTCTAAGGCTTGTGAATCAGGGACAAACTGCATACATAGTGAGTGAGTTTGAATTTCTGTTTCTTTACTTAGACAAGAGATTACTCTGATCCCTTTTTTTTTTCTTTTTTTTTCTTTTTTTTTTCTTTTTTGCATTAGCTGCTACATAAAGCAACACAAATTAGGAGAATACCTAATACTCCTAGCAGAATACCCTCTACAATTCTAGCATTTATGTATGTTTCATTAAACCCTTTCACCACATCTCACCTGGAACACAGATTGCTTGTATTCAATTATGTTACAACATTTTTTGAGCCTGTTTCCCTAATAGTGACAACACTGATTTCCTGTTTTGTCATGATGGAAGATACTACTCATTTCACAATGAATTGTGCTATTATATCTTTGCAAAGGGAAGTATCACCTTCCATTATTTATTATTTGGCTTAGCTAATCATTTTCAATTCACAGTAATTCAGAGTTGGAAGGGACCACCCACAAGGATCATCAAGTCCAGCTCTTAAGTGAATGGCCCATGCAAGGATTAATCCCACAACCCTGGTGTTCTTATCACCTTCAGAACCATGTTCTAACCAAGTGAGCTAATCTTGGGCTCACATCATTGATAAACATGCATGTCTGGAAAGCAGGAATCCTAAGAACAAATGGCATAGGCCTAGATGAAAAAGCAGGCTTTTTGAAAAAAAACACAGTAAAAATCGGTATGGTTTGAGAGAAAGGAGGAAGCAGCTTCAGTGGAGATAAAATCCGATAAAATAATTTAAACCATTTTGGTTCTGGGGTGAAATGAGTCATAGAAGTTTACAACTGAGTCCAGCAGAGATAATTACATATTAATATTTCACTATTAAACAGGACACTAAATAATTTTGTGAGCTTCTAAGAGCATTCCTATAGTGACACTCAGGTACTTATGGAGAAATTTTTTCCAAAGTCTCCAACATAGGAGTGTCCCCCTGATCTTTTTCAGCCTTCTGATGTTTGCATTTTGATTTTTGCATTTTTGTAGTGGAGTTTCTCACAGATTTTCATGTCAACAAAGTGATGTTATTGTAAACTGTCCTTCCTGTTTATCATTCCTCTCTTGAGGAGGGACAATTGATAGACTTCTAGTTTGACCAGTGTAGTGGGAGAGGTGCTAACCTTGTCCTCCAATCCATGCTCATTATCCAAAATCTGTATAAATCGAAATAAAAAAATAAACTTCCCTCTTTTTGCCCTGATGACCTGACGGTGTGCATGTCCTTCATTTTGTGTCCTATAGTGACATAGGAGTGCATACAATCAATAAATACCTACCTGGAGATTCTTTCAACTTTTCCATATTTCAGATATTAAGTGAATTTCAAACCATATAACTTGCTCAAGATCTTTTCAGCACCTTTTGTTTCATTTCATTCATGAAGTTCTGTGCAAGTACAGGTTATTTTTCTAGGCAATGATTTATGCCGTATTTCTGCTTCTGGCAGCTGTAGGTAGAACAACTATAAGAGGAAAACCAAAATGCAATAGAAAATAATCATTGTTGTATCATGGCAAGGTGATAGTTTTTATTTATTTATTTATTTATTTAATTAAAGTACAGATCCTTCTTGACAGACCATTTAGAAATCTTCAGCATCATAATCTAAAAGGACACTGAGCATTTTCCAACAGCTCTAACAAGACTGGCAATCCTTTTTATTTTCCTCTCTATTTACTCTTTTCTTTTTTTTCTTTATTTTCTGGATATAATAGATATATTTAGATATTGGACCTCTTGCATTGGCATTATTAATTCAGCTCCCTCCAGGGAAAACATATTTCTAGTTTTAAAGCTTTCATACATATTATATTTTAAATGCAATCTAGTAGCAATTTATAATTCCTTGTTAAAAAAAAGAAAAAGCAACTTAACTTTGTGTTGGGAAACACATTAATACTTTGAAGAAACTTCTTAAGAAAATCCTTGGAATAATTAAATTGTCAACAGCTGAAAGCATCAAAACCAGGTTTTGCTGTTCACCATAATTGCCTCAGCAGGAAAAAAAACTATCAATATTGCCTTCTGAAGTTCAATGCAGTTTCCATTCAGTGCACTCTTACTTTGATTTTCTAATATATTACTTTGAAACCTATGAGCTGAGACACTCATTACTTTTGACTAAAAATGGCTGTAAAATTGATGGGAAAGCTGATTTAGACAGCACACTCAATAAAAAGCCCCTTTTAAGATGCTTTAATGACAAAATCTTGGTGACCAAGGATCCATGTGTCTTTCCTGCATAGTATGAAAACAGAATTCTGTTTTTCAGTTTTTGCTTCCCATGGAGATAGAAGTAAATATGAAGATTAGTCACATCTCCGACATAATCATATTCACTTTGAAAGCTGTAGTACACATAGAAATATATCTCAGAATTATTTTAAATACTTCCTTATAAAGGTGGTTGTGTATGTTTGAAATAGACTAAAAAAAGGTGCAAATAGAAAAATTAGATATGAGAGACTAAGAGAATAAAAATGCAGAGGCAGTTTCAGCACATAAACCATAAGTATACCAAAGATAGAATGGCCAGACTCAAACCAATAAACAAATATTTATGTATATTCCAAATAAATATTTATATATTATTCCATTTATGTATTTTCAATCAGCTAAAGCAATCAGGATGTTAATAGTATAAGGAACCCTGAATTTACTGTACAAGATTATTTGCAAAACTTATTGAAATTAGATTTACCTAGCTTATTTGTAGAGAGCTTTTGTCTCTGTAGAAATATTGAATCTATTTCTGAATTCACTCTGTGAATAATCACACTTTTCTCCACTCTGAAAATGTTTAAATTGTTTTTTAAATACAGAACTGATGAACATATCTTATAAATGACATTTTAGAAAAGAAAGGCCTTATTACCTTAAGTATTTCCATAGTCATTACAACTGGAGTATTATGCATATAGAAAAAAAATGGCACATTTAGTTCAGAGATGAAGAATGCAGTTTTAATTATTTCTATACATTGGAAGAGTAGACAGATTTAATACCTGTACAACTAAAAGGAAATCACAGGAATATTTCAAAATTTTCATCGTTCTAAACATCCTCTACAATATGAGGTATTTCAGCCTTTTTGTTCACTTCTTGAAGAGTTCTTACAGAAGGCAGAATGCTGATGTAGAGAGACAAAGTATGCATTTTATATGTTTCAATTTTTTTAAAAAATAGAGTCTATAAAGAGTTGTCCATTTTTTTCACTGTTTTTCAATACATTAGAACCAATTAGAATAATTTTCTGGTAGTATGTCTTGTTCTCCATGCCTTGTTGTAAGTGGAAGAGTTATTAAAAAAAAAAAAAAAAAGAAGGCTGAATAGTCAGTTATAAATGTTTAAAATATAGTTTACTTACTTTTTACCTTCAATTTTTATCATTTGAAAATAAGTACATCCTGTTCCTCAAAAATATTTTTATTGCTTCTGAAGGAATCAAGACTGTGTCAGATGAGTTCATACAGATAGGATGAACAAGGCCTTTTACTGCATACTATCCTTACTACTTATTTAAGTACAAACTTACCATTTTAGTGTCATAACGAATATGTTAGACATAGATATCCTGGTGAAATATTAATACATGTATAATGTATAATTGTGAGCAACCCTATACTTAGCATTTCAATCATATAAGCACACAAAGCTTGTAGACCCTTAGAGTTATATCTTTTATTCTGAGGCTAAATATAATTTTCAGTGAATCACCAGGTATATGAAGTCTCAATGTAATCAGTGAAGAATGTCTAATTATCTAGATATTGGTCTAAATATTGGTGAGTCTCTTTCAGGGAAGTGCTGGGAGCTATGTCTTTTTCCGTTCGCTACACAGTGGGTTTACTAAGTTTCAACCCTTTTCATGATGTAATATCTTTAAAAGGATTATAAAGTATAGGTAAAACTAAGGGTCTGAGCTTTACCCATTCAACCAAGTCAGTTAATAGGTATTATTTTATTCCAACAAATAAAACAATAAGCTATAAACAACTGACTTGTAATGATTCACAAAATTTGTGATATATAAACAAATATATCAGTTATAAATGACTGTTAAAACTGAGTTAAAAAAATCTTTGTCATACACCAGCAAAACATATATACACTGAATTATTTCTGTAATTTTGTGATAGGGATAATTTTACTTTTCTTTTTAAAGCACAATATTATCCCCTTTGCAATAATTTACTGTGTTCTGAGTTTTCTGAAACCTGATGTTGTGCATCATCAACACACAAAATGCAGTATTTGAAACACATCATTTGGACGACTGAAATTTACTGGGCTTATCCATCAAACCTCTAAAGTAATTTTGTAATTGCTGCATGTATCGCCAGAAAAACCACCAAAACCAAAAGAGCAAACAAAGAAACAAAAAAAGTCCCAACCAACCAACCAGGAAAAAAAAATCAAAAAAACCACCCAAAATGTATTGCAGGAACATTTTTTTTTTCTTCCATGTGATTCTGCCCATTAAGCAATTTTTTTGAATATCCCTTATAAAAAATCATCTTTTACTGCAGTATTAGAAAGGATCATTACAAAATTGTGCTAGAGGCTGGATTTGTACCAAAGAATTAATCTGTTAACAAAAGATAATACAATTCCTTGAATGCAGACAGATGGCCTATGATCCATTTTATCTTTCAGTCCAAGATCTAAATGTTGTTGCATTCTAAGGTTTTATTTAATTTGATTGTTCATATTCCACCTCTATTTCTCTTCTAATGCTTTGTTTGATTTTTTCCTTACAAATAGAAATCTTTTTTTTAAAAGACATGATAAAATAGAAGAGAAAGTCAAGATAAATTTCCCCTATACATAGAAATGAGTTATAAAACTAGCATTTTTTTCTATAAACATAGGTAAGATATGGATAAGAAGAAAAAATTTTATAATATGACCTTGTCATAACTAAGAAAATTTTAAAGAGAGACATTGTGGAGTTTATCCTTGGTGATACTCAAAATCCAACCAGACATAGCCCTGAGAAGGCTGCTCTGGCTAACCCTGATCTGGGCAGGGATTGGACTAGCAGATGTCCATGTGTCTCTTCCAAACAAAATTGTCCTGACTCTATATCCATAGGAGTCTTTTCTCTGCAATCCTGTAATACCACAAAATATCTTGGCAGGGGATGTACTTTTACAGAGAATGCCCCATAAGCATCTTATATAATGGTGTTGAAAGCAACATTTAAATTAATATGAAATTTGAAGCTGCAGAAAATATTAGCAAATATTAATCCACGTTCAAAAACTTTTAGATTGTTTGTGTAATTGGGATAACAGATGCTAAAAGTAGTTCAGTACAAAAAAATAATTAATTGGATAACAAGCAGGTAATGCTGGGCAATTTTTTATGGAAAGAAACAGTCATTGAGCCTAGTGATCAGTAAAAGTTTTTCATTGCTATTCTGAAAAGAAAAAAAAAACAACAAAACAAAAACAACAAACTCAACCATTCTGCAAGTGACAAAGTGTGGGAAACATACTGTGTTTACAGTCACCTTGCTTTATTAGTGGGGGAATACTGATTTTACCCTGTAAGTTTTGCAATTTCACAAAGTAGACTTATTCTCTTAATGTCAATATGTCAAATTAAAAGTTAATGCTGTTACTTGTATGATGCTCTTGCAGTCTCATTTATCTCATAATGACTCATTGGCTTTTCTTTACTACACCATGATTAGACAGGGAACTGCTATGAACAGAAATGACAGTAAGCAAGACACCAAGTGTAGATATCGGGGGTGTTTTTTGCCCAAAGATTCTGAAGTCATCAGAAACCCAATGTCTTTTTACATGGCTGCAAGAATTAGTTCTTCCCCTCTGTCCTGCACGTTGTATACAAAATTGTGTACATATGGACGTGCATGCATACATATGCCCTTATAAATATATACAAGCTCACATAGATACCCATATGATTTTGCTGGTATTTTGCTTTTCTGGGACTTATTTCCATGTCCCAGAAAAGTAATTTTCTAGGAATGTTGTTAGTTGCAGAAAAAATAAACAAACAAAGCCAAAACCAAACAAACACAAAACAAAAACAAAAACAAACAAAACAAAACAAACCACACCAGACCTCAGCATCAATGTCAGAATCCAACAGCCTCTGACAAAGTACTTCACCCATGGAGGGTGTACTACTTAATATCAAATTCACTTATTTTAAAGATAGCTGATATTACATGGTATTTCTGATTTATGTGTGGTAATATGCGTGATACAGAGTGATACAATGGCAGGACAAAATGCATGCTACACTTAGCAAGATACACCAATTGCAATATCCAATTGCAACATACAATTCAGTCACCATAACAATGGGATTCCCATTACTGGTCTTCATGATGTGCTCACTCTCACAGTGCTGGGCAGATCCAGTCACCAGGGGGGAACACATGCTATATAAACCAGCTAAAGCCCCTTGCTCTCATCAAAGTTCTTGTCCTACATGTGTAGTTTTACAGGCTGTGTTGGGCTGACCTGTGTACATACACATCCTCCGTGTTGTTCTAGCTAAGGAGGGGAGACATTCACAGTCTTTTGAGTGTGAATGAACTCAGGGAGAAACGTTTACAGCAGCAATTGATACACCCTAAAACAAAAGCCACCCTAAGGTTGTTGTCACACTGACACAGGGTGTTATTGAACATAGAATGGTGTCACTAATTTCAGCAACAATATATCTGCCTTTTTCACATTAAAATTTGCAAAGCCTTCATAGTGTAAGTAGGCAATTAATGTAACATAGAAAAGTTTTTCCAAGCAGAAGGCTAGTCTGACAACTTGAAACATCATCAAGAGGAAGGAACGGTTATCCTTTAATTGAAAATAGAGTACAGCTTTATTCTACCCTGATGTCTTCAGAATTCACAGGCATACACTTTCAGAAAACTTCTTGTTTCTATGGACAGCTCAGCTATTATTAAAAAAATAAAAAGGCAATTACAAACAATCATACAAATGACTAAGCTACGCAGCATGTCAGCCCAGAGGCCCATCAGTCTAACATTCTGTCTTAAACAGGAGCTGAAAGGAGACTACTGTGAAACAGCATAGTTATAGGACCCACATGCAGTGATATTTTCCTAGACTATTCTGCAACCCTCCAGCAATCTGCAAATTCACAAGCCTGAAGAGATATTTTTGTTTTCTAATGGCCATCAAGGGAATTCTTTCCTCCATAAATTTATAATAACCATAATACCTTGTGACAAGGTGATCTGCACCTTAATTTTACACACTGAGAATCTACCAAGAGGCAGTAGGACTGATTTCTGCTATTCTTTAAATAGTCAACAGATCTGTATTACTATGCACTACTTCTCCCTATACCAACTTCTATCCTACTCTACAGATTCCTAATTAATTCATTCAGTATTATCGTGCTTAGCTATCTTTCATTCTTCCTGTAAGAAAAAGATTTAAAAAACTACTAGCATATTCATGCAGATGGTATGACTGATAAACTCTGATGGATTTTCAGAAGAACTGGTTTAACCTAACAGCAAGGAAGTGATTCTTAAACCCAGATGAATTTTTTTTGGTCAAACTACGTGAGATGGAATCTTATTCCAAACTATTCAATGAAAAATGAGAAGAGAATAAAAAATGCTTTCTACAACACAGTTCTTATTTTCTTTATAGCTCATGCTGTCAGCAATGTTCAAATAAGAATAAAAGATTCTCTTTGCCTTGCAATGGAGCTATTTGTCTTTTTTTTTTTTTTTTCTGATTTTATTTCCTATATAACTTTCAAGCATACCAGTACCTACCACAAGGTTAATCATTGTATTGCACTCAGGCAGCTTGTTTGATGTTGCACTTTTTCATAAGCTACCTATATGATTTAGAAGTTTAATTCCCACTTACATTAAATGAAACAGTCCTGTGAAAGAAGACAAGATGGTTGTCATGCTCACAAAAAAAAAAAAAAAAAAAAAAATTACTCCTAGAAATT
>VXBB01010666.1:59576-84653 GCA_013399915.1 Illadopsis cleaveri
ATGGTTGTCAGGCTAAAAAAAAAAAAAAAAAAAAAATCTACCCCTAGCAATTACAATTATTTTCTTGTATATATGCAGCTTTTTTTTAACCTTAGAGGCAATTACTATTTATTATTAATATAAAATAGAAAATATTTAGAAGGGGAAATTAAGACATATATACCTTATAGCTGTAATCTGATGAGTTTGGCAACACTTGGGTTATGTGGTCTGAAGTTCAAGTTTCTACTCTGATTATGAAGACAAAGTTTGAACCTGAGGTTATAGTTGTATTTTATATTGCTGAATAAAACAAAGGCAGGCATCAATCTGTGGTTCCAGAAGTAAGTGGCATGGGTAAACCCAAGTTTAAACTAGGTAGAACTCAAATCTTTTAACCAACTGGGGGCACAGTCCACAATATTCTGTCATTAGCCCAAATTTAATCTCAGTTCATGCTGTACTGATACCCTGGCTCTTGATGTATTGTCCTTTGACCAAGATTATTGTCACAGACAAATTGCCAGCACTCTGCCACTTGATATCCTGACCCTTTACTGATAGCAGCAGCATGGGCAGGATGCCATCTATACTATCCATGTGGTGTGATACTCTCAAATCACTGTGGTGGAGTCAAAAGGCAGTGCAGCTCTCGTGTATTAGAGGCTTTTGTGTGTTGGTTGTTGCTGCCAGATTACCAGGATACTAAGTGTCCCAGGCACTCTGTCAGAGACCTGGCATCACCTATGGTCCTGTATTTGCTATCAGTGATTGGGTGAGTTGTACACTCATGCCTGTTCAAAATGTCTGAAATGTGATGATTCCATTGTATACATTAAGCAATGCTTCTAAAGGGGAGGATATATGCTGTGAGTCTCAGGGCAAGGCTCCAGAACACGTGAGACTGCCTGAGAGTATAAAAGCAATCTGACATTAATGGGAGAGGACTATGTAGAGATGAAGGGGTCACTCCTGTTGAAGAGGCATCCTGTTGCATTTTGGAAGCTGTAACTGAAGGGGACTGTTCTCCAAGCTATGCCCATTATTTTCTTGGGAAAACAACTGAAACAACTTGGGTGAAATTGTTTGGAAGTGTGGAAGAACTGCATCAAGTGTCTGACTTCTTTCACTGATGCTCTTTTTTCCTGCTCAGATCCAGTTGTAGTGTTTGATGGGTTCACCAAGATCCCAGAATGGTTTAGTGTCACCAAAAGAAGCAATCCTGTTCTCTTCAAAACGTCTTTACTCCTCTACTTTTTGTAAAGTTCCTTCCCTCATGCAACTGCACACCTTAGGCCCAGGTTCTCAAATGTTTTACTGACTGAAGTTCCAAAGGAACTTTGAGAGTTTTGATTCTGTTTGACAGCTTTTGTTGTTTAGGGGATTTTTGATTTCTTTTTATATTGGACGTTGATTAAGGAGAGAGCTATTACCACAAAAACATTTTGAAACAGTTCAATTTTTTTCCCACCAAGATGAATTTTTAATGGGTTGCTTTGAAAAAAAAAAAAAAAGATACCTGAGTTGCCCAGAAAAAATAAAAATTACTTTGCATATTGCTTGTCTCTTGAATTTTAAGAATAGAATATAGCTGTGGAAAAGATAAATGACTTGACTTACATCCCAGCTGCAGTTCATTGATTTCCTTTTTAGTCTAAAAATTAACCTTTAAAGACACAGAACTGTACAACAGCTTAGGAGAAAGACACCTATTGTAGGGATATGGATGTCAACACGAGAAAAGCAGTAAAAATGGTTTAAATCTTTAGGAGTTAATACTGTAACTGTGTATGTGGGACAAACAAACAATTTGTTGCTAATTACAAAGACTGAAAATCAACTAACAAATGTTTCTGCACTTATTAAGAATTTATTTAAATTCTTCTAGCTGGTTTAGAATAAAAGAACAGCTAAACTATACATGGTTAACATTCACTGACTAACAAGACAACTTCATTAATTATAGCTTTAAAATTGAAAGGAAAACTAAAGAATAAATTATATAGCTTATGAAATAAAATTAAACAGAATTAAATTCTTGTAATTTTTTTCATAATTTAAAAGAAAAATATTGCTATTTTATATAGCAACAACAATATATTTTTTATAAAATATATGTTAGGATTTTAACTTTCTGCTACATCTACATTAAGTTCAGTTTTACTTTTCAAAGGTTTTGCATGAAAGAACATGGTACTAATATTTTTTGTAAATCATTAAGGATTTACACCAACAGAAGAGTAAGGATTATGAAATACTAATTATAATTAAGTACTTATTAAGCATTCCAAGCACCACTAATATTTCTAGCATAAAAGCCAAACTCTACTGATGTTAATTACATTAATCATCTCATTATCTTCTCCGGGACTGGCATAAATGAGTTAGACAATTAAGGTGGTTCTTTTTTTCACAGATATATCTGTACAACATACAGATTGGTACTGAGGGGTGTATTGAAATAAAATCCCATTACTTTTCCAAATTGCTTAATTTTATTTTCCTATGGAGAAAGAGCAAATACAATACTTCCCCAGTATACAAAATATAATTTTCTGTTTTAATTAACTTTTAGAAATTTTGACTTGATGGAGGTTCTTTTTCTCACTTTTTCTCTTTTCTTAAAAAAAAAAAAAGCAAAAAGTATCTTTATTGTGGAATTTTCTAGATGAACATGTACATCCCTAATTTATTCTGCAATACACTGAAAAATTTATAACGGAAAGTAGAATATTGTCCTATACAGTCAAAAGAAAGAAAAAACCCACAGCACAGTTCATAAAGACATTGGTGGTAAATGACCAGTGATCACTCAATCCATCAAAATCCTTTTTAGCATCGCTTGCCTCTTAGGTTGCCATCTAATTCTTGCAGCTTTTTCAATGCATTTTGACTCAACAATTATGCTTCATAGGCAATTCTGCACATTCATGAGTCTACACACAATCAAATGTTTCTTGACATTTGCTCTTTAATTTTTGTCTCCTTTTCCCCTCCTCTCCTTGCACAAATCTGACCTGCACTGGGTTTTTTTTTTCACTATGAAGACAAGAATACAATAATTTGTGTGTTAAGTCTGAGAAGCCTTTTTATTGAATAAACCTTTGAAATACTTATCCCTTCCCTTCAAAATTCCAAACAAACAAAAACCCACTCAAACCTGTTATTATTATTAGAATGTGGGAATGCTTGAGAGAGATTTCAAGACAAATATTGTAAATTTACTGACAAGTTTGTCTGGGGTGAGATATTCATATGTATAAAAGAAATTCCAAAAATCAATGAAAGATTGTATCACAGGACCAGGTTCCAAAATAAGACTGTACTTACTGCTGCTATTTGTTGTAGTACCTTGTCTGATTTAAACACAAATAAATTATATTTTATAAGGCCCTGATTTTTCACATACATCCTTCAGAGAAAAAAAACCAAAACAAAATAAAACAACAAAATTAGAGTATTCTAACAATATTCAAACTTTCCAATGACTACTGTTTAGAACTGTGAGCACTGTATAGTCTGTTAGAAAAAAAACCAGCAGAAGTATTTCAATAAAACAAAAAAAAATGAAACTTCTCTTTGTTCATTTATAATTCAACTAGATACATTTTTAGAAAAAATATCCAGGCTTGTCTGTTACTACCCTACCTGATTATTTCTGTTGGTATACCACCTCAAATAAGTAATTTTTCTTTTTTTTTCTGCTTTAAACTGTTTTCTGTTATCACTTGTTCATTTTCTACATAGATATATATTCCTATATATATATTCTATACATATTAATTTCAAACTACTCTGTAACTGTTTTGGTTAATCTGCCATAATGGAGTGTTATGTTTTAAACATTTTCTTTTTGTAATGAAGATGCTAGAACTGGCCATGCCATTCTATTATTATTTCTGCCCATGAACAGTGAAGAAGTACCCTTCTCATTACTCAGTAGTATTCTCTTCATCCAATCTTGATTCTTTGCAAAACTCACACTGGCATAGTTATTTCTATTTCATTCAGATTGTATTGATTTCTTTGTCTTATTTCAGATAGCTCCAGAAAATGTAGGATATCTTTCCTTTCCTGTTTGAAATTTAAAAGTCCAAGGAAAACGTCGGTTGCTGAAATGATTATTTCTCTTCAGAAGAAACAAAGGCAACTCTTCTTAGAGTGTGCATCTTTCAGTTCTCCTGCTTCTTACAGCTACTATTGCAACATAAGTGCAACCTTTGAATTATAGTATATTATTAATGTGTTTGAGAAAAGTCCCTTTGAAGTCTGATGAAAAGACTACAGGGAGAACCTTTTATAATATTTCTTATATGGATTTCTTTTATAATAATTGATTCTTGTTCACAAAATGGAAAATTCTTGTTGCCATGGCTCATACAGGTTTTGCTCTTAATTTGGTATCGGTCTTGCTGAAATTCAAAATTGCGTTTTAGTGATGTTGCATGCTGCAATGTTTTTATTACCACAAATTTGGGGTCCCAAGCGAGGATTTCGCTGTCTTGGCACTATGCTTAAAGAAGGAAACAAGCCATAAGAAGAACATATTTCTTAATTTTTTCTTTTTTTTAACTTAAATGTATCAATACATATGTACCTAGTCTCATATGCATAAAATTATTGTATTTCAGCAGTTATCACTTAACATCAGTCGTATAGAAAAAAAGTAGAATTCTCAAAGTCTTTTGGGATTTTTAGCTCCTAATAATGTGGGTAGGTTTGCTTTTGCCTTTTATCCTTTTTCTTATGACATTAGTAACTATTAGTGAATATTTGAGCATCCAAACCCAAATATTTCTATTTCCAGAATATCTCATGAACTTAAATGAGACAAAGGAAAGTCATTGTTAGATAGGAAAAAAAATGAAAGGCATGATGACAAAGACAAGCAGAGAAATGAAGATTAAATAAATAGTATAGATTAAAGCATAAAGCTTTTTTGTTCAATGAATAGTTTTTGTTCAGTAGATTCTGTAGCACTTACTCCACAGGTCTAGTTTTATAAAGAGTATAAAGTAGTTGATAACACATTCTGTTTACCTCCCAAAATATGTACCGTTTATGAATTAGCTTTGACCTGCATTTTGTAATACCATCAACTTCTGGTATTTGGAGAACAATTTGGCCTTATGTCTAATTACTAAAATATAGTGCAAAGAGCTTATTAAACATATTTGATGTTTAAACCATTAGCCTTTAATTATGAAAACACTAAAGAATCAGTTCTGATACTTATAATTGATTTTCAGAAGAAAATCCTCTGACAGTTGTGTAGCAGGATCAGACCCGCAGAAGGAACGACGCAGGCAGCAGCAGGTGAAGGGAAAGCTAATGATACTTTATTCTAAATTCTTCCTCATCCGACTCCATATATACAGTTTGGACAGAGGCCAAGAGATTGGTCACTCAGGTTGCCACCTCTCTGACCTGGATGGTGAATACCACCATCAATCACATTCTCCTCCCAAAGGAGAAATATGAAAAACAATCTAAAAATATACATTGTTGATGTTGAAGCTGCGTGAGAATCTACTTGCAAGATTCCAAACACTCAAAACCAAGAAAGCTGAGGGCAACACAGTTGCATTTGAAGTCTTAGCTCTTATTTCCCCTGCCAGCATTTGATCCAAAGTGCCGCAATATACAGCAATTCTGACACAAACATCAGTGGGGATTTCATCAGTGTCTCTTACTTGTTCTTCAATAAATAAAAATATTTGGAGTTTTTTCCTAAGACATTATAACATGATAAAAAAAATCTGCTCAAATGAAATTTTCCATTGAAAAATTTCAAAAACATATTGGTGAAAAATATTGGTTCAAATTTGAAGAAAAAACTATAAATCATATATAATATTCATTTAAGCATAACACTTTTCTCGAAGAAAACAAATATTCCTGAATTTTGCTCGATGGTTGAATGTTCAGAAGTTCATTTAAAGTCTTTAACTTTGGGATGTAATGGATTCAAATTTGCAAAGTCAAAGATTTCTTGTATTAAATACTCATCAGGTGGTTGCTCCTAAGTAGCAGAGACACGTGTTAACTCATAGAGTCTATAAGCAGAGTGTACTATTGGTCACTTTTGCTTTTCATTTTCATAGTTTTCTGGTGTACCCAAGAGGTTTTTCTTGGCCAGAAACCAGTATTTCTCATTCTCTGCCCCTAAAATTATTTCCGTGCACTACTAAACCAGGATTTTTATTTTTTTTTTTCTTTTTTTAAGCCTAGGATATGCAATTCATACACAGTGAATTAAAAAAAAAAAAAAAAATCTATTTCAAAATTTTTTTTTATGATTGCCATGATTTAATCCCAGTAAGCAGTGAAGATCCACATAGCCACTTGCTTACTCCCGCACCAGTCTGAAGTGGGAGACAATCAGAGGATAAAGTTAGGAAACTCCTAGATTAAGGTAAAGACATGCACACAAGCAAAGTAAAGCAAGGAATTAATTCACTGCTTCCCATGGGCAGGCAGGTGTTCATCCATCTCCAAGAGAGCAGGGCCCCATCTCATGTAAAACTGACTTGCAAAGACAAATGCCATCACTCCAAGTGTCCCCCTTTCCTCCTTCTTCCCCTCACTTTATATACTNCCCTTTCCTCTTTCTTCCCCTCACTTTATATACTGAGCACAATGTCATATGTTCTGGAATAGCCCTTTGGCCAGTTTGGGTCACCTGTCCCAGCTATGTCTCCTTCCTGCCTCCCATGCTCAGCAACAACAAAACATTTCTATATTATCAGCCCTGCATTCACCACAAATCCAAAACCCAGCCCTATACTACCAATTGTGAAAAAAAAAATTACTCCATCCCAAACCAGCGCAGTGAGCTAAAATCTCAGACGAGAAGAGTAGGAAGAATAGGGTGCTACCACTTTATAGAGCTCTGTTGCAGCAGCCCTCTTGTTAGCGGGTAAAAATGAGCCAAGACACAGACTTCCAGTTTATCACAGCATGAAAAGGGTCGTGGTTTATTCTTTTTTACAGTTCAGCCATCCTGACATCAACTATTCANAGACAGCTGGGACTTGGTCTCTTTCTCCAGGCACCAACTGACAGAACGAGAGGACACAGTCTTAAGCTGCATCAGGGGAAATATAGGTTGGATATTAGGAAGAAGTTTTTCACTGAAAGAGTAATTAAATACTGGAATAGTCTGCCCAGGGAGGTGGTGAAGTCACCATCCCTGGATGTGTTTAAAAAGAGACTGGATGTGGCACTTGATACCATGATCTAGTTGAGGTGTTAGGGCTGGGTTGGACTTGATGATCTTGAAGGTCTCTTCCAACCTACACGTTCTGTGATTCTATTTCCCTCACAGCCTCTAACTGCTGGTTATTGCCTGCCAAACTATGGCTGGAGGTATTGGTTTTCAGACTCTGGATGCAGGCTTTTACCCAGCTAGACTGTGACTGCAGGTTCTAACAACAGGCTCTAACTACAGGCCCAGACTGACCTCACAGCAGTGATTTTCTCCTCAGAAGCCACCTTCTTTATGGTTCTCTCTTCCTCAAGGCCACTCCTCCTCTTCCTTGATCCTCCTCTCACCAGCTAACCCACTCCCTTTTATCACACTTACCTTTGTTGGATATAGCTGTGACTCATCAGAGGTGAGACTGTATTGGGTAATTAAAACAGCCACTACTTATCAGGGGCAAGGTCACCTGTATTCCCTTCTCCTACAGAGCTCTGAAAAACTGAATAAATGTATCTGCATAGTGCTTCAACAATCCCTTTAAGCATCTGAAAACCAATGGCATGTGTACTAAAAAACCACTTGTTTATTGTTATTCTTCCTAATTGATACTCATTTCATGTCATTCATTTCACTTAAGTTGGCCATAATAGTTACATGGGTAAATACCAAAACAAAGCCCTGATAGTAATGAAGTCTGTCAATGAATTGGTAATTTTGTGTCTTATGCACCCTCAATAAAGTGCATTGAGAGACAAGAAGTTAATCACTTCATTAAATAAGCCAGTGGCACAGTGTTCACAGGCACTGAGACAGGCTGTTGACCACTGGTTTGCCAGTGTGAACAACCCCAGGCACGCTCTGACTCTGCATTGTCACCCTGGCAAAGAGTCCAGTCTCTCTGGGGCAGTTGTGAGTGCGCTTATCCAGGGAGAAACAGAGTTCAGTAGTATGGCCACGAACCTCTCTGTGGCATCCAGCTTCGGTGTCAAAAAATGGTCCTGGATGTGTTTAATTTATTAGCCCTGACAAGTGTGATTAAGTACAAAAGAGTAGATGCATTTTATTCCTTGAAATGGGTTTTAAAGTTTATTGAGTTTAATGGAAAAGAACCTTTTAAACTTACTGGCATGTAAAAAGGCACAGAGCAATTTCATCTAAATTTAGATCTCTAGCAGCTGCCATCTAAGTTATCCTACGTTCTCATTACGGCCAAAGGAGAGGAATAAATATCTCCACATCTAATTTATGGTAGCTGTCTATCTTATAACAACCTGAAATTTCTTGTGTAGGTGTTTATTTTCCTCTCTCTGATTACAAAGTGATCCTTGTGAAGATTCTGAAGGTTAACTTTTAGAGCTCTAAGCATTTCTTCGAAATTAATCCTAACCTGAATTAGCTGTAAACTGTCTGAAGGTAAAAAACTAGGAGTTTTTTTCTCAGATGTGTGACAACACAATTAAGTTTCTGCTGTTTCCTGTAGTATGAAGTGAAAGTTTGAAACTAGGTTGACTAAGCAAAAGATTTTATAACTATTTAACCTAGAAGCATACTTATATGACAGTTTATACTCTACTTTTTGTTTACTTTGTTTGCTATAGGTCTTTGAATCAGGGATTTTGAGTAACTTAAAGGGCATAGGTATAAAATATTTATGATCATTTTGATCATAAGAAATACCAGTATTTTTAGGGTTTGTATATAGACTAAAAATATTGATAGAGTGATGAGAGCAGATACATATCTCTGGTAAAACTGTAAATGGTATCATATAAAAAATTCTGCTCTGGCAATTTTTTTGCTTGTAAGTCAGACTGAAATGCCTATCATTACATTTTGTGTTATTTCTCTGTCATTTGTAGGATCAGAAAAATTATTGTCAAAATTTTCATGATCTTATCACTGTGAAAATCTCAAATCAACAGCACCACCTTCTCATCTTTTGACTGAGAGCAATCTCAATACTACTATAATGGTAGAGTGAAAAGGCATACCAGTAACACATATTGTGATTTTTTGAAGTGAAAAACAGCAGTGGAAAAGTTAATAAAATGGACAAGACAAACCATAAATTCTACTTAAGGAGATACCCAAGAATAGTGACCAAATTTAGCCTAAGCTATATTGACCTTTTCAAAATTTAATTAAGGAGAATATTTTCTTATCTTCAAGACTAAACCTCTATTATTAGATACTTAAATTATAAATAGAAATATATTTTTATTAATTTCTGTTGTGCTCTCATAGTTTCATACTTGAACTATTTTTTACTTGAAAACTTGAATGTTTTAAATTAAATATTTTTGTAGATGCATGTTTAACTTCTTTAATTTTATTTATGTTTAGTTTCTTTAATTTTGGGGGGGTTTATTATTCTGTTTTTATTTTTGGGCTGATTTTTTTTTTTTTTAATAATTACATTAGCCCACTTTAGAGTTCATTTAATAGTGGAAAAATCATAAAACAGGTTGGGGTTGGAAAACACTTTAAAGATCAACCAGTTCCAGCCACCATGTCATATGCAGGGATAACTTTCATTAGATCGGGTTGTTCCAAGCTCTATCCAACCTGACCCTGAACATTTCCAAGGAATAAAATGTTCACTCTTTCAAAATCTTTAGAAGTTGTTGACTTCTGAAGTTGTAAAAAACTAAAAAAGTCCCTTAAAACACCCCTAAGAGTTGTGAACTAGATTCCGGGTTATACCTTCTGACTCTAGGTCCTGGATCTGTGTTCAAAGGTATAGCACTATTCCTTATTTCTCTTAATTTTAAAATTTCTCTTTGCTTCACAGGATTGACTCTAGGATAGTCTTAATTATTTGACCTCTTTCTACCAACTCTGCTTGCCTCCCTGTCTTGCAAGTATTTAAAGCTTGACAGGAATTAATTAAACTCTAAGATAGAATTGAATCAGAAAATTTATACCTTTTGTACATTTGATAAAAATGACAGATGCTTGCCCAACTGACTTACCTGAAAATTTGCAGTATCATTAGAAATATTATCAGTTCCTAAGTCAAAATGCTGTGTATTCAAAAAATACCTTTTTACTTTCCCCCAGTGTAGCTGTTTGAACCTGGCTGGATGTCAGTCACCCAGCAAGCCACTGTATTACTCCATTCCTCAGCAGGAGGAGGGGAGAAAATAAGATGAAAAAACCCCTTGTGGGTCAAGATAAAGGCAGTTTACTAACACAGCAGTGAACTTCATGAGCACACAAAGAAAGGAAAATAAACCCAAAATTTTATTCTCTTCTTCTCGTCATCAAGCAATGTCTGGCCACTTCCTAGGAAGCAGGAGTTCAGTACATGCCATGGTTGCTCCAGAGGGCAAATGCTGTAAATAACAAATTATGAATGACCCTCTCCCCCATCCTTTTCTCTTCTTTATCTCAGCTGTTATTGTTGATCATGACATACAACATGGAATACCCCTCTGGCCACTTTGGGTCAGCAGTTTTGGTTATATGCCCTCCCAACATCTTGCCCATGCACAGACTTCTGGGGAGAGTGGAGTGTTTGAGAGAGCTCTGAGGCTGTGCCAGCCCTGTTCAGCAGCAGCCAAAACAGTGTGGTGTTACCAACACCTTACCAATGCAAAGCACAGAGCTGCGAGGGCTGCTGTGGGGAAAACGAACTCCATTTCAGCTAGATACAACACACTCAGAACAAATATATATATAAATAATAATCAATGAATAGCAATAAAAATTTAAATAGCAACCAAAAATGCTGAACTTTTCATATGTTCTGTATTTATGTTTTGTAGGAATCTTTCATTCCTCAAACTGATAAGAACTCTCAATTACTTTTGATAATCAGGCACACACACATGATATGTCCACAGACAAATTCTGGGGCTTTATATTGCATATAGGATTTAATATTGATGTTTGCTATAGATTTAGTAAAAAGAGAAAACCTTAAAGTCCTTACTAAGCCACTTCTTTCTAAAAGGATTAATGAGTGCTGGACTTCATTAATTTTAAGTATTTGCTCTGAATCAAGTGCTCTCCTTAATTATTTAGCAACATAAAGCTAGTATGGGGTCAGTTCACAGTAGTCCTCAGGCTGGAAAATTTCTCTTTACCTTGTATTTTTTAGATCCATGTGTATTTTATCTGCCCTTTATTTTTTCTTTTCTTCCTTTTTTTTTTTTTGTCTCTGTTTTTTTTTTTTTCCCCTTTTTTTTTTTTTTTTTTCTTTTTTTTTTTTTTTTTTTTTTTTTTTTTTTTTTAGAGAGAGAGAATCATTTAATACTATCATTAAAATTCACAGTTATTATTAAACATAGTGCTGTATGTGCTACTGGACAGACAGGTACTGCCAAACATCAGCTAGACAGGCAAAGATCAATAATATACCAAATGTACCAACATAAATTTAAAGAATTATACTTCAGGGTTCAAAATGATAAATTCTATTACCATGTGAGAATGTAGTTCCATGTCATCTGACCACATTTTAACTCATTTCAGCTGGCTTTGGATTTTCATCAGTTTAAGTGATAATGAATTCTGACCACTGTCTTTGCTGATCATAGTTTATTGTAAATTCATTATGTCAAGAATGTGACAGCACTCTGGAACAATCTGAGTTATGCTCTTGCTGATGCTGGTGTGTGCAGAGGTAAGGTTGATTACTGTCAATGTGGAAATAAAAAAGGCTGATACCCATGATATCCTGAAAGAAGAGTTGTGGACAGAGGTCTCTCCCTGTGTGTAGTGCAGCAGTCATGTGGCTGTCAGGACACTGAGAATTCTGGCTCCTAATGATTAGAGAAGATTACAAGAAGCATAACAAGTCTTTGAAGTTGTTACAGTTTTTATAAATGAGAAGTAATATGGTGAAACGTGGAATCCTAGAGAAGCTGAATTATTTTTCTTCCTGTAAATCACTTTTGCTTTTGTGGGCAGGGTATTTCATGGAAATTATCCCATAGCTGTAATTTTAGTAGTTTGCTTTTACATTATTTTAAGTATGAACAGAGAAGTCTCTCAGGAAAAGTTTCAACTCTTCTTGAGTTGAAGAAGAAAATCTTAGGGGACTAGAGGCCCATCAGTCTGCAGCACCCCTCTGCAAGGCATGCTCAATTGCAGGAAGGACAAGGAAGGGAATACAAACAGCTGACAAAGAAGTAGCAAGGTCCATTTGATAGCCTTCAAGGAACAGCAAATGTGCTCTGTTGACTTTGTAATGTAATAAAAGACATTAAATTGGGACAGAAAGCCTCAACAAATCCAAAGACAATAGCCAGTTGTAGGGAGCTGGTGATATGATGGAGAAAGCTGCTACCTAGAGGGACATCCACAGAATGGAGGATTATCACCACATTCAACAAAAGCAAATGGGAAGACCTGCCCTTGGATAGAATGATTCCAGTGCAACCATGAAGACTAGGCTCCTGCTGGTTAGAAAGCAGGCTGCTGGAAAAGCATAGGAATGTGAAGGAAAAGAGGCTAAACATGAGCCATAAATGGTCTCATGCAGCAAAGAAAGAAAGAAAGGGCAATCACCTGCTGGACTGTATTAACACGAAGGAAGCCAGCTGCCACCAGGTGCCACCTGAAGTACTGAACCCTGCACTCAAGTGTTTGCAGTACAAGGAGTATTTTGACATGTTGGAAGTGAATCAAGTACAGTGCTATAAGGCTGTTCGGGGTGCTTGAGCACTGGGCATGTCACTGAGATGAAAAATGACACTGCTGCTATCTCTTTATCAAGCAGAGACAGCAAAAGGTAGACTGTCAGGATAAAGATTTCTTACATACATCTTTGGGGCCTGGCCTACTTTTGGCTTAGATAGAGTTAAATTTCCTCCTAGTAGGCAGTATAGTGCTGAGTTTTTGATTCAGTATGAGAACAATGTTGATAACACACCAATGTTTCTGTTGTTCCTCAGTAGCGCTTAAAATAAGTCAAGGAGTTCTCCATTGCCCACGCTCTGCAAGTGAGCAGAGACACAAGAAACTGCGAGGGAGCACAACCAGGATAGCTGATCTGAAGTGGTCAAAGAGATTTCTGGTACCATAAAACATCAATCTCAGAATACTGACTGGGAGAAGTAGGCCATAAGCTGCTGGGGGACTGGTGGGATTGGTTGGTAGGGGGTGAGTGACGATATTAGGCATTGCTTGGGGTTTTTGTTTTCTTGAATTTTCACCTGCTCTATCTTGTTCTCTCTCTGCTGTTTCCCTTTTCATTGTAATAATTAGTATTATTATATTGTATTTTACTTTATTTTATTTCAAATTATTAAACTGGCCTTATCTCAAACTACAAGTTTTACTTTTTTCTGATTCTCTTCCCCATCCCTCCAGGGTACAGGAGGACCAAGTGAGTGGCTCTACTTCTTTCTGTTGTTGTGATTATTTACAGATAGATACTGTAAGGATATGTGAATGAAAACTGTGTACTCTTCTAAGGTCATCTGGTAAATGGCCTTTTCAATAAAAAACCCAAACAAACATACAAACCAATACCAACAAAAAAAAAACAAAACAAAAAACAAACTCCCCCAAAAAAGCCAAACCAAACCAAACAAAAAAAGATATTGTTTAAGATGGAAAAGGCCTTAAAGGTTATCAAGTTCAATCTCCTTCTACAAAACATGAACATCAAGCAACTTGTGTGTATAGGGTATTTGTGTAATGCTAACTCCTCAGAGATTTTCACTGTTGTATACCTGTCATACACAATTGGGTTTACTCCTTTTTCTTTTCTATCCCCAGTAGTAAATTTTATAATTTTCACCACAGGAGCATCTGTTACTTTAACTGGCAACAAATGCCTGTGTACAATACAAAAGAAATAGGAAATGCAATTTTTTTAGGTTGGTTATTGGACATCATATCAACAGTAGCAATTAAAAAAAAAATCTTTGATAATCTCATATACGATCACATTAAATACCTGTAAAAAATAGAAACATCAAACACACTAAAAAATATTGTAAGGCTATCCTGTACTGTTGTTATGATCCAACCGGTGACAGATGCCTCTGCCCGAATTAAAGTAAAAGGGAAAACGAAATATGGGTTTTATTTAACAGTAAATGTGAGGCAGAGAGATAAAAAGACATAGAAAAGGGATCAGGAGTGCTTCTAAGATCAATCTCTAGTACTCTGAATGGTCCTCTGTGCAGAATCAGTTGATGATGCAGAATATTTTCTGCTCGTGTAACTCAATGGTGACCACAAATAAACTTTTTTTCTGATCAGAATACTTTCAGTAGAGGTAGTCCCTGGACATGAAACTACTATTTAGCAAGAAATATCAAAAACCAAGAGGAATAACAACAAGGAAAATATAAACTCCAAGAATACACATTTTTAAATTTAAATGTAATGTCCTTTTTTACATTACTTAAATATCTTCAAGACAACCATTTTAGCTTGTTTCATTCAAGAGAAATCTAGGTTTTCTTTCTTGGGGTTTATACTCCAATATTTTGATCTCTGTCAAAGAACCCACTCTTCATGACCAATTTTGGCTCTGAAATCTTTTAAAAAAAGCTCAGGACAATTAAAGTTCTGAGAAAAAAAAACCTCAACCAAAACAAATGTTTCCTCTTTGTATTTAAACCCTCAGTGGTAAACACTAAGAACAAACACCTCTAAACAAACCTCATAATGCCAAGGCCAACAGTGGGAATAATCTTTTCTACTCAACTCTCCTGTGTTCAGATGTGTAGAAATAACACCTCAGCTTCAGATCATAAGCCTTGTTTCTTCAGAAGTACCCGTTCATCGGTTATAAGTTAGGAATAAGACACAATGTCTAACAGACTCTGGACTTCAAAGAACAAGGAGAAAAGGAGAAGTAACCAGAGCAAGGGGAAGCGCAGAACCTTTAAAATCTCAGGTACATATAGTTGTTAAAATAGATCAATCAGTTATTCAGACTGTGTCAGTTGATTTGTTTCAAGCCTTGGTTTGACCTTTGCCCCATTTAAGTAAGTAGTTTTTGAAATCCTTCTGTTTAGAAAACTATTTTCTGGAGGCAATCCTGAGGGAAAAATTGCATGAACCCTTAGCATACTATCATCTTGTGCAAGACCTTTCTCAGTTCAAAAGATCATGCATCCTAAGAGCCTAAGATCTAAGTTCCATTTATGGAAGCATGAAATGTTTAGGGAAAGAAAGTAAGAAATACTGTGAAGTAAGCAAGTGGTAAATATGATTTTAGACATTAATAATAGAGGGTCATAGATTTTTTACTTATAAGGCAGTGGTGGACCTAAGGGCTTGTCAGTGTTTGTGTTGGTCTGACCTGACTTTAGACACTGCCTAGGGGTCTAGTGACCATTGCCCCAGCCATGCTATAGCTGAAAATCTGTGAATACCACATAAAGTACTGACACGAGAAACCAAGTGAAAATGTTACCTCTTAGTAATGGCTGGTGGAAGCTGCAGTGTGCAGCTTTCGGTCTTTGAGCATCAGATTCTCCTTGAACAGCAAACTTCTCCTACAGAAACTCTTGGTGT
This sequence comes from Illadopsis cleaveri, assembly GCA_013399915.1. NCBI lineage: Eukaryota > Metazoa > Chordata > Aves > Passeriformes > Timaliidae > Illadopsis > Illadopsis cleaveri. The sequence goes on from VXBB01010666.1 coordinate 75,244, forward strand.
TGACAACCCACTGTTATATGCCAGGACATCCATGCTTCAGAGAGATGTGACCAGTCTTTGGCCCAGAGAACATAAACAAGAGAAACATCAAAAAGAGTGTGTAAATATTTCCTTTTAAAGCATAACAATTTTAGGTAATTATTAAAGTGCTTTTCCACTATAAATTTTAACTGAAAAAGCTGGCATTACCACTATGTAACTCAAAAATAAATGTGGAATTCTGATTTGATTGTTAAGAATTACAGACTGGAATACTTTAGAAATACAAACAAATTTACTACTTTCTTCTTCTGCTTAAAACAAATAAAGTGATAATTGCCATATTAATTAGTGCATTTACAATTTCATACGTGAACTTGCAAGGAGGTACCCCTTTTTTAAATTCCTGTTGTACCTTGGTCATTTTTAAGCAGTACAAAATCTCAGAGTTTTCTTTCTTCTCAAACATTATCAGCATTTTGGATTAGATATTTTTTAAAATCTCTTAACATCTGTTTGACTGATGTTTTCATACATATATGAAGTGTAAATAAGGTAATAGAGCATACATTGCTAAACATACATATTTACAGTTCTAGAGTTCATGCTGTCTTCATTTGAATACATCTTTTCCTTTTTGAAATAGATCTTATTTTAGATAGTCACCTTTCTCTGATAATGAACTTTTGATACTTTTCCTTATTTATGCTATTGGGTTTTTATTTATCTACTTCAAAGTATTTTTGGATTCATGTAGAAAGTGATATTAAAATGAATATTTTTTTTCTAAATTTTTTTTAAAAATGTCCTTGAAAAACCTTTATGGCACATGTAAATTTTTTACTCTTTTATTCTTTCAGCAGCTTTTTTCAGGTTTTTAAAATAGTAGTAATTATATAAATAATTAAATAATAGTAAAATAGTAGTACATTTTTAAAACTATATGTTTTTGAAATACCTACACCATTCCTTTGCAGCTTTTTCTACTGACCTTACACTTCACTGTTGAGAGTTTCACATGCACTGTTTTTCTCCTATGAGAATTCTACTTCTGAGTAAACCATGAGAGTTTTGTTTGTTTTGTTGGTTTTTTGTTGTTTTTTCATGATATTATATTTCAGTCCTGTGCACTGATAGGAGAAAAAGTTATTCTTTTCTTGTGGTAGCCTGATTAATTTTTCCAAGAAGCACTTTATTGATGACATCTAATTTATTGCTTGTATCTTGCATGAACATTTACCCACATTACTTGGAGTAATTGAAATCTCCTTTACGACTTCTCATCTCCATTAGACACAGATGAATAATGCCATTTCAGATCTCCTAAGGCAATGGAAGCTTTCACATGGAGTTGAGAGGTGTGACATAGGTCTTTAGGGCAGTATCTGATCTTCTACACCAGCAACTGGGTGTCACACTGAGCATCCCAAGGAAATGTCACTAGACACCTTTATGGTGACAAGTGAACCGTACTCTGTTCTTTATCTGTAACAAGATTCTTCATCTGAAGCTAGGTAAGTCTGCTAGAAAACATACTTTGAGTTCTTTCATTAGAACAACAATCCAAGCATGTCTTGTACACTCCCAAAGTGAATATCCACTCGTAAAATGTCACTCAAAATCTACTCTCACTGGGATGGCATCACATATGAGATTCAATCATTAATTTTTTTTAAGGAACTTAATGCTTGAAGCAAATCCAAAAATATCTTATAATTCACAGTTCTATTAAAATCTATATGAAGTCCATGGTAGTGTTGACCCACATTTGCAGCAATTAAGAAAATAATACAATTAACATCAATTTCAATTAATTTCACCCTGGTTTCCTACACATAACACAAGTCCAATTATTTTAGTTTTCTTTGAAGTAGGAGAAAGCACATTATCCAAGAGGGAAAAATGCACAATACGTTACCACATGTGGAAGCAGTAAATTTGCATGGTATATAGCAAAGCTTATGGCAAAAGCTAAGATATTAAAACCACTTTCATTATATTTCTAAATTCACTTTTATCTTTAAAGGTCTGCTTTCATCTCTTGGGATAGTTGGAGGGAAAAAAGAGGCAGCTACTGTACATCAAAATTATGCTTAGTTGTAAACTACCTTGTAATTGTATCTGTGAAAATTAAAAACAACTAAATATTCTTCACATCTTTAAAACAATATTGAAATTATATTCTGTAAGTTAAATTGAAGTCAGAGAAGAAGTTAAGTCAAAAGTAGCAAGAGGAATGGAAAATAGACTCTAGATGAGATATAACAGTAGTTTAACTATGGAAGTATAATACAACTGTGTTGGCAAGATTCAGCAGGCTACCAAGTGGACTAAAATGTAGTTTTGAATACACTCAAAGGAAGAATGCAAAATATTTTTTAAGACAGAGAGAATTATAAGCATAAAAAGATATAGTTGATCATCCTGTACTGTTAAACATAAATAAAATTGCGAGAAGAGAGGAGAGGAGAGGAGAGGAGAGGAGAGGAGAGGAGAGGAGAGGAGAGGAGAATCCAATTGATTCATCTGTATTGATTCAAGATAAACAACTACCTAGAATCGAATCTTCAAGATTATGTAGCACAGAAATAATGACTGGTCCTGCCCAGATTTTTCTACATTGGGAGTGTGTTGTGCCTACTAAAAGGAAGGAGCTGCCTGGCTCTTTCTTGCTCTTTGAGCCAGGAAGCCATGGAGATCATAACCACCATTTCCACAGCAGTGTCACAATCCCAAGATCAGTTATATCATTGTTACTGAACCTGGCACTCCTGCTGATGCAGACACTACAGAATTTATGCTCAATCCTAGCTCTCCAATCTTCTGCTTATTAGACAAGAAAGAAGACTAATAAATATGAAAGATTAATAGATATGTGTTCCCTCTTCACAGCTATGGGGTTTTCTTACTTCTCTGTCTCCTTGTTTGTTTTTTTAAAGGTCACAGAAAAGGGGTATTTGAAACCTCCAGCCATGGCAGTGTCTGCAGCTGTAGCCCTGTTTAACTCCTCTCCTTGCACCAGCTTGGGCTGTCAGCCCTTGACATGCTCCAGTGGGTGCACCTTGTCCTATCAAAACTTGCAATCCCAGAATGGTCTAGTTGAAAGAGATGCTAAAGATCTTCTAGTTCCAACTCCCCCTGCCATGGCCAGGGACACCTGCCACCAGACCAGGTTGCTTAGAGCCACATCCAACCTGGCCTTGAACACCTACAAGCATGGAGCATCCACAGCTTCTCTGGGCAGCCAGTTCTTGTGCTTTACCACTCCCTGAGTAAAGAATTTCTTCCTAACATCTAACCTAAATCTCTCCTCTTTTAATTTAAAACCATTCCTCCTTGTCCTATCACTCTCTACCTATGTACAAGTTGTTCTCCACCTTTTTATAAGCCCCTTTAGGACGTCAGTGAGGTCTCCCTTGAACCTTCTCTTCTCCAGGGTGAAAAATACCAACTCTCTCAGCCTGTCTTCAAAGATGTTCTGGCTTTCTGATCGTCTTCAGGGTCCTCCTCTGGACTCACTCCAACAGGTCCTTCCTGTGCTGAGCACCCCAGAGCTTGATGCAGTACTTCAGGTAGGGTTTCCTGAGGGCAGAATAGAGGTGGAGAATCACCTCCTTTGACCTGCTGATCTTGCCTTTTTTGATGCAGACCTGGATGTGGTTGGTCTTCGAAATCTTAAATATACAGTAACGTGTTCCTACCTGTTTAGAAAATTGTCAAGGCAAGCAAGTCAGCTATTTGCTAAAAATAAAATGGGGGGACTAGATCATCCAGAGCACGCATACCTTCCAGCACAGAAGCTACCATTTTGATAACAAGGAGTCAGACTAGTCCTTTCTGATGATATTGCATTTCCAAACTGGTAGCTCTTCCTGCACTATGATACATTAGATAAACAGTAAGATTTAGCAGTACAAGAAAAACAATACTCAAAACCATCACACTTTCAACAGTACTCTTACAGTTTATTGAGCCATGTCATTGGAATTTGGCAAAAGTTTAAATGCATGTTACTTCTATCTGTAATGTTCCAGGAACTGTTTGGAAATGACAGACGACATCTTGGGGACAACAATAAATAAACAAACTAGCATAAACTCATTATGCTGGCTCCAGTGTGATGACATTTTCAACAAAAAACAGGGGTTTATTTTCTTGTTTGTTTGTTTTATTGAGATAAACTTGTTTACACATAGCCTTTCCAAATACCAAACAATTGTTAAATAATGAAAATTAAAGTGATTGATATTATTTATGAAACATTATTGTTAGCTTGCTCTACATAGTATTTTAATTTGGGTTGTAGCATAATTTTAGTACAAAAAGAAGTATTTAATGTATTGGTCCACATTAATAAAAAAAAAAGAAAAAAAAATTATGTGTTGCCTTAATCAATGTTAAACTTAATTTCTGATTTTCACATATGCTTCATAGTCAATTTATATCCAAGCTGATACCTTCAAATATAACTATAAAAAATGACAAGATTGGTAATAAAGTTTTTAGGTTTCTTCTTCCTTAGCTACTGCTCTGTAAGCATTCAAATAAGAGTGAAATACTATAAATTAAAGTAAATATCTGCCTCTCTTCGTTTTTCTGTCTATCATCTGTACTTATTCACCCTATCAGTTTTTCTCTGTACACTGAAAATACAACACTGAAAGCATAGTCTTTTTTATAAAATCATCCCTCTTTACAATTTATTTTAATACTGAAAACTTCTTCTGTGCCAAGATGTGCATTCAGGTGTATTTTTACATACTCATTCCAAAATTAGATAGTTTTGCAGAAGGAATAAAGAACTCAAGGCTATGTAAACTCCAGGGGGAAAAACTCAAGGGTACAATTGTACAAACAGGTAAAATTATATTTCTTGAGTTGGTAAATGAGAGATGGTAAGATCATGAATATCCTAGTCTAGACTAAGGGAAAGCTCTTTTTCTGGCTTGGATTCAAATATTAGAACCACAATCTAGGAACTAATCTTCACAATACTATGCCCATATTATTCTATACACTTCTACACAATGCAGTTTTATATATCTTTGTAGATAAATATATATAAATCTTTGTATATAAAGTCTTTGTATAATCAGCTTTAGTCAGATAACTGTCTTTTTATGTTGTTTGAAGAATACTTTTTCACTTAAAATTGTTTCCTGAGCTGAATTCACTTCTGAGTGCTGGAAAAGTGAAATCCAAAACACACTTGCCTGATTTCAAATAATGTAGAAACAGAATTCCTTTGACCACATACAGATTTCCACATTTGAGCTGTTCTCCATTTTCATATTATTTTTATAAATAATGGAGGGAAATATGGTTACAACATCAAGATTGATCTTACCAGAGAGAGACATCTACTCAGAATGAGTCAGGTCCTAGACACACCAGTTTATAAACATTGGCTAAAAAGAAAAATAAGGTGACCAGTTTATATACATATGTGTATATATATATATATTTATATGCACACAATATAAGTGTTGAGGTAAAAGGATTTCCATAGAGTACATCTTTATCTTGAAGGAAATAAAGGAAATTTTAGGGATAGTTTTATGTGACTGAAACTAAAGACTGTTTTTAACTACCAGAAACAAAAAAGAAACTACTACTCAAACTTAATAATCATAGTCATGGATTAAGGAAAAGTCAAGGACAGATTCAGAGAAGATCCATCTCACCTTATTAAATATAAAGTTAAAAAAGGACAGCAGTAGAAGCTACAGTTCTAACTTTTTCCTAGACTCATTTTATTTTTCCCTACCAGACTTTTCTGTAGCTTCTGTTAGAGAGCTTCTCTAAGCACAGGGAAGGAAGCAGTGAGAGATATTTTCAAATATAAAGAGCTTGCAACACAAACCAATGCTTTCTTAATGGAGGTGGATAAAAAGACTGCAGATATCTCACACCATTCCTACTACAATGTCTATTTACAACAGTTCATGCTTTGCAATAGATACTTCAGACACTGTAGCAATATCTTCACAAATATCTTGGATGGGAAGCCATGTTTCAGGCTCACTGGTTTCAAAGAATAGTTGAGAGTATAAAAAAAGCATCATAAAATAGAGTTCCATCAATGCTTATCTGAACAGAGAAGCTCTGAGGCTTTTATGCTAGTCTCATCATTAACTACTTACCTACTCAAATGCTCCTTGAACCATTAACAATATAAACAGACCTAGTGAAAAGATGGATTGACTACAATTCCAGGGGGAAAGGGAAAAATTGTCTGCAAGAATGCCCCTAAACATCTCACAGATTGAAGTAAAACACAATTGTTCACTTAGGGATATACTTTCATATCATACCCTCTGATGCTATAAAAGCTGGGGAAAAAAAACCCCTCTTCTGTCTCAAAAACACATTCTTTAGATATGGTTTCATTACTAAATATAACTTTTTCAATGCCTTAAGCGCTCTAAGTATGTTTGAAATGTGTTTGTTTGAAAAAATATATCTGCATGAAACAAAATGTTACAGCAATGTGGGAACTACCAAGTGTTATTTTCAGTCAATTCTGAGTCCAACTTCTTTTCTGCACATCTAAACTCCATAAAAATATGAAAATGGAGTTTTATAATTGTAATTTAAAAAATGTGCATTTTTCTTAGGCCAACAGCCATGTGATGCTGTCACAAGGAGCTTTAAAGGTAAAAATAGGAAAATACTTTTTCATCAAAATAAAATAATAAAAATAAACAAACAAAAAAGTCACTAAATTTATTAAGTCTGATTTATGTGTTGATAATATCATCAAATTTTCAAAATTTTCATTTTCTTTTTTCACACTGGCTCTGAATCATCAAAAAGAACATTAAGAATCCTCAGGAACTGTTAGCAAAAAAGCTTTTTTTTATCTACCATTGAAAATGACTTTTTTATGTTTGCTATGTAAGTGGAAATATACATTCAGAAGTGTGACATAGTGTTGAGATCCAATTATTGAGAGATCCTTCTGCTCGAATTAAGGTGCAAAGAAGACCATACACCAAAGTCAATACTATGGATTTTATTAAACAATAAAGTGTGAAGTAAAGAGACACAGAAAGAAATAGAAAAGGGGGAGAGGGGAGAGGAAGAGGGAGGGGGGAGAGAGGGAGAGGCTGGTCATTCAAAACTTAACAATATTTATANCCTTCTGTGCCTATCTCATAGCAATGTCCTTCTGTGGCCTAAAGAGTGTTTCAGACAGGTAACTGTGCTCTTTAAGTCCTTACACATAATCAAAGTGATTAATGAATGAAAAAAGGGTCTTGATTTTTTACCTTTAAATTTTACAAAAGTTATCCAAATAATAGTTTAATCTCACATAAAAATAACTTCTGGTGGAAATAAAACATATTAGAAATACCCTTTTTCACTGAGTGAAAATAAACAAAAAGATGAAAGGTTGATTATAGATTCTTTGTAATTTTTAAAAAATTCTTATTTATTTCCCTCTCTTCCTGGAAGACATAAGAAGAGATGGAAAGATTAAAAAAAGAAAAAAGTTAAAAATTCTTTCATCAAACAGAATTCTGAATTATTTTACTTGAAAAAAACCCAAAAAAACCAGCAAACATAAAACTGAGTGCAAGAAGTTTAGTCCAGGTGAAAAAAATCTGTGTGATGATCTCACAGGATAAATCTACATGGTCTAAATTCGATTCAAGCATGTATGCTGTCAATGGCAAACAAGGGTGCAAGCTATTTTATCCTTCTGGCACATTCAACATGAATCTGAAAATATATGGAGCTCATATCTTAACTGAATATTTCACATTGTTCCATTAATCTAGTGGTTAGAGTTCATCCCTAGGAGATGATATCTTGAAACCCTGGCCTGAAAAAGTGGAGACTTTGGAAGCCAGGCAAATTTTTTTCAGACCAGGATGACAAAAACAATGCAAGAACCAGGTGATAGTGAATGGGGTGGAAGGAGTAGAAGAATATTATTTGTTTTGTTTTGTTTTGGGGTTTTTTGGGTGGTTTTTTTTGTTTGTTTGTTTGTTTTTGTTTTTGTTTTTGTTTTTGTTTTAGTTTTTGTTTTTGTTGAAAGGAGATCTCTGTTGAAAAGCAAATGTGAGGCCCCAGGTGTGAAAATGAGTGGAACAATAGCAGAAAAGGTTAATAATCTCTAGAGACACCAGCTAAAAATAGTCTTTTGAAAGCATGTATTTCTCAGAGTTGGTTGTAAAAGCCCAGATTTTTATCTTGGGCCAGACAATTAATTATATCTGGAGAACTTCATGTGGTGCTATGATGCATTTGCATTCTTCATAACAACAATTTCACTTCTAACTACTCTAACAAATGCCTATGTCAGGAGACCATCTACCACTGCTTTCTGTCTCATTTACTTAACATAATAGGCTGCTTCAGGTAGTATACTAGTTTTGGCTGGGAATTCATTTTATCCACTGCAGCCTGAAAAGTGCTGTATTTTGGATTTTTGAGCACAACAGTCTGGATAACACAGGAATGTTTTAGCTACTGTTGAGCAGGGGTTACCCAGCATCTAGGCATTTTCTGCTTCTTAGCTGCCCCTCCATTGAGTAGGCTGGGGAGTACCAGAGGTTAGCAGAGGCAGAGCCAAGAGGTTTGACTCAAATAGGCTCATATGTACATCACATTTGGCCATAAAAGTACAGAAGGAGGAGAAAGACGGGGGACACATTCAATTATGACCTTCATCTTCTGTAACCATTCTGTAACCATTACACCTGATGAATCCTTGTTTTTTTTTCCCAGAAATGGTCAAATATCTCCCTGGTGAAGGGAAGAAGTGAATAAATTCCATTTTTTGCTTTGCCTGCATGGACAGCTTTGTTTTACCAATGCAACTCTCTGTATCCCAATCCATGGGTCTCTCCTGGGTTCTGCTGGAAGGGAAGTGAGCACTTGGCTGTGTGAGGCTGAGCTGGCTGCAAGGGTTAAGCCACAAAGGTATCTTCACTCTACCTCAAGTAATGTTGCTCAAATTTCTATATAGAAAACTGTTCATAGTTCTAAACAGCTCTCTAAAAACTGAAGAGTACCAGAGCATCCAGCTGTTTTATTCTCCATGACAAGGTCCTTATTTAATAATTGACTTTAGAGCAAGGTATCACAGGTCTTAAATTAAATTCAGAGAGGTTTTTTTCTTTTGTAAGCAACATGTCCAATTGGGTTTAGCAGTCTGATGTCTCATCTTTTTAAGAAAGCTCATCTATATGTTTGTGTGATGAGGCACGCTACAAAAAAATTTAAACTTGCACTAATCCAGATACATTTTTTAACTTAAATCACCTCCTTGTGTCTTGAGTTTGGTCTTTAAGATTTTATTGTCTAATAGAGTCTTAAGTTTCCACATAATCATTTTACTTGGTATTTTAAGATAGCACTCCATAGATGAAAAAAAAAAAAAAAAAAAAAAAAAAAAAAAAAAAAAAAAAAAAAAAAAAAAA
>VXBB01010666.1:84661-95671 GCA_013399915.1 Illadopsis cleaveri
AAAAAAAAAAAAAAAAAAAAAAGGAAAAAACCCCCAAACCAGAAACGTTATAAAATTTCACATTAAAATTCACCAACAATAATTGTAAGGTCTTCAGCAGGTACCATCAAAGACAATGCCATTTAACATACTATCAACAAGCAGGCTTGCTGCGATGGATGTAGCTGCAAGGATAACATACACTACACGAATATTGTTACAGTTTGTTTCATTACTTCTGTGCAAACAGCGCATATCTAGCTTAAAACAAAGTTCTCCTTTGAAATGTACTCTTTCTAAAGAAAAAAAATAAAATTGGGTATCTTATGAAGAAACACATCTTTAAATTACTTCTGTTCTTTCTCTTGAACTATAATTACCAAAGGATTGCCATGAAAAGAGCTAAAGGCTATAATTAATATTATTCTCTTTTTCTTGGATGAAGCACTTAAATACAGTGCATTATTTCATTGATCTCCCTGCAGACAAAGTAATGCCAATCCTTTTTTAGAAACAAGTTTCCTACCCAATTTCCCCTCCTTATAACTTTGAACAGCATGTTCTTTTGAAATTCCCAAAGGTTCAGAAATACTTTCAGAATAACAATGAAATGGAAGACATGAAGATTGCAATCATGTTAACATTTTTCACTGGATTTTTCACAGATAGTGATTAATAATTATTTTCTGATTCTTCTTCCACTGATTTAATGCATCAAAATTGACCCACAGAGGGTTCCAGAGATTTTCTTGGCAACAGGTTTGGTTCTGTAAGGATGTGGAGCCAAATTAAATAACCAACCTGCATATTAAATAATCAAATGTTTTCCAACCAATTTTGCTTAACCATATGTCCTTCCTGTTTGCTGTGGGCTCGTGAGCTATAGGAGCTGTTCAGTTTATTTTCTAAATTTAAAATATGAATATGGGTCAATCATTTGAATAAATTTGTTATTTAAGGCTTTTTTTTTTTTCTTAAACATAAATATAAATCTCAGTAAATTTAAATAAGATTTGAAAGATGTCTTTTAATGCTGCACTGGTTTCTACTGCAGCAACTTTTTCTTTCTCTTGCAGTATCTCACCAAAATAGTGTTTTTAAGTGAGAATACCTGCCTATTTAATTAGAAATCATTTAAATAGATTAAAAATTTGTCTTCTTTGTCTATTTCAAAATGCATCTTTTACTTTATTCCCTCATCTGCAGTAGCTGTAAAAGCTTAATTTATTGTAGAGGGGTTTTTATGTGTGTATATACATTCATCACAGATACATCTTAGCTTATGCAAAACTCTGAAAACTGGGAAAACAACTATTTGTGAGTGTAAAAGAAATAGGAATGACATGCTGACATCAATAAATAAATCACTTCTTTGTCTTCATCTAAATTTTGTAAATCCAGAAAAGTGCTTATTAGTTCAGAATTGTTCAATGCATAATGAATGGTTCACCTGGAAAGGGAGGATGTATGTCTTTACATATATATATTATATATATATGTATATATGTTTACACATATGAGTACTTACATTTCCAAATAACTGTCATCTAATACTTAAACAAAAGGGCTTTTCTTTTTTTTTTTTAANCTAATACTTAAACAAAAGGGCTTTTCCTTTTTTTTTTAAAGTTTAAAACTTTAATTTCAGCTTGTATTTACAGAAGCATCAGGACCCAAAGATTGTTAATCCAGTAAATTTCAGTCATGACTATACACAGTTTAAATGACTTAGTATAGTGCACTTCACAAAATCGTTTTTCCTAAGAGTTATTTTGCACTGGATGAATTATTTGTGATTTCAGATTTTTTTTTTTTTTTTTTCTCTCACTACGGTAATCCGCAGAATGTAGAGAAACAAATTGGAAGAGCACTGCACTGGGAAAAAAATAGAAAGAAAGGGAATGAGAAAAAGAGAAAAAAAAAGGATGAGGGAGAGAGAAGGAAAGTAAGAGGGAGAGAGAAAGAAAGAACCCACATCAGAACAAAAATGAGCTCTTACAAACTTGACCCCAAACTCAGATAGAAAAGTGTGAATTAAAGAGCATTTTGCTAAAACAACTACTACACTCATTCACACTGAAAATCTATTATCAGAAGTAAACTCTACTTTTCAGGTGTTTTTAATAGTGAAAATTATATTTTCAATATTTTCTATAACTGAGCAAAGTACCATTTATTTAAAATAGAGTTAATATACCCTGTCTACTTGAAGAAGAGATATGTTCTTTTGACATTAATTGCTATGTTCTTGAGCTGTCTCTCCCACTATCTTCTGTTATTAACTTCTACAAGTGAAAATGTTAAATAATCCTGTAAAACCTTAACAAGACTTTGTATAAACATGTGGTCACCTTAGAATTAGTAGTGCATGACTGTCATGACATTACATTGTTCTATTTTTTCATTCAAGAAATAAAGTCTTAACCGCACAATTTATCCCTTAATGCTTTAATAACATACTTGTTAAATAAACAGGTGAAAAATGAAATGGTCTTAAAAACCCAAGATAATGTGGATATTTTCAGGAAACAAGTCCTGTGATAGAACAAATTCCAATCTCTGTGTGATTAGTACACTATAAATATTTTCTTAGACAATCAAAATAGACGAAGTCATTAAAATTCAATATCTTCTTCAGTTTGCTGTTACACATTTCTAAATTAATATTCTTAGAGTGTTAGTTGAAATTCCTCATTGATATGCCTAGGCACTCTGACCTTGAGATGTTAATCTGAACACAAACATTTATCTCTGCCTTGTCACTGTTTTAGTTTGTGTCTTATGATCAAATCTCTTAGACCGGTGGATATCCATCACTTTGCTGCCATTGGCCAGTGTTGATTTATAGATGACATCTCAAAGCAATAGTTGTTTTGAAGTGTTCAATGCTTCATAAAATAAAGCAAGAAATTTCATAGTACTCCTGTGCTCTGGTAGTAACTACAACTATTCAATATTTCCCAGTATGATTTATCATACTGTGGAATAATACACTGACTTCTCCCCTCTTTTTCCATTGCTTTGTATTAGCCAGTAAGATGCCATGTGGTGTCTATATACCTAAAAGGGAAAAAAATCTAAGTAAAATGCCTTGACAATCTTACAAGTAAATTTTATTCATGCTGTTATGCTTTGGGAGCTGTGAATTTTCAGCAACGTTTTGTAACATTCCACCCAGCAGAAAAGAGAACGTAAACCTTTTCAGTTTTCACAAAAACAGTAACAATACCATAATGGAATAAATGTAAAAATATATTTGATATGAAGGACAGGGAATTTATTTCTATACATATTTGATTAATTAGGGAGGATCAAAGGGAAATCATATTAATTAATAATGTGTTGTAAAAAAGTTATATCTCCCTTCCTCTAAGGAGAAAATAAAGTAAGAAGCATTTTTGAGAAATGATGTTAAAGTAGTTTTTCCTTTAGATAAATATAGTGAACAGATCTATCTTTTCATCTTTGTTTACATGATTGACTTGCCAGATATTATTAATACTTTTTTACATTTAATTTCAGTGTTTGAAAGCCCGATCTGAAATGATTGGTCTAACACATTGTGTAATTGAGATTCTGTTGCAATAAGGAAAATAACCAGTATTGATAATGTGAATATGTGTGTAGCAGGTTTTGGGGGTTTTCTTAGTTGATATTTTGAGTATAGAGGGGTCTTTTTCTTGTGGTAGTAGCACTAGGGTTTCTTTACAACCTGAGGATTTAAGATAACGGTAGAATCTGTAAATTTTGATAGAATGAAAATCTGAGAAAAAAAAATTCTGTTATATTCTACATAGTCTAAATGTCACTGCTGCATAAGATACCAAGAGAGCAGAATAATTCAGATTAAAATAGACTTCAGAATGTCTCTGTTCCAACATCCCAGACATAAGAGTCAGCTGTGATGTCACACCAGACTGCTTACGACTATATCTAGTATGGGCTTGAAAATCTCCCAGGATAAAGACTGCGTAAGCTATCTAGACAATTTGTTTATTTACATTTAATTCTACATGTGTTGATTGGTTACAGTTGTTTAATGTGCACTAAGAAATTTAAAAAAAAATAAGAAATTTTTTTCATTGGTATTTTTTCCTCTAAACTTCCTAAGTATATTTTAAACCTACTGTCATTACAACAATTGGGACATTGTCATATAAAGATTCAGTAGAGAGTTTTTGAGAGATTCTAATGCTCATTAAAAGAAATAAGGGAAGAAGTGCATATTAATTTTCTTGTTTTGTGGCTTGTTTACTTTTCTGTAGAGTAAAACTGACATAGGCATATGTCCAACTTACCTTCTATTCCAGGCTTCCCAAAAGTCTAATACTTGTAAAGTTTGTTTAACAATAATGTTACGAATTTTAACATTTTCTCCCAAACCCTAATAATAATTTTAAAAAACATGGTAGCAATACTGTTTTGACATACAACAACAATAAAAAAATTAAAACCAAGGCAAACTCTTATTCTTAGTACATAACATTAACTTTGTAATTTTTTTTTCTTATTCACATTTTTATATATATTTCTACTAATATAGACAGTTATAATTTTATCCTAATACTTGTATTACTTCTGTTTTCATAATTTTATGCAGAGGAGTGTTTTCCCCCCAGTACTTAACCAGCATGTATTATGAAAAATATTGGTGTAAGCTATCTGTTTTTTCTTTAAAACTTTACTCATAGAATTGTAAAGAGTGGAAGGGTTCTACAAGTCACCTGGCCCAATTTCTGCTCAAAATATGTCCATTGAGAACAGGTTGCTCAGTGTTGCCCTCAGTTTTCTTGCATTTGAGTGTTTGAGATCTTGCAGTGCAGATTCTCATGCAGTTTCAAGAAAACAATGTATATTTTTAGATTGTTTACATTTTTCTCCCCTGGGAGGAGAATTGTGATTGATGGTGATGTTCACCATCCAGGTTAAACAGGTGGCGACCTGTGTAGCCTATCTCTTGCCTTCTGTACAAATGTATATAAGAAGTTGGAGTCAGATAATAAAAGATGTAGAAGCTTTCCCGTGACCTGCTGCTGCCTGCCTCATTCTTTGTGTCAACGTGACAGCTCAGCGCCTTGCCTACTTCAGTTTTAAAAATCTACAAAATTTGAAAATCAGTGGTGTCTTTAGGCATCTTATTCCAGTGTTTTACCTCCCTTTTGGCAACCTTTTTTCTCAACATATTAAGCCAGAATTTCCACTGTTACAAGCTGTGCCTGTTGCTTCTTGTCCTACCCCTGAACACAAGTATGTAGCATTAGGTCACAACATCATTACACCCTCCCTTGAGAGCAGCAAGGTCCTTCTTTATTCTCCTAAAAAAAAATCCATTTATTCAGCTTTTCCTCATGTCTCTTGTTTTTTCTATTACTGTGGAGCACAGAATCATACACAACATCTAATGTTCATACTCTTTTTGTCTGGCTGAGCTAGTTGTTTCATTGCAGAGGACAAACTGGTTGGTCAAACAGGGTAATCCCCTTGGGCAATCCACTTTGGCCTGCCATATTCTTGTTTTTTCAAGTTTGATCTGACATTTGACTGGTCTCCCTCCATTTAGTTATCCAAATCCTCTTACTTTCCAGTCTTAGAGATGAGTGTGATATTTGGTCCTTCTGGTGTTCAGGAACATTTTGTTTCCTTTGACTTTTCAAAGACCACAAAAAAGAGCCTTGAAATGTCCAAATGTATTTGTCTCATCTCCCAGCACCTTTGAGAACATGCATCCTGTCTTCACGGTCCTTAATTTGTCCTGCTGCTTCAAATATTCCTTAGCTGTATTATTCTTGATTGTATGTGATGCTTTTATTTAAAAGGAATTATCTTTGGAAACTGGAACTGGCCAGTGAAAATTGAGGGAGGAATAAATAATCAAAACAAGTAAACACCACTAGGTCTCTGGTTTTTTCTATACTCTTTTTGTCACTAGGTACTCTGCTTTACTGGGTAATGGGCCCAAATTTTTCTTAAGGTCTTTGTTTGTTTGTTTGTTTTCCTTTAACTTTTCAAGTGGTAAACTTACAGCAGTCTTTTTTATTGACTTGTGTATCCAATGCTAGCTTCAAGTCCCATTGAGATTTGACTTCCCAGTTCCATATCTGCATTCCCAGGGGTTGTCTCTATAGCCTTCCTGTGTAATCTACTCTCATTTCCATTTCCTACATACTTCCTTATTCTGTTTCTGTTTCTCTGTGCCAGTCTTCTGCTTTTCAGACTGAACACTGCAAAGGACTGCTCTTTTTCTTTAGATGAATTATTTTTAAAAATCAATTTGTTCTGCTTGGACCCTTTGCCCTTCAGGAAAGTGTTCTTCAGGCTCTGTCAAGGTGATTCTTAAAGAAGGCCAAATTTCTTTCCCTTTAGGTCCAGTATTTGGGATTCTGCTATTTGTTTGGTAACTTCTCTAAAGATTTTAAAATTTGTCATATTGCACTTGCTTCACATCTCCAGTGAGTTTTCCCTTGTTTGCAATTGTTATGTCAAGCAGAACATCTCCCCTGTCTGCTCACTTGTGTCATTGAGATATGTCAAGACAGCCCTGTCTCCTCATTTCTCGAGCTGTCTACCATTTCTTACAGCACCTAGTTAGGTGACTTCTCCCAACACATATCTACAGTGCCTGTGAGATTATGGCTGTTCTGCTGTATATGAGCCTCTAATTCCTCATTCTCTGCTTTTGCTGTGTGAACTCCTGTACAGGAAAAATGTATGGATCCAGTCGCTACCTTACAGAAGGAAATACTCTCAATACTCTCAATTAGGAAATGCTTTATACCCTTTTCCCCACAAAAATAAACTCTTCAAAACATTGTGCTTTCCCTATGGCCAGATATCAGCTACTGCATTAAAAACTAGCTTCAGCTGAAGGTAACAGATATTTTATACCTGTGCATAAACTTTTATTATTGCTCATTCCCCTGCCTTTATATATTTGATTCAGAAAACTATTATACATTACAACATCACGTCTATAGGGCTGGAACCCCAAGATTACATTTATGTTAAATATGAAAGATGTAGAATATTCTCAAGAGAAAGTCAACTATGCTGAGATAATAATATTTTTAGGTATTATTTTTAATGAAAAAATATATATTTTGTGGAAACACTACCTGTGGCATTGATTTTTCATTTGAATATGTGGTGGAAAGAGAGAATGTAAATACATATTATAGTGACTGGTACACCACTAAAGAATTTTTCTTATTTTTGTAGTATTTTATTTACACCTCTGATAGTTGCAGAAATTTGATTTCTCTTTAATATTCCCCTTTTAGTAGATTTTAGTACTGTTTTAGTAAATGTTTTTACTAAGGTTACTGACAGTTTGTGGTGTTTTCTTTTTTTCCCTCATAAAATATCAATATTTGAAATTCTATAGTTGGTTGACAGCAAAAATGCAAAAAAGATAAAAATAATTCTGAACTTTTCAAGATTTTCCCCTGAGCTATAAGAACACTAAATTGTTCTTGGTCATTGAGGCATGTGATAAGGAAAAACTGATGACCTTGATTTATATACTCTTGAAATAACCCTTTTCACCTTCATATCCATCCACCTTAAGGACAAGAAGTTTGTCTATGATATAACATGCTCCAAAGTGATGCCAAATGTCTAGGGAGACAACTGTAAACTCTGTCAGTGAGGTGTGGCTATGATAAATCAGGGTGTTCCTATGCTTTCACTGCATGCCATGTTTTGCTATACCATATGTTACTTACGTTGTCTTTAAAACTTTCATCAAAATCTATAAAATCATGTATGTTATTTTTATTAACCATTTATGCATTTCCTAGATAACAGATTGGCACCAAGGTTAACAATTTCTCTTAATTTTCCCTTCACTTTTATCACTCTCCTTTTCTTCACTCAGTGAAACTGGATATTTTTTTTTCCTTTGACACAACTCAGAATGACTACTGAAAAGAAGTTGTAGCCAACATTGGGGTGGGCCTCAGCTCTGCTATTTGCTGTACTAAGTGAAACTGAGCCTAATAGTTTTCTTTAATATGTACAGATTAGTGAAATAGAGGTAAAGTGGATGAATAAGGATTTTATATTATTAACGTACCAAGAAGTATGCAGAAAAAAACTTCAGCAGTGTGTCTTACTGCATTCTCCTTATTCTGGGATGATTACAGTCAGATTTCTTCACAGATAAATGTGGAGCAATGAAGATCTCAGGCTGTTGAAAGGATCTTGCTGTCAGCAGAGGTGGAAACATTAAGGCAGGTTTTGAGGCAGTCATGGTAAAACTGGATCTTGATCAAAAGCTGTACCAGCAACAAATTACTGTATTTTTTCTCTCTAGAGGGACTTCCATAGCTCTACATATACTGAAATTCCCTCACTAAAGACTATAATTCACCTAGTCTAAAAGGAATCAGCCCCTTATTGCCAAATCAGATGCACTATTCCTGATGATGCACTCGTTCTATGAACTGAGAAGTGCAAATGGCTTCTTCGCTATTTTTCAAAAGCTTCTTGCTTAGCCAGAAAAGGAATAGACTCATAACTAATACCTGCTGATCATGCAAATATCACTTCCTATCACTACTTAGACTTATCTCTAATCCGTGTATGTTTTTGCTCTACCAGAAAAATATTTCCTCCTAGTTGTTTATGTCAGTACTTATTTGAAAACCCAAACAGATGTGTAAACAGGTTTGTTAGCACTCACTTATAAAGCTTTGCAGATCCATTTGTCACAACTGTGAGTAGATAAAACAGGAACATTATCCAAGCAAACAGAACATCACAAGACTTACACAGAATTCTCTTCTTTTTTGTGCATCCAAAATAACTAGATATGTTTTCCCACACAGAAAATACTTCGGAGAAATTAGTGTGTAAAGTTGCAGAGAAAGCGCAACTGAAGTAATTTAGAGACAGTAATTACCTCCACATTATTGTTATTGTAGTTCTTACTACATACCACGAAGCAGAAAATAAGAACCTCTGACTCATGGAATACTTGAAAGGTATTGTAAAGATTCCCCACAGTAAAGCTTTGTGTGTCACCTCGTCAAAAAATTAGTGAACAGATAATAGCAATCATTTAAGCATGCTTTTGGAAGTAATGGTAATTTTAAAGAGCCATTTTTATACATAAATGCAGATGTAGGTATTCCTGTAATTAGTGTTTTAGCTATATTCCAATTTATACTCTATAGGTTAACCATGCCTGGGTACTTGTGGATGAAGGAACATACCTAAGGAGTTGAATCATTTTAGTGTCTTGTACGTCCCATATTTCAACAACAATCCACAGTCAGAAGTGAGAAAGAATGGCAGCTAAATACACTAAGCAAATAAAGAAAATCAGCCTTAATTCAACTTGTTCAGATTTGCAGAAAAAAACCAAATCAGGTCACTGTAAAAGTTCTAGAATATTTTATTGTGCTCCCTCATTTCCTCCCATCAGCAGTAATTTCCCTCCATTCTAGTTGACCTTTCCTTCTCCTATTCCCACCACCATTCATTAGGAATGATGAATTTTACCTTAAAATGCCACATTTATCACAAACAGTGAAAAAGAAATAATATACAATAAGCCTCTCCTACTACACTAGTTTTAGGTTTTATATTTTTATTTTAAAATAATAAAAAAAATCCTTTTACATATAACTTTGTATTCACAGAGTTGTAAATGTTTCATTTGGTGGAAAGAGAAAGTTAATGCAAAGCAAGAGTATTTGCACTGTGCAGCAGCTGCTGTTAACTACTTACCATGAAATCCTTCTGTTTCTCAATTCTTCCAACCTGTTAAAATTAATTGCTTTACTAATTTTTTTTTTGGTGAAGGAAGGATGCTATCCATGATATCTCATCTAAGTAACCAATTTAAGTAAATTAGCTGTCTAATTATCTTAATCACTGGATACCAGATACTTAGAGAAACGAGGTCTGTGCAATTTATATAAACATAAAAATAAACTACAATTGTTTCACATTAATTCTCAAGATCACTCTTTCCAGATGTAGAAAATCAGAAACTTTATAACAAATACAACACACTATGTTTTTGTACCATTTCATATAGAAAGCTTCAGTATTTGTTTTTGTCGGATGAAAAGTCAAAATATCACTTTTTCAAGACTATATTTTCCTAAAGGATCTGACAATAATGTATCTTCAAAATTAATCAGCCCAGTACAGCATTAGACTTCTTCTCCTGGAACAGCTCTGATTCTCATGATAATTGTATTCTTGCCACCAATTCTTATGTTCTGATTTAGATTCTGAAATGGATGACTTTTCCTATAATATGTCATGGCTACCTGACTTGAAAGAGGCATATGAAAAATTTATAATAGAAGATGTATCCTGACCAGCAAGACTATTGAGGAGAATAGGTAAAATAAATATGCAAATGTATATCTTTCAGATGAAATAACATTGGTATTGATATTGAACTGACACATAATTAAAATTTTGTGTTTATTGTGACCAGACAATGCCTTATTTGAAAATAATTTTTGATTAATATAGCATGAAAACAAATATATATTTTAATCAGCTCTCAGTTTATCTCAATTCAAAACATTTATTATTTAGAGATGTATTTTCTGTTCAGAAAAAGAAAATAAATTTCTGTCAAATACTTCTTAATCAGTTCTGTTAATGAGTAAATGTATTAGGTTTCCTTCACAAGGTTTTGGTAACAAGGTGTCTGCATGAGTGTCTTCTGTGAGAAGATGCTAGAAGACTCTCCTAAGTGTGATAGAACCAGTTCCAGCCTGCTCTAACACAGACCTAGTGCTGGCTAAAAGAGCTGGAGGGCAAAAGAGCTTCAGTGGAAGCTGTGAAATCACAAAAGATAAGGGGCTGATGTGTATGTCTCACACACCACACTGAGAGCTGGATGTCTGTGGAACCAACAAAAGATTGCTGGTAATGATATGCCATAAAGAAGAACAAAAAGTGACTATTGATGAGGATCAGGGGATGTAGGGCAGCACTTTTCCTGGAAAAATGTCCTTGTTCTATTCTAGTTCCTGGAGGTGAGCACAACACAGTACAGCACAAGAT
>VXBB01010667.1:0-39503 GCA_013399915.1 Illadopsis cleaveri
CTGAGAGCATTGTCTAAACACCTATTGTATTGTCTAAACACCTCTTGAACTCTGTCAGGCTGGTGCTGTGACCACTGCCCTGGGGAGCCTGTTCCAGTGCCCAACTGGAACCCTTTGGGTGGAGAACATTTTCCTAATATCCAACCTAAACATCCCCTGACAACTTGAAGGCATTCCCTCGGGTCCTGTCCCTGGTCAGCACAGAGCAGAGATCAGTGCCTGCCTCTCCTCTTCCTCTTCCAAGGAAATTGTAACTGCAATGAGGTCTCCCCTCAGTCTCCTCTTCTCAAGCTGAACAGACAGTATTTCTGGTCTGTGCAACCAGTACTGAGAGTTGCAAATCCTGACTGCCATGAGCAAGTTCCATTCTCTGCCTGAGAGCATCTCTGCTCCAGAGCTGTTGAACTTCAGTGAGATCTGTGACAGATCATCCCACGGCTGCCTCTCTGACCTAGTAGCACATATCAACAAATAAATGTTTAAGAAAATTATGTGTAACACATTTCTCAATCTACTGTACAGCTAGCATCAGTGCCAGTAAATTATCTGCATGCAAAGTGAAGACAGTCAGACTTTAAGGATCCCATCTTCAAGGTTTTGTCAACTGACCTCTAAATGAAAAATGCTGAGGTTTTTAGTGGCAGTAGTTGTATCTTTCCTTTCTTACACATTGAACTATTTGTGCTTACAAGACAGGATATCATTGCTGTCATACGGCATCAAAAATATATGCATTTATAATCAGAGGAGAATCTTCTTTCCCATCTGAAATATGAAACGTGAAAATAATAGAGCAGAATCTAAAACTTTAGTTTAATTACTTTAAAATGTTTTACTGTCAGTTCTGGGCTAAGTCTATGTAGGTCAAGAAATATATCCTGATATCACATGTATGAACTTCACGTTCAAAATGTTTCACTGTACTAAAGGGGCTGCACATGTGTTTTGCTTGAATTGTTCACAGGGTCAAGTCATATAAAAATAATCAAGCCCATTTGTGTGACATCAAAAATATAAAGTATTTCTTAAATTGCCATACAAGAAGAAAATATATAGAAGCCTCATATATGAGAAATTTTATAAAATTGTCTGAAACAGATCATCATCCAAGCTGAAGTAGTGTCAATGGAAGAGATTTGGCATATGATTAGAGATGACGGGTGAAGAGAGACCAATGGAAAAGAAATAGATTGGTTTTAAGTGAAATGTAACTGACAAGTGTCCATGACACCTCTGTTGAATACCCTTCAGCTGAGGTCTGTCTTGCTTAAGAGATAAAGCCTCTCACACACATCTGCTCATTCTGTAGAAATAGGGCTGCCAGGAAGAAGTGCACAAGGAATAAATGCATCTCTCTCTCTCTTTATACAACCTAAATTTACATACATGTGCACACTCATATGTGGAATTAAATACCACTTTACACTGGAAAGCCAGGAAGCACAAGAAATTCAATGGCAATCCACTTCCAGGTTTTTCTTATTTTTTTCCCACTTTCCACATAGTCTAAGATTGATATCTAACTTCTCTAGGATTTGTGTGAATGTGGAAAATTGTTAAGGATGTATGAAGGATGTATGTTGGCCTGAAGTGGTAAGAATTCCATTATAAACAAATATGCAAAATACAAACATTGATTTTTTTTAAAAAAATTAAGACACTAATGGTATCTAAAATAAACTAAAGTTTACTTGTCATAGCAAAATTGGGATGGAATGCCCTTTTTCTTGGGAAAAGTGCATATATGTGCAGAAGAAGGCAAAAGAAAAAAAAGTCAGTCTCCAGTAAGAGCTCCTCATAATATTTTGCATCATTCTTTTGTGGATTTATTCTCATCTCTATTGTTTCCCCAGCTTCACTTATACCATTTATAATAAAACACAGCTGCTAGAAAATATGATGAATGATAAAGAGTAATTTTAATGCAGTTCTGCAAATGCCTGTTTATATTTCCTGTCAGGTCATTTTTCTAGAGAAAACAAAAAAAAAACCCAAAACCCAACAAAACTCCCACCTTGCAATAAACTATAAAATGTGGTCCTTTTCATTGATATATGAACACTGTATACTTTTTAACATCTTAATTCCTGAATTCAGAATTTTTCTGATCATGATATCGGGGATGTTGGATATCCACTGAACTGTGCTTTACTGTATCAAGAATTTCCAATCCTAGAGAAAAAAGGGTGAAAATCATTGTTATGTGAGTGCTTTCTGGATTTAAAATAAGTCTGTCTTAGTTTGTCATGTGCAGTTAATAAAAAAGCAATATCAAAATCAAAATGAGCTTTATGCTTTCTCCTGAAAAATCTACCATTTAAATCCCATCTAAAGCAGCACCACCCAGAAAATGGCTGTAGATTCACCTCAGCCCCTAGGGATTGAATCCTCATCTTTTTCTCTTTCCCAGGGATTGCTTTAATGATTAGCAGGACAGTAAGTGGGGAAGGGGAAGGAAAAGATTAACTTCCATCATTCCCACAGAGGTTACTGACCCTTGTGAAAGTGATGGTCAGGTATCATTTTCACAGGAGCCTCAGGCTTTGATGATATAATGTTGTCTGGCTCCTGTACCAGCCCTGCTTGGCAAGGGGCATGCTCTGGGATCAGGGATGCAGCCCCATTCTCTGTCTGGGTGGCCCTACATTCAGGAGAAGTGTAGGGAGAGGGGGCTAGGAGAGACTAGGAGAAGACTTTGCCTGCAGGTGAAACACTCTCTTCTCAGTCATGTTAAGCTTATAGTATTTTCCTCAGAAAAAAACAAAAGGTGGTCTATGGTTGAAGCACCATACAGTGTGACAGACTCTGATATTTGGACTGATAGTTTACACTGTCCAAAGTACTGTTAGGGAAGATTTGCATAGATAATAGAATGAATTGTTTTGGAAAGCATTTAAGTTCAGGTCAGAGATTCCTGTGGCTTTCCCAGAAATTTGACCTCAATTAATATGTCAAGAATGTTAGCAGGCACTTAATGGTGTGAGACTAGGCCCTGGCAAGTTTTGCACCTGCACCTGCTTTTAATTCTAAACTTTGATGCTGTCCTCTAAGAAAAAAAATGGAATGTGTAATAAATAATGGGTAAAAATTTGCATCAGAATAGAACTAATGAGATGAAATCAAAACTGTATTTTAAATATAAGAGGCAAATCCAATGTTTACAATTAAGAATTTAACATGGCTGATTTCAGTCTGGACTAAGCTCGTGTATTAATGTTTGAGTTGACTGTGAATGCAGAAATATGTGTATCTGTATTTGTGTACAGAGCTATGATGAATGAGGATCAACTCACCCAGAAAGCTGCAACTGATACGACTATAACATTTGTTGGATATTTGTCAGAA
Source organism: Illadopsis cleaveri (assembly GCA_013399915.1). NCBI lineage: Eukaryota > Metazoa > Chordata > Aves > Passeriformes > Timaliidae > Illadopsis > Illadopsis cleaveri. Next base: position 3,346 of record VXBB01010667.1, read on the forward strand.
AAAGTCAAGTTGTTTTCTGACTTTATTCTAGATTAACCATGAATATGAGAAATGACCCGGTATGGTATAAATCCTCAGGAAAGATCTGTGGAATGCAGACATCCAGTTAATACAACATCCAGTTAATGTAATCAGTCATCAGGGGTTACTTTTCCTCTGTGCAAACAGGATAGAGAGAACATTTGTCTGGAAATGAATCCCACAGTTTACAGAGCCACTCTCAAGTGCCAGTTATCAGGTTCTCTTTTATCTCCCCCTCCCCACTCCAGTGATCTTTCCATGAAATCCTCTCTGAACATATGTTGTTTGTTTGTATTATTTGTCATTGACTGTTGCTCACAAAGGCTTGCAAAGTTTCTCAGAAACAAGGGCTGTTTATCAAATCCAGCAACTGTCTGAACACATGCATAGTGTTTACTATGCAGTTGTTCTGTAACAGAGAATTCCAACAATATCACGTGAGAAGGGAATCCTTAATTATTTCAGTGACTCATAATTAGTTTAATGACCTGAGCTTACTTGGTTGATTAGGCTGTGGTAAATGGGTCTAACATGTTCTGGCTTCTTCACAGATTTTTAAAGTATTCTATGTAATGGTAACATTTGACAAGTGATTACTCAGAACCTTCACAATGTGGCCAGAGATACTCACATCCCTTGGCTACTCTTCTCTATATGAATATTTTAGATAACACATCCCATAGCAGCATCACAGATTGAAAAGGTTCCGTTGCAAGTCTCCCACTTTTCATTTTTATTATGTGGGAAGTAAAACAGTTAGTTGCACTAGAAAAAAACCTTCTTATTTTGTAGTTCTTCTGTATGTGATATATTTAAGGCTTTGGTATTGTTTGGTGCATTGCATTCTTAGTCATGCTTTCAGTAATGTACTACAAACTAAACTGGTGGACACTTTAACTTTCTTTTTTAACATCTGAACAAATGTTAGCTAAAGAACATTCCTTTGACACAGCTGGGATAGAGAAGGGTAGGCAAATGATGAGTACAGCAGCATTACACAGTGTCACACAAGCCAGTTCTCCTAGTCATGAAACAGCAGTGGGGCAGGTCTGTGCCTCTGGTTCTGTTTCCATGAGTGCATAAACCAGCACAGAGATCCTGCTGGCTGATCTGAACTTCCCCTGGTCCTACCCACTTGGTTTCTTGTACTCTCTTGTGGGGAAGGGGCGCACAAATCAGTCTGCTGTATGCTCTAGATCCACTTTCATTTGATCAATCAACAGCTGCCAAATGACTGAGATCTTCAGATAGGTTTAAGACCTACATCATTTCCCACTTGCTTGGTTGTGGAGCTCTAGATTTCTCCCAGTCTGCTTGCAAAACCTTTGCATTCATTCTTCTGTGTAGTGTTTTAAGCAATAACCTTTTAGACTGCAACACAGACTTAGTTCCAGATGCTTCCTGTAATGGGGAAGCTTCCTGTTCAAAAGCAATCTTTCACACACAGTTTGTACACAAGCATGCTATGTGTGCTATTTTTGTATCATATCTGAGTATTGCATAACAGCAAGTTCACTTCTAAGGCCACAGGTCCTCCTCCAGTAAGTCACCCTTCATTGCTTTCTGCAGCCCCTGATTTTGGGTGCTTCATGACAAGCTTTTACAAGAGTTTTATTGTTTTGTAATGCTAAATAGACCCGTGGCAGCAGCGTTCTTTATGTTGTAACACTTTCACTTCTTCTTAGAAAGCAGAAACAAGAAGACAAATGGATTTGCTTTGATTTCAAAACTTCTGCTTTCTCTTCTGACACACTTTCACATGAAGATGTTTTTCACCTCCTTTTTTATGCTGACTCTTTGCCAAATCCTACCATTTGCACATTTATGTTACAGACCTTATGAGCTGCAGGGGTGTGACACAAGCAGGTGGTAAGGCCATAGGCACAAAACTATATGTGCCACTGGACATCATGCATCTGAGATTTGTTAGCTTCAGAAGCCTTGCCTCAGTACCTGCCTAAATTTATGGGGGCCTTACATTCAAGATGAAAAATCATCCTCCTCAAGTTCCCACGCTGCATCAGTGTCAACATACCTGAGACTCAGAAAGTCTAAATAGCTTAATCCCAATATCCCACTAATATGCCATTGGGTCATACAAACATGAGTTCATCTGCTGTTACTGGAAAGAAGCATCAGAGCGCACGTGATGCACGTCCACAGGATTAGGCTCTACATAAGACACAGTGGCAAAAAGTGCTTTTATTTAAAATAAAAACACAGGAGAAGCTACAGTACAGTCACCAATCTAGCAGTTACACTTTTGAAATGGAGTCAGATGCGCTAGAGACTAATTTGTGTCCTGTAAATGTCTAGTGTACAAACTTTAGATTTATATGCCTTTATAAACGTTATAATTCAATGTTATTAATACTAGAGGAGTCCGGAGAACTTCCTTGTGTAAGAAAGCTAGCTTCTTGCAAGTTTTTCTTCTTCTGCTAAGTAAGAGCATCTACATTGGGACTGTTTTCAGTTTATCTACTGTCTTCCAAAACACACACACTCATTGGAGGGACAAGCAGTACACTTGCATGAAGCTGCATGTCTGGACCTGTCAGTTTTCTCACTGACATCCAGAAGGTTTTGGGGCCAAAGGAACTCTAAATTCCTTCTAAATGCCAGTAAACCCTGTACTTGGTGGTTATGGTTACCTATGAAGGCAGAGGGATGGCTCTTTTTCTGAAAGATGTGTTCAAATCAGTTTTAAACTGTGAAAAACACACAAAACCCCATTACAATGAGTGGGCAGACCTCTTATGTTTTCTGTTTAGCCGATTCCCTCAGCTGCTGGAGTTATTTCAAAACATTTGTATGATTTTTTTCTTGTGTCATTGCATGTATGGCCCTTGTTAAACCCACTATAATAGGGTCAGCTTGCTAGGATGACTAGCTGCTTTAATTGGAGAAGACTGAATGAGTCAGAAACAAAATAGGGGATAATAGTGTGAAACACCTGCCCCAGGCCCAGTTTTGGTGTTTTTCTGGATGGCAGCAGCTCCTGCCTGGCTGGTGAGGAAGTCCTTTCCTCCTGCCACCACTGAAATTTGGCATTTTGCCTCTGGGCTGCAGCCTGTGTCCTGCTCTCTGTGCTAAGCTCTCCCCATCACGTCCTGCCTGCCAGGCTGCCTGCCCTGGCCTGAGGATGCTGGCTGGGAGCCATCCCCCTGTCCCCCACCCAGCACAGCTCCCTGGTGCCACAGGCAGGGCAGGCAGCCCTCCGCCTCTGCTGCTGCTCCAGCAAAGGATCCTAACAAATGGAACCAGGAAGGAAAGGGCAGACCACAAGGCAACAGCAGTGTGGTCAGGAGCCAGTCTTTAGGTCTTTGGCCAATAAAAACATTACTAACAGTAGATAGGGGATGGTTAAGAAAGCAGGCAGGCCTGGAATGTGACAAAGTAAACTAGGAGCTGGGACCAGGAATGAGAGAGAACAGAAGACAGGGAGGCAGTGGTAGGACAGATGGGGCACCTGCTTCTTGTCCTAACCTCCATCCCCCAGGTACAGCAGACTTTTTGCTTTCTTGATCTTCTCTGGCCACATTTTCATCTTGTCCATGTGCTGGCTGTGTCCTCGTGGCTGAGCGGCGGCTTCCCCAGACCGTCCTGCTCCCCAGCATCTTGACCATCCCACCAAAACATCCATATTCTGGACAAGATTTCCTGGTAAACAGAGTGTCCTGAAGCAACTAGTGGGCTGCACTTGTGACATATGTCATGTATGTGACCAATTGTGAGCTTAATACCCTGCTGGTGCATGCAAAAGGGTTGCACCAGCCAGATGTGGTCCATGATTCAGTCTCTGGGCTGAACTTTACTGGGGCTAGTGGATGTTCCAGTGGGTACCATAGGCTTTTGTTGGTTATGGACTGGAGAAGGTTTTGTAGCTCTGAGCACACTGAAGAGCAGCAAGATTGATCTCTTTCTCTGGGTGTAGCTATAGGAATCACAGAAAAGGCCACAGAAGGATTGCCTAGACCTTCAGGGCCCTGAGTACAGGACTGACTGTCATGGTGCTATGTAATGACACTGTCATGAAAAAACAAGACTAACCAAACCAGGTCAGTCTAGAATTCCTGCTAGCCAAGTGCCCTGTCTCCAAAAGTGGGCCACATTCATAAAGAGAGCAAGAACAAAACCAGACTTGTGGTAATAATTCCTCAGAATACTCCTCCAGCTTCCAGAATGTTGTGTGGCAGCTGGGGAAGTGCATTAAGGCAGAGGGAGAAGTTTGAATTTCCCCCATGTGGATATGTGAGACATAGTTTTATCCCACATTGCAAAAAATATCACAAAAGGGATGGGAAAGTGACAGCTATTTTAATCATGACCTGTGAAATTCCTGAAACTAGGGATGGATGGTGACAGTGATGAATGAAGGCCAGAGAATGTCCCAAGACTTTTTAAAGAGAAAAATGAGGAGTGAGAATCAGGAGGTATTGTCCCATGCATGATCTTTTCATGTTGGTGACTTCTGCTGCTGCTTTTGAAAATATGAGCTGCCTTCTTATATTTCCTCAGAGTTAAGGTTTAGGTGTTATAGCAGTTTATAAGTGCTGATATCCAGCACATGTAAACAGTGATTATCCATGGATGAGACAGTGTTAGTGTTGCAAACTAGCATGTCCCAGTTACTGCAGTTCCTCCCTGTATTTAGAATCAAAAATAACTGTGGTGACTGTGGCCTCTGCTGTCAAACACTGACTTTTGGAGTACTGCCTCTTGTACATTGGCTTCTGCAGCAAATGTATTTGTACATGCTTCTTATAACAAATGAGCACGGAAACAACATAAAAAACATTCCAGTCAGAACTTCAAGGGGACTGAAAATTCACAACCATTAATTCTGCCTTGTCAAACATTTCTTGTATTAAAAATTGAATGAAATGATGAGCGAAGGGCTTGTGAAAAGCTTATCAGGAATAAATATTTAGATAACTTTGCTATCATAGCATCATTCCTGACAAGTTTATCTTAAAAAACTCTTGCTTTATACTATCTTCCAGCCCAGAACTTGCACAAAAATGGACTTTCAAAGTGGTTTCATCTGAAACATATTCAGGCTTTCCATATCTATGTTTCTAATGTTTCCCCAGACACCACTTTGAACTATTTAGGAAATCTCAAGGGCGGTGTTTGTTTAAGATTGGTGAACAGAATGGCACTGCAGCCTGGGAACTACACAAGCAAAAGAGAAATGCTCTCCTCATGAAATACACTGTGAATGCCTTGAATTGCTTTGTATTATAGCTGATGCTAAAATTAGCAATAGAGTGTTATTTTTGCAGGAGCACAGGGAGTGTGCTGCAGCACAAGCAGAGCTCCAATGGCAGCACCCAGCCCTGGACAGGATGGGGGCCTCCCACTGTTCTCCTGCCTGCAAATGCCATGTTTCTCCTACATTTCACAGTTCTGAAAAAGTACTACTTTCACTCTGTGATGAAAATACAAGGTGCCTCAACTTTCCTTCTCTGAGCACACAGAAAATCATCACCATTATTATGTGCTTAATGCTTTAGTCCTTACAAACCTGGTTGTGAGTAAACACCTTTCACATTAGCAGAGGCTGCAGGGACTGGTCTTTTCATGTGCAGGGATGTTTCATATTGATGAAAAGAGAATTTGCATTTTCGTTTTTACCTTCCAGCAATGGCTTTTTATTAGCCATTCCTAGTATTGTCTGAGTAAAATAGAGACAAACAATGAAAGAGAGTTTTCTCCAAGGTTTTCATGACCGTTTATTTGTTTTTTCTTTCTAAAATACAGAAAACTGTGGCTAGAACTTGCAGCCCAAAGGCGTGTTCCTACTTCTAGCTGTGATCCAGCCCTTCTATGCTTATATGTCGTCAGACTCCTTGGGAATGTGGAAACAGATTTTTGGTTTTTTTAAGGAAACAGGAAAAAGATCAGAAGCTTGGCCATACTCCCTATGTATTTAAACAAGAAAAAGAACAGGACAAAAATTGCAACCACAGTTTTGCCCATTGTCTGGAAACAAATAAAAAATGCCTAGCTTTATATTTCAGGTGTCCCAGTCATATTTCAAGTTCCTTCTTTTTCCAGCTTTGCTCACAGGCTCAGGTAGAAGCAGGGCTGGGCCCACTCTGTCATACTTGTTTACCTGTTTGAACACTCTCTGTACCAGCTCTTTAGCCAGGTCCTCCTGTTCAGTTCTGTAACCTGTGTGGGCAGACACATTTTCACTATTACTGGTCAGGACTGGTTGTGCTACAAAGCCCACTTCAGATCAGCTCTGCTCCTGGATCTCAGGCTCTTTCTGGGGTAAGGAGGCTGGTCAGAGCAGGGCATACTCCTCCTAGGCAGCAGCCAGCCATCCCTTTGCCACATTAACTCAGAGCATGCTGGGGAAACCAAAGTGTTTGCTAAGCAGAATGTCTGTGAACCAGTTCAAGACATCATATGTAGAGTAAAGCAACTCTTGTTCAGGACATTAGCCTCTTTTACCAACAGCCTGTCCTTATCCTGTAGGTAGCAACAGATGTAGCTGGGCTTGTAAGATAGCCTGCAAGGGAATTAAAAATCAGCAAAGAAAAACCTGGGTGTTTTTCAGTATGAATTGAATACAAAATTATCTCCAAAAATGCAGCAGAAGTCAAGCAGCCAAGCAGAAGATCCTTTCTTTCAGGAACCTGCCATTAGGACTATACCCTTTCAGGAAAACAGCCTTCACTTAAAAACCACTCTGAATCAGAGATGTTTTGAATCACAATGCTTGCAAAGAAGCTCTAATGAATTTTCAACTACAGTTTAAAATGCTGTCCTTAAAATGCTGCAGCCCCCAAAGCTGTCTGTTCCACTTATCTGACAGAGGTTACCACTAGCTCAGGAGAGGCTCATAGCAGGTCCAACCTGCTTCTCCCACCACAAACACAGAGATGTTGGCTGGAGGCAGCAGCACACAATAGATGTGCTTTAAAGTGCATGCTGCTTGGTCTCCATGGGTTGTGCAAATATTTGCTTTGCTCCAGAGTATCATGGCACTCCCTAAGTTTCTGCTCTGAATGGGGCCAAAATGCTTAAACTGAGACCAAGTGAAACTGCCATTCTTCAGGTAGTTTTGCACTGAAACCACATCAAGATACACGATCACTATTTCACTGAGTGTTGTGGAAAGGTATACTTAGAAAAGATAAAAAGGGCAGTGAGGCTTCAGCAAAATGTGGTATTAAGGGTTACTTTATACTGAATGGTGCATCCAGAATTCTCACATGTTCAGCTAAAATCTTTATTCATTATTCATTTTCCATATTCATTCAGCAGTATTTCCAATATATGATCTTTCATCCCACACCATTTAAGATGTGAAAGCATCAGATCCTGACTCGCTTTCATTCTCTGTCAGTCCAAACACCTGACTTTGGTGTCAGCCATCCTCTCATCGTAGGGAAGGACTAGGGCCACAGCTGAAACTCAGGCTTGACATGGATATTATCAGAGAGTATTTCATGGGAGGAAGTGTTGCAGATAACAAGCCACAAATATGTTAGCTGAAGCACTGGGGCTGGCAAGAATAATTTACACAAAAGAATAAGAGTAGCAGCATACAGTGACCAGATTAGCGCTTGCTGGGCTGCTGTAGCTTAAAGATGGTCAATCTCCCCTCTACCTACAATACAAACTTAACAGCTGGTGACTTGACTTAAAGCTACCCACACCTGTCACCTCAGGTGAGCTCAGAGACTGTATACTTTCCTTGTATTGGGGCAAACCTGCATTTAAATTACAGTGCTTATATTTTTCCTAACCCCTTACATTTTTGCTGACAAACCTCAATCCCTCTTTTCAGAAGTGACTCTCTTAGCAGAGTTCATTAAGGATTTAAAATCCTTTTGAAAACTTAACATATATGTGAAAAGCCCTTGGTAGAGCACTGGCTATCAGGAGTATTGTCTTGCCCAGAAGGAAATAGGTGAATGTGCATGTCTAGACTGCAGCTGCCTTGCTGCAGAGTGCAATCTGAGTTATGGGGCAGATGTCCATTCCCAAATATGTCGTAATTTGTGTACAACGTATAAAACTTAACCCTGCAGGGAGCAGTGGTTAAATGCCTTTAATGTCTAAATTGCCTTAAAAAAATGTAGCATAAGTGCTCAAGTCACTTCAGCCTATCTGACCAGGTTATTCTAGTTGCTGAGTGGTAATGCTTCAGAAGTGTAATGTGACACATCTGTAAAACTGATTTTTCTTTAGAGAAGGCTGTCATGAATAGAAAAACAAATAATCTGCCCAGTGAATAGAGACATAGCATGAATGCAGTGAACACTTCAGGAAAACAAAAACACAGGTAAATCCAGGATAGTATACCATCTTTTTAATCAAAAGAACAGACAAAAATGAGAGAAAACAAGCCTACACAAATCTCATCTTGAAAGATGTCCCGAAGTGCTAATACCTCAAGACAATATTGGTGATTAAGGCTTGTTTGGACATGTCAGCCCGGCCACATGTCAGTTATGTCTTTATCCATTCGGGATCACTGAAGACTGATGCTATGGTTCAGCATCAATAGATTGAGCTTTCAAAGGGGCAGTGTTGGTATAGATGAGATGCACACAATGGCTCAAACTAGGCAGGGAAGGAGAAGCACTATAGCCAGGAGACAAGAGTTAGGAAGTGCTTGCCAGTATACACTGCATTTTCAGGTAGTTGTAACTGTTTTTTCCCTCCAGATGAATTATAAACTTTCATTTGTATTTATTCAGTAGGCTCTGCAACCTGCTCTTGAAGAGAGGATCAGAAGATTATCTAGCAGCTGGACTCTTCCCCCCTCCCATGCTGCACACTGCTCCAAGCTATAATCAGTCATATACTCTGAGACAGACTCATGTTTTGCTGTGATTTTTGGTTTCTGACACCACAGACTGAGGGACTGGCTGGTATTTTTAACCTATCTGCTGCAAATATCAGTGAGTAATTCTGGTTCGGAACCACTTCCTTGTTTGTATTCCACACAAGGATCTCCAACAGACTATAAGAAATAAAGGAAGAGACAAGTGAGGTGTGTGTGTGTGTGAAGAGGAAAGGGAGAAAAAAAAGAGTGAAAAATGATTCAGAAATGTGTCTGTTCTTTCCGTTCAAGCCACTGTACAGAAACTATGCTTCTATTGTGGGACAAAGACCTTTGAGCACAGTGAGATGTGTTTATGCTGTTCCTATCAAAGAGCCTTTCATCTCCACAAAGCAAATTATTAACACATTCCACTGAAGATGTGGGGGTGGAGGCCTGGCCTTGGAAAAAAAAAAGCTGGCCAAAAAATGAACAATTTTTTTATAAACACTTTTAATGATAGTGAATGGAGCCTTGCCAAGACCCTCATGCCCAGTGAAGCACTGCAGGCTGATTGTTTGTCTGGAGAAGTCCCGTGGGCTGAGTCTTTTGTGCCAAGGAATTTCTCATTTGAAAAGCAGTGGTGTGGGAGGTGTGGGCCTTTCCAGGTTCATCGAGTTAAGGCCTGCACTGCCAGTTGCCTTAAACCTGCACCGGAGACTAATTTATTTTGGATGAATGAGCACCCGCCTCTGTTCCAGGCGGTAAATCTTGATCTTTCAGAAGAAGCTCAAAACAAGAGGAGTAACCTACACAAAATATGCACAACAGTTCTGTTAATAAACTACTCCCCATGCATTCCTAGCATCCTGCACAGATGTCTGGCTATCTAGCAAAATTTTTGCTTACTGTTATTTTCTGAGTGTGTAAATATTTTATGTTTTTTCCCCTTGCCCTATGGATCGATATTGGCTTGCTTATGGAAAAAAACCTTGTTGTTAGAAAATGAAAACCTGGAGTCCGTGTAAAAATAAATCTGTTAAAAATCTGGTATATTTTTTCTCACTACCATTTTTTTCCTGTTTCATTTGAATGTAATGCCATTATTTGCATAAACTTCATATTTCTTCACTGCTATTATTGCCATGAAACAATATATAACAATACATATTGCCTTTCATTTAAATACATACATACATACGTATATGTAAATACATATATATGTATTTAAACTAATTGTAGTAATTGCAATGAGCTTGACAAGTTTGTATGATTCAAAGTACAGCTGCTGCCCTTGGAAGACAATATATTTCTTCTACAACAACACTGATATAGAGTGCAACTCACTGTAAGGGGATTACCTTCGTGTTTCTGCCCATGCCCAAGTGCCTCTTTCACACTGAAAAGACGACCTTTGGACAATCATGGATTCCAGAGTGGAATGGGAGTTTCTATGTGCTTCAGTTGCTGTGTGCTTGTGCACCTCTCATGTTCATGTTCTTGTATTAACTGATTCCCAGGTAACTGAAGAGATCCTTCTTCAAAGGTTCTTCCCGAGATACAAATGTTCATATCCAACACTGAGAAGTAGCTCTAGAGTATGAAGTAATCCACTTGCCAGTTCCAGTTTGTAATGCACAGACTGGCCTGTGGTTACTATTGTGGAATAGTGCCAGAGATGATAAAAAGTTTCAGCTTCCTGCTGAAATAAAAATAGACATTTCGTGCTTGAAAATGGAACCAGATCTTCCAATTTGTGGAAGATACCAAATTTTAAAAAAAATCTTATTATCTCTATCTCTATCATCTCTATCTCTATCTCTATCTCTATCTCTATCTCTATCTCTATCTCTATCTCTATCTCTATCTCTATCTCTATCTCTATCTCTATCTCTATCTCTATCTCTATCTCTATCTCTATCTCTATCTCTATCTCTATCTCTATCTCGATCTCTATCTCTATCTGTCTAGCTCTATCTCTATCTATCTCTATCTAACCAAGAGTTTAAAAGTACCCCCTAAAAAGCTGGAAGAAGTGATCATATTTTCTAAAATGTAGGCCAGAGGGTCCCCATACTCTTAACTTGAAGTCATCTGATCTGAGACCTGAGGGCTTAAAAAATCCTGAGAAGTGCTAAGGGCTCATTTTCTGGGGAGCCAGAACCTGGCTCCTTCGTCACCCTTTGGTCTAGGTAGACAGCTGAGGAAAAACCAGGAAAAAAAAATCTACCAACCCCCCACCATGTAACTAGAACTTTTATATTTTCTATAGGAGTTGTAAATTTCAAATTAAAAAACTTCTTGTCAGAAGTTTTCCAGCAGTCTTGATTTGAGTAGAGCTGAGTTAGGTGTATCCTAGCAATACAATGCTCATTATTCAAGGGTTGTAAACCAACATAATGTTTCATACACCCAGGTGTTCTGATCCCTAGACAAAAAAAAATCTCACTCAGTGAGTTTTTCTCTGTGTGTAAATGTGCCCACAGATGTATAACATGTGTACACACTCCATAAGTTGCTATAATATTGATAAATACAAGACTTCATTATTTTTGAAGCTCACATGGGCAGGCTTGGTTTTTGGTTTTTTTTCTGAGAATTATACCTTGCCAACAACTTGGCAACTGTAGTTGATCTTTGGCAATGTATTTCTCAGTAATGCCCCTTATAGTTGTTCACTTGAAATGGAAATAAAGTTTCTTTTTTGATACTCATACATTTTCTTCATACAGTTTCTTCATACTCATACATTTTGATAATTCGTTCAAATAATGAATTTTCAAAATGTTTTCATAATAGGTTTTTAAACTCCCAGACTGAGTGCTGTTTATAAGGTGTGTGTCCTCACTGAACTCAGTGGTTAAAGCCTGGCTCCCTCCAGCCAAAAGCAAAGCTCCTGATTGATTGTGGCAATACTAGGATTTCACCCAGCTGGTTTCACTGACAAGCACATTTCTCCATTCACTCCTAGTCTCCTTTTAGTTTTTCTTCTCCAGAAATCCAGTTATTTGGCATTATTTTTTCCTCAGTCAGCTGTTCTCTGTTCTGCTGGAGGACAGCTGAGACCAAAAGATCAAAAGATTCCCAGACTCTTAATCTACCCTTACTTAGAGGGGTTTGTTTTGTTTTGTTGTTTGCTTGCTTTTCCACTGAAAGCTGTTTCCCTGCTCTACTTACCCTGCGTGAGAAAGTCTGAGTAGAAATAGTCCTGAAAAGACTGTCTCTGCAGTATCTGTGATCAGAGGCATCCTTTCACCATGCTAATGGAAAGCTATTGTTCAGTGAGAACCGGTTTTGGGATTCACACTGCCGAACCCATCAGGATGTTGTTTTCTTCCCCCTGGGTGCAGGGCAAACTGGCACATGGGAACAGTCTCTATTGCAGAAACCTTACTTATCTACTCTACCAGCTTAAGCATTGGGCATTAATGTTAGTTTATTGTGTATCTTACACACAACATTTCAAGAAGATTTTAAGGGTTAAGATGAATAAGATCCAGGATGCATGAATCTGTGTAACTACACTGCAGCCAATATGTTATTGAGGCCACAAACACAAGAGCAGGTAAACTGTGAAGTGTTTTTAATAACTCCAATGCGTGAAGATGTGTGCTTAAGATTAAAGTTAGAATTCATCCTCCTGTTCCTAAATAAATTCAGAATAAATTTAAGAGCCTCCTAGGATTCCATACTGCTTCAAGAGGCCCATCTTCGGATTTTAATCCATATGTTCCTATGTGTTAAAATCAATAAGGGTCCAGTGACTTTGGGGGTTGCCATGGTTCCTTGGACTTTGCTGTTTTTCTTTAGAGGTCCTGCCCTTCAATGTGAGTATTATAAAATGCTCTGGGCAACACAGTCCAGGTTGTGGTTTTGGCTTCTTGTCTCAGCTCTGCTTGCTCAGCCTCCAGTGGTCCCACATTTGGTTTGAATGTAATGCTAAACACCTTCTAACCTCTACTTATTTTGGACTCTTGATTTCCTTTAAGCCAGCACTAAAATGTCAGTTGAAAATACAAAGGTCTGCATAAATCAACTGTCTTCAGCAGCATAGTTTCTAAAATATGAATTGTCTGTTTTCTGATATACTAAAACACATAATCACAAATGTTGTACTTGCTGTGTTTTGAGTTGCATAACAGGTCAGTGCTCTGATGAGTCATAGGGACCTGAGACATTGATGTCCTGCACGTCATGACTATACTTTTGGGGTTCTGTATGAAAGTTTTCAAGCCATTCTCAGAGTTTTGGTTCTACATAATTTTTCTTTGTTCAGGGTGCATTTGCCATTCCTGAACGACAAGAATAAGATTTCATAATATTGCATATTCCTTATTATGAACATCAGTGTATTGCCTTTGTTCATTTTCCTAAGGGGACTATTTGAACTAAGACTTTTGTTTCTAGCTCTTTGCTTTTCTGCATATTATAGGCTTTGACTATGAGGGCTAGAGTCCCATGCAGTTTATGATGCTTAACCTCATCTGACTTGCCTTTTAAACATATATTTCTTTTCCCTTGGCAAAAACATTTAGTTTACAATGTGAGAGACTCTGATATTGTCTAGGCAGTTATAAATTTGAGGTTTCCCTTAATATTTTAAAAGGAACACGACTAAGGGAAGTAAGTTGAGATTTGAATAAACTCAGTGAGTGAAACAAACATATTTATCTGAGCAGGACTGGTGTGTCAGTCTGCCTTCACTCCTGGTTGTGCAACACTGCAAGAGGGAAGCCCAGTGACTGGAAACACTACTTGTTATTCAACTGCACAGACTGAAGTCCAGGACTGAGATCTGTGAGGCTGCCTGTTGCAGTGGGTTATCTGAGACAAGATGGTTAAGGGTGCAATCACATTAATGAGTAATGTCTATACAGTTTTAAGTCCATTCCTCCTTACAAGAGTCCAAGGACAGATAGATTTCACATAAATACAGTGTCAAACACCAGCTCTTTATAATATTCTTCCAGTCAGTGGCTTAGTCGGAAGCTTGGTTTCCAGTTCCTCTTTGATTCTTTTCTGTTACAGATTTGTCACTGCTGCTGGCAGCTGACTTCCCTGATGGGAGGCAGGAAACTGCTAATGGGGAAACACCTTTCTCTCTGTTGGATCATTTTTCATCAAGAAGATGATGTAGTTTCCTAGGATAGGAAACTCTCAAAGGAAGTGAGTATGTTAGGAGGATGGGAGGAAATGGAAAAAGAGAGAGTCCTAAATGGTCTGACAACAGCACTGCAGCTGCTTCAGCCCTTGCACAAAAAAACCCCAGCATTAAAGGACTTATTTATATAAATGGGCTTTAAAAAAATACGTTTTGATTTATAGATAACTGCCTAGCTGAGTTTATTTTAGATAATTTGTCAGGATGTGAAGTACATTTTATTATTTTTAGTCCAGGGTAAACCAGCAAATTAATAAGAATCTAGGCTTCCCACTCTGGCATGCAGCAGCTCCAGCTTCAGAGAGGGTTGGGGAGAGAAGGTGCAAAATATTTGTCACAGTTTTCTCTAGCCATTATTTCCCTCTCTGACCTTTGCTAGTGGAGCAGCAAGGGAGTCCACAAGGTGTGTAGTAGCAGCCTATTCCTGATGATAAACAGCAGCCATAGCCTGCAGGACTCAGGTCTTTGTTTCCCTTAGTGATGGCCAGAAAGTGGTTAGGGTGCTGAGTCAGCACAGGCACAGGTGCCCAAGAGTGCTTGGAATGGTGTCTCTGTGTCATCTCACCTTGTGTGTCCTAATCCTGCCCTGAAAAACACAGCTCTTTGCACTGCTCCATGCTGACAGTGGTTGTTTCTGGGCAGCACTGAGCCAATGCTCCCCTCTGCTTTGGCCCTGTTTGTCTGATAACACAGGCTGCTGCCTCCCTGGCATTTATCCATCATGTTGTGTCTGGAAACTGGGTCAGAGAAGAGTAGCTTTTTGACATACACTTTATAATCATCACTCTTCATTGTGAGCTGCAAGGTCACACAATTCAGTGGCCTGAGGAGAGACATGGATGCACTGAACCACTGCCAGAGCAGCTGAAAAAGAGCTCCTATTCATTGCAGATTACATGTTTTGACCTAACTCTGACAGAAAAGCATACCTGTCAGCTCCATGGCAGGCTGATTAGGTTAATTAAGTCCTTGTCTATGAGTACAATAATTAGAACTGTCAGTTGTTTAAATGCCGATAGAAGAAAGGCAAGATTCAAGGAGAAGCACTGGAGTTTGGAAGTACTAACAATCTAGGAGAGAATCCATAACAGGCAGTGATTTAACACTTCCCTTCAGGCAACCTCATTTATGCATAATGCTGAGGGGAGGAGGAAATTGTGTTCAATTTCAATTGTGTTAATTTTGTTTTGCATCAAAAGTAAAGAGAATTGAGATTATAAATTTATAAATCAGATTTATAGGCTGCAAGTTTAACTGTAGCCTTGGGGTAACCTTAGAAAACTTCACTCTTTTCACAGGGATGGCCTGCAGAAGAATAGTGAATATTTTCTCATCCTCCCAACAAAGGTATGAGGAGCCATCTTGTATATTCCTGTAGTTTTGGATTTGTCAGTACATGACATGCACCAGGGTGATAAGTTACAGTAGGAGCATGGTTAGTAGCACAACATGGGAAGAAATGAAAGCGGAAAGAAACAAACTCAGGAGATCCATATGTGAGGCAAAAAATAGGACTCTGGTTAGTGCAGACAAGCCTCTTAGGATGTTTGATTTTTATGCCTCATATTTTTAGGTATAAATACATTTGCAGGAGACCAGAGAAAAGAGAACAAAATAATGTCTGGAAAACACACTTGGTAGGACCAGAATAGAATTTTCCTAGTTCAAAACCAAGAGAAGACTGTGGAGGAAGAGAGGATCCTCATGATAAACCCTTCCAGTATGGTAGGTGGAAGTGTGATATTCACTGAATCACATGGCAACCGAGTGAGAGACAGGAAGAGATTGCCTGACACTGTAGGCAGGAAAGAGTGGAATTAGGTAACTTTAAAAATGGTGGAATTAGAAAACTTTTACATTTTAACATCATAGATATTAGAGGAGATATCAAGATATTAGAGGAGGCTTTCTAAGAGTGTGTTGAAATACTGGAAAGTATTAAGAAGATGATAGGTAAATATTTATTTGCATGAGAGGAGGAAGATATTTTGTCACCTCTTACAGCTCTATCCACTGGTGATTGTGTAGGGGATTATACTTTAACCATGTTCATGCCAGCAAAGCATGTCCTAGAAAGATCAGGAAAGAGAGGAAAATAAGGGTGGAGCAGAAGGGGAGGAAAAGGATTAGGAGCTGCAAGACAATATTGGGAACTGACATTAGGAGGAGGTTTGGAAGTATGAGTAGATCAGTTTATGCAAGGAAATGTGCAGAGTGGCCTGATAAAAAGTCCAATGTCTCAAAAATGCAATACAGGCACCCCAAAAAAGGCTGTTGTAATGATAGAGAGCAGAAATGAAAAGATGCAGGGAAAATTAATGGGGACTGATCACTTTTTTTACAAGGGAGTATGAGTAACAGCAGATCTGAGGACAAACAGAATGAACAGAGACCTGGAGACCTGTCCATGGAGTTGTCATTGAAAGCCTCAGTCATGAAAGGACTAAGGTACTGTATTTTGAGGTACAAGAAGGTATTTTTGGTAACTACACGGGATTAAAATTAGATTTAAATAATTTAATTGTATGGTTTTTTTGTAAAGAGCATGTCTGTTCCAAATTTTTCTTCATGCATGCATACATCACAAAAAATCATGTAAGCCAGACAATAATTAGAAAAAACCCTCCAGAAAACATGATCAACCTGTCTTTGTGGAACTGAATGCTTTCTCATCCTACTCGCTCAATCAGACAAGTATATAGTTAAAAAGTCTGTACGGATTGATTTGACATGGTTTGTGGAAGGAGGAGTAACACCCAAACGTGAGGTTCTCAGCCATTTCCTCACATTGCTTCAGAAAATATATAAAGCCAAGAACATTTCATAAACATGGCAGTGATAAAAACCTCATTTTTAACTGACACTGCATAAATCTTATGTGCAGTTGGCACCAGAAGCTGGAAGAAGCTCTTGAATTATATCCATCTTGAGAAGAAGTGCCAGAGCCAATCCCTTTCCCACCAGCAGGAACAGTTGATGTATATCAGCAGCTTTCACAGTTTAATAAATTTGGTGATTAAAAGCAGTGATTCCTCAGGGTAAGGATTGCTGGTGCTGTTTTATGTTAAGCAGAGGCATCTCTGGCCAGCACAGTAAGTAATGCTGCCTGCCCACTGCCAGCTGTTAAATGCCAGTTGTTGAGGAAACCTCACTGCAGCTTTTTTTTCCCCTACAGGAAAAAGGTAAGAATTATTTAAACATCACAATATAATGCTCTGGTCTCTGACTATGGTGAATGTCAAGTGCTTTAGCTGAGGAGCTAAAGATGAAGATCATGGGTACTGATAACGATGGCATTTTGTTATCCAAGCCCCTTCTTTGCCATGCAGTGCTCATCCCTGGGCCCCACAGCACACAGATACCCACCTCCTCTGCTCTAGGGATAAATGCAGAAACAACGGTGGAGCCTCTGCTTTACAACCAAAGTAATTCAGAAATTAACAAAGGGTAAATCTCCAAGTCATAGTAATGCCCTGAAATCGGGTTAGGAAAAGAACATTGCTATTTACCTTCCTTTCAATGTTATTTAGCCTAAAGGAGACAGAAATGTCCATACCACAGAACCACAAATATGAGGCATCACAATTTCATTTTAAAATATTTTTTCTTCCTAGAGATCTCCATGTGTAGCACATTGTCACATTTCAGACGCTAAAACTGGACTAGTGGCTACATCACACAGTATTTCATAAACTGAAAATACTTTCTTCCAGGTTTCAACACAAAATAAATCACCACAGGATCATGTTGTTCACTCCTCAACAAGCAGACTGGATGTGCATGGCCTCATCCTACGGCAAGTGTGTGGGGAGCTGAGATGTCTGTGTTTCAAGATGGAACAGGGCGAAGACTCCCTGAATTTACTGAGGGGAAAGGGCTTCACATAGTCATTGAACATGATGCTCTAACTCAGTTTAAGGGCTCAGTTTTTACAGATCACTCAGCAAGAGGGGAAAAAAAAGAAATTATAATTCAGCTGGAACTATAGGAAATTTTGACTGAACTGAGTTTTACCTCTTTTAATTTTACAACTTCTGAAAACTTGTAAAACTGCTTTGTTTTGGCCCTATATTGGGCTCTTACATTCTTGTTTTGTGACATCTGCATGACAAAGGCATGGCTTCCTTGAGCAGGGTGGCCTGGAGAGGTGATATGAGCAGAGCTGGCGGAGTGGGTGAAGGCTGAAGCTGGGGTACTCAAGGGCAGCTATCCAGCCCCACGCTGCACAGCACAAATGGACAAATGCCTGCAAACCTGCTGCACCCTGTGAGCACTGGATGTGGGTTTCGTGGGTTTTGTAGGCTTCTGTGTAGGCTTCTGTGTAGGACTGCTGCTTCAACAGACCTCTGCTCTGTTAGAGCATCCACAAGTATTAGACAATCCAAAAGTATTCAGGTGCAGAATGCACCCTGAGGGAATTTGTCTTGCAAATGGTAATTTCAGGGAGAAGCCCGTGGCATTATGGAGATACTGCAGACCCAAGCAGGAGATAGTATAGGGTCATTTGATGCCTTCCTGCTCTGGATTTACAATTCACAACAAGGTAATTGCCGACGCCAACAATGCATGATGAGCAGTATTTATAAGCGAATTGCATTTATACGAACTAAGATTATATTGTATTTGTAAGAGAAAGACAGTGCAGAGCAAATCTTAAGCTGAGGAGGTAAAGGCAAATAGAATTGCCTTAGGGGCTTTTGAGCATATGTATTTCACAGTCTGATGAGGACGTCTACATTTATCTAGTGTAACACATACAAGATGCCAATGACATGAATGTAAGAGTGAGAGTTAACTGGAGGTGGACTTGTAAAAAACAAATAACAAGAACCAGAGAAGCAAGCAATAAAATTTCAGATAATAATGACAGGCTTTAGCTCCAAGATGGATATCAAGACCAAGGGCTTTAACCTTTCCTAAATTAGAGATTGTTTGTATGTGTGGTTGTATTTCAGGCATGATTCTATTTATAAATAACAAAAAGGTCTTCATGCAACCTGCCAATTTATGCAGATGGACAAAGACAGCTTTGGAGGCTTAATAAAGACTTTTTTGTTTTACAATACTACATCTGTTTTAGATAATGTAGGAATGCTGTTTAATAAGATCTTTCATATATGCTTCCAGTTTAGTATCTCTCCATAATCAGTTTAGAGGCTTGTATTAGCAAAATTAAACTATACAAATGGTACAGTGACAAGAGTCAGATCTGAGCAAGGACATAAACCAGTAAACCAGATGCCATCTATAGAAATGCCCTGGTCAACAAACTAATAAAATTTTCTTTTCTTACCCTTTGATAAAGGCTACATTTTATTAAGGAAGCCCCTTCTGACAGCTGTGTTAATACAGTTAGATGATGTTTCTGAGAAAGTAATCAGAGAAATGTCTGGAAATAGATTAAGTCTTCTCTTTGATTTAGAAACAAAGTGAATTTTTTAATAAGACCATTTAAAAATAGATTCAGCCTCTGACTTGCCATTGTGAATCACTCACAACTAATTTTTTGACTAAAATCTGACAGCTTGGCCAGAGTTTTGACAAGATTGCAAGATCAACAATGTCCTTTCATGTCTGGTGTCACGGTCATTCTTAACAGCATTCAAGATTTAATCTGATTTTATCATTTAGAAAAACACAGAAAAGTAAAATTTAGAATTAATCTCAACTGCTATAAGCTCTGTGTAACCTCTTTTATAGCAATTCACTGAAGAGCATGTGTCCATTTAAAATTTTACTGCACCCTAAATCCTGTAAAGTTAAATTTTTACCTTCAGGACTATTTTGAGTGTTGCAGTTTAAAGAGCATTAGCAAACATTAGCAAATACACTTATTTTTGCCTATACTTTCTGCACTGAGTCCCTGCCTCCCCTGACCAATTCTTGAACAGAAAAATAGGCAGAGATTGCTTATGAACATCAGAAGAAGGGGTGGTAGAAGTGAATGTCTGTCTTGCTGTTCCAGACATGGCTGAAGTTTGGTGCCAAAATAATTTTCCCATTGTGCTAATTCCTTAATTGTAGCATTGCACTCCTAACGGCAGTTCTCTGCTCCACACGGCTTGACAGAGGCCTTTTGTTAGCCCTGATTGCTGGAGGAAGTCGCTCAGGTCCACCGAGATCCACCACCCAGTCAGCAGCTGCCAGACTGCCCAGCAGCCCGAGCTCTCAGAGGGGGAGGAACAATTCTACACGGCTCCCCTGAGGGATCCTGGGGACCAGCACAGCCCTGGCCAGCGGAGCATATTCCCGGCGGCTGGCAGAGTGCATTCCCTGCGGGATGCGCCGCCTCCAGCAGCTGCAGCAGCAGCACCAGCTCCTCCCAGATGGCTGGGCCATGGGGTGCCTGTGGGTGGGGGAGAAGGGAGCCCTGCCCCAGTGCCAGGATTTGAGAGGAAGCGCTGCCATTCACACAGCCGGGCTTGGCCCCAGCCCTGCCAGCGTACTTGGCACACGGTGACAGTGTAGCCTCTGTTTGTCAGTGCCTCTTTCAGCCAGTGCTCATTTGGAAAGGCAGCATGCTTCAGAGAGAGTCACTTCAGCTGGGGGAACTTGGGTGTCCTGTCAGAGGAAATTCCCTGATCTCCACAGTCACTTGCAGGCATTATGGTCTAGGCACTGAGCTGGCAAAGCCTAAGGTCACCTTAGAACTCTTGAGTCGTCCTCCTGTGGGACTCATGCAGAAGAAGCAAGACAGGAACCACATGTGCTCGTGTGTGTCCATGCATATATATGAAAGCTAAATTGCATGGAAAAGGCCATGAAGTCTGCGGAATCAGGGATTTAAAACATAAAAAATCCAAAAAGTTGAAATTGAACATGGAGAGTGGGGAGGAGCCGATACCATTGCAACAATGACCATTGCAACGAAAGCCAGGAGAGAGTTTGCTGTATCTCACAGCCTTTTGCAGACTGTGCCAGCATGGCCCTCATGGTATCACTTGTCCATTCTCCATCCCAGGCATCCAGCTCCTTCAGCCCACAGGACTGAGGGCAAGCACAGCCTTGGAGCCAGCTGTTGGTGCAGTGGCTGCTGAGGGTAACCTCCCAGTCCCCACGGCCCTGATGGTGCTTGGTGTGCCTTGGGTCCTGCCAGAGGGTGAGGAATGCGCTGGCCGATGGAGCCTGGGAGCACTGGGACGCCTGCAGCCTGTCAGAGGGGAAATCGCCTCCAGAGTGGAAGTCAGCAGAAATCAGCAGTGCTCTGACAGGACCATGGCACTTTTGTTCTCCTCTGCAGTGAAGGACCTTGTGCAAAGAGGGTAATCATTAAAGATCTCTTAATGCGTTCATAATCCATGATATTCTGAGAGTCTGAGGCAATACTGCTTTTATACGTGTGGCATAGCATCAACACAGCCCACATCAAAGTATTCTCCTATAAGTTTTACTGATCATAAAATAGAGGCATTTTGGAAGCGTTGTTCTACAAACCATTTTAGGCTCTATTTTAAACTAGCTACCTAACCTGCTATTATAATTTTTTTAGATTCTCTGAGAAAGCAACAAGTGAGAAGGTTTTTTGATGAAAATCCATTCCCACCTTTTTGATTAAACCAAGCCCCAAATCCTTATCTGCAGATCAACTGCCCAATGCACAAAGAGCATCACAGTTTGCTTTCCTCACTGCAGTGATCTGTGGTCTGGTGAAGGAGCAGGTCTCCAGTCTGACAATTGAGCTGGTAATATGATGTAAAAGGTCCTGACTTTGCTCTATTTCTTGCTGTCTGCCATCACTTGCCATTGCTCCAGCTGGATGTCACAGAAAGCAGCTACATTTTCTTCACCTTCTTCTTAAATGTGGACATAACCAAAGTGGTGGTGATGAAGACATCTCTGAGGAGGACAAAAGGAGCACAGTGAAGCTTTTCTGCATAACAGGAGATGAACAGTTGCTGGCCAGTTGAACAGGCTTAAAGTCTCCATGGGACCTGAAACTTGTCCCTCTGCTGTAACAAATGGCTATATATACCCTGGGGTGGAAATCAAACCTGAGGACGAGTGTTTGGATAGGAATGGAGAAGTAGAAGTTGTCACCTCAGGAAGCAAAGCTTTGATCATCTCTGATCTTTTAAGTTCTTTAGAACATCACTAAACAGATGAACCATTTATCAGCTGGATGAATCCCTCTTCCTACCTGTAAGTCCCTGGCTATGTTGAGTTGGCCATTACAGTGATAGGCAGATGATGCAGTCCTGGCTATCCCTGGCACTGGAGTTTCTGCATGTGGTTTCAATCCTATGGGAAAATAATAACTATTGTGAGCATCCCACACACACGCATACACAGGCATATCACAAACAGCATGATGTCATGTTCAGTTCCTGCAAACTGTTACTGTAGCAGTGGATTCTCATACGGGGAACTGCAATAAATTCATTTTTCTTACTAAAAAGTCAAGGGAATAAAACATGCTTTCTCTGATTAACAAAGAAACCAGATGTTCAATAATTATTGAAGTGCAGGCAAATTCAAAGCCAAATAAAGCAAGCATGGCTGGATATAGTCTCTTCAAGATCTGTTTTCTCTCTCTTCAGTCTCTCAGCATGAAAAAATAAAAATCTTGCTGAGTGGTAACACAAAAGTTGATGATTAATTGTATAACTTTCTCTCTGGGGTATTTAATTTCTGAGAATCATGTCACACACAGCCCTCACTGGGCTACAAGCATTTTCCATATGCAGTAAAATATTATAAAGATTTCTCCCAGCATTGAACCCCTCTTATGATCTAGATAATGTCAAGGGCCCAATTGTGCTTTCCTATGTGGAGTTTAAGCACCATATTTTAAGGAATTATTAACTACATTTTCAACCTGAAAAGGCAGAGACTCACGAAGGACATGGCAAATGTACTCATGACAACATTGAATGGATTATAATTTTGAGTGAAGATTTGTTAATTAAACTTGAGACATGCAAGTGTTTGGTGACCAGTGTGCTTATTTGTATATGCAAACATGGTAACTGGGCTTCTACAAGTAGAGAATTTCCTGAATATGTAGTTTTGTATAGGCCTTGTAGAACAATTAGTTCTTCTGTTCAGTAATCAACACAAGGCAGGGATTAATTCCTCAGGATGTTGGTTTATGCCTTTTAGGCAATGAAAACATATTCACTTTTCTAAGTTTAGGGCCCTTTCCGGAAAGAAAATTCAGCCAGATTATCAGTTTGGGGGTATGCAATAGGTCAGTCCTTTATGATGTTTTTGTATATACCTTCCTTGGCACACTTCTTGAGCATGCACTGCACACTGCAATGCACACGGATGCATATACATTGCACATCACTACTGTGCAGAAAGGTGCTTATTTTAAACTAGGAAAACTTTCTTCTTGTGAGCTTGGTTTTTGTCTGGTTTCATTTTGTTGGCTTTGCCCCTGAAAGACAATTTAGGAATACAGATAATGTACAGAAGATCTGTAGAATATAGACTTCAGAAAGCAGCAAGATTCATTATACCAGCATCTATTGATGTTGAGCATTCACTTCTTAATAATGAAGTCTTCAAATCAAACACTACTGACACAATGACACACTTGAATTTAGTGACTTGACGGAACAGAAGATAGGGATCATTTCCTTTATTCTTTTGTCCAGTGTATTAACTTTGATCTCTATATATGGGCAATTCTCATTACACTACACTTTTCTTAAATATGAACTCTCTGCATAAATCATGTATCTATTTTGGGCTATTCACTTGGTTTACCATCAAAGAAAAGGGGCTTTTCAGCTGGGTATGGATCCTTTTATCTTAAAGGAGGTCAGGACAAACTGCGCTTTACTTTGTGTATCAAAACTGAAATCTTATCACAAATTATTTTTCATTAATCACAAATCCAAAATATATTACAGTAGATGTAAAAGCCAAGCTGGTATCTTTGACAGATCTCCATTTTTACATAAAGTACAAAGAGATTTTTGTTTTACAGCTCCATACCCCTTCTCAACTTGCAGAGATGAACTGTCTTTTCCAAGTTTTGAAGGAGAAAGAGAGTTGCAGGCATATCACTCACAAACTGGGACAAAGCTTGACCAAACTGTGGAGTTCCAATTTTGGGGCACTAAGGATGTGCCTTCTCCCTGTGTGCACCTTTATACAGTGCTACAAGCAGCAGCAGCAGTGTCAGGATAGCTGTGATTACTTTGCCACACTGTCTATCACTCTCTGTGTCAGTGCTTGTTTTTGGTACACAGTGTATTTTCAGTGCAGCTAGGCCTTCCCAGACTCTAGAGAGTGTCTTTCATCCTACCTGGCTCAGTGTAGAGCAGGTTCTGCAGGAAAGGCACTGACCAGGGATGCCACGACCAGAGCTGACTACAGGGCATGGATGCATGTAGAGAACAGATCTAGCTTCTGCTTTGAGGTGGAAAGGACAAGAGCACATGCTGTTCCTTCCCAGCAAGACCCTTCTGTGTTGTTACTCTTTCCTTGTCTCCAACCTTCTTCCTCATCCAGCCAATTTCTGTATCCAGCCCTTAATTCTGTCACCCAGTTCCCAGGATGGGGCTTGGGAGACCTGACGTAACCTAGGGTAGGCATGGTTAAGAACACAGGTAAAAGCGTGTAGAGCTTCAAGCTAGATCATGCACGGTAGTAAGCAAAATCTTCAGTAAAAAGGGCCAAGATGTGCTAGGAACTACCACGCATAAGGAAACTGTAGATTTGAAAGGTCTGTAGCTTTGCAAAAAGGTCACAGACTTCACACAAAGCACTTCTGCCTCACCTCATCAAAAACTCAAGCAATGCTCTTTCAGTTCCCAGGGTTTAAACACTTCGAGAGAGTATGTCAGTAATAGCACAATTACATTTGGACACAGTCAAACCCACTTCCCTCAGACCGCGACTTCTAGGAGTAAAAATGGCCCGGGGTGAGGTAAAGTCCATAGCATGGAAAATTTCAGCTCAACATTTAAAGTTTGACAAAACTCTCTGCAACAGAAAAGGGATACCTTTGCCAAGTCATGCACTTGAAATAATTAATCCATGGAAAAACAACCTCAGGAGCTGCTGGATGCCCACGGAAGCACCACACGGCCGTTTCAGTACCCAACACGCTACTCCCCTGGGAAAGCACGAAGAGATTAGGGGACCAGCGAGAGCTCAGGCAGAAACCGCGCCAGGGTTAACACCCCCTTTCCTGTTTCCTCCCTCTTCCCCCGCGGGAGCAGCGGAGCGGGCGCCGTCTGTGACCAGCAGAGGTCAGGGCGCCCCAGCGCAGCCCGCCGAGCCCCGGGCCGCCTCCGTCCCTCTGGGGGCCGAGGAGGGGTTAGAGCTCTGCTTCATGTCCAAGGGAACATATCTCTGCGGGTCTCAGCTGAGCCCTTACAAACAGTGGCAATCTCTGCCATGGGGAGCCTTCAAAATATTTCCAGAGACGGGAAGCAGAGAGGTGAAGTAACTTTTCCAGTGTCATCCGGTAGGTTAGTAGAAGATGTCGCATTTTCTGACCTCTTAGGAAACCAGCCTGTTCCTCGGTGTGCCTGAGGGATTCAGAAATCTTCAAGGCTAGTTCTCCAATAGTGCAACATTTGGCTGATGGTTCACTGTTTTTAGGTGGACAGGCTTCTTCTTCAAACATAAATTTGTCACATATCCATTGCAACAGCTCTTTTCCTCTTTCCCGCCATTCTTTTGCTGTTCAGGAACATTCCCTTATTGCTACCTTCCTTACATTGGACAGTTGTTTGCTTCAAAATCTCTCACCTCATTTAGCTATGCTGTGCACAAAAGCAGTGGGACACCATCATTCCTAAAACAATTAATTTAAAAGATACAGAACAGTATTCTGGGAAGCTGTTTTAAATGTGAGAGGAACACCCTGTGCCTTGCATTATAAGGTATTCCTTCCAATACCTGTTAAATTTCAGGTGTTCGCTAACCTCTCTCTGTTCTGATTTGAGACAAGTTTTGTGTTTTAAATTTTAAGTTAGCCAGTCTGATACAGCATTTTCACTATTAGAAGATCTTTTGATCCTAATTTTTGATTGTTAATTCCTAGGTAAATAAAAAGTAGTATGTAGAGCCTTCTTTTCTTTTAGGGTTTGATTGGGTGTTCATTTAGATGTACTCAAAACAGATCATAAAATAGATGCCCAATTACATAAATTGTACCCTAGCATAGCTGGGCTCTCTTGCTACGTGTCTACAGAATACATTGATAGAAGCTGCAATAACAGTCTTAGTGTCTGAAGTAGTGTGTTAATTTTTCTGTGTTTTTCATATTTTATATCTCTAATTTACAAAATACTAAAAGTAAAATTATTTAAATGCAGACTTTTCATGCTCAGGATGAGATCCGACCATATAAGCTTCAAAAGTCTTGTCCAGCTTTTGTATATTGGAGAGAAAACAAAGAAAAAACTTGATCCTGGTCTGTAATTGCAGTGGGAGAAAATACTTGAATCCAGCAGGATCTGTAATCAAATAAAGCAGCAAATTGAGCCTCAGGATTCAGAGGTCAGCCCGGAGAAATAAACTAAAGGATGCTTGTACAATCAGAAGTGTCTGCCTACTGGAGCAGCATATCTAGGGATGTAGGTGGAAAGGAGGCAGTTTTCAAATTGTCTGTCTCTGCTGGAAGTGTGCAGGGGACAACATCATGCAGCTCTGGAGCTGACAATCAGCACACGCCCTCTGGGCTCTGCAGATCCTGGTGAAGGGTGCTGTAACATCCAACACGATGCCCCAGCAGGGGCCTTTGGATGCTACATGAGCATCTTTCGTTTGATGCTGTGTCTTTTCTTCCAGAAGAAGCCAGGGTGGGAACACCCAAAGGTAAACATAACGAACAGGAAACAAGAAAACATGTGGAATTAATCAGTTCCAGTGAACTGGCATTTTCTCATTAAAATGTGTTCAGTCAGGCCCATGAAGCGGAGAATTGCTGCCCTCCCTAAAGTTATATCCTGGTTCTCACACAGCCAGTTTATTCAGGAAATAAAACTGGATGATGTATCCTCCCAGCTTCCACATGAATTCCTGGTGCTTGTTTACATTTGTGGCAAGTCAGGATGGTTTCTTGACTGCATTGAAAAGCAAGAAGTAGCTCTCTAATTTTCAGTGACTCATGCTCAAATATGCTTTGCAAAAACTTAGTTGTGAGAATATCAGTAAGATTTTGTGTTGAAAGTAGCAAGTTATTCTCTAATTATACTCTCCAGCAGCTGTATCACTTCTGCAGCAGCTGTATCATTTAAATAACCTTTTAGCACACTTTCTTCATTCAGAGTAAAATATCCAGGTCAGAGATTTGCTGGTTTTACTTCAGTGAAAAGAGAACATAGTTGTGTATTATTAATCCACACACATTTTACTGTCAAAAACAGTAAAGAAAACAAGATAAACTGTGTATGCAAAGTAGCTGGATTAATTGTGGTCAGATGGTGACTTGAGTTAGTGGAAGTGAACTAATATAATACAGCACTTCAGAAGCAAACTTTCCATGGGAGAAGACCAGAACTTATTTTCCAACAAGTCTAACATATGAAGTGAGTTTTAAACCAGGGATCTACAAACTGCTAGGGAAGAAAATATGACTTTGAAGGATCTGCATGATACTAAGAGATATGTTTCAAACAGATTTGAATCTTGTTTTTTAAACTTATTTTTCTTATTTATTACAATCTTCTTTTCTCCAAAGTTTATGTTAGGATAATGTGAAAGTAATCCATGCCACATTTCTATTGCAAACAGCAGTATAAACCTTCACAGCCAAGGTATCTCATATTCCATTGAATCACAGAATTGTGAAGGGAAAGGATCTTGTTGCAGAATATGGCTGAGAGGGAATAGAGTTGCCTCTAATGCTGAGGCTGCAGGATGAGGTGGGATGTAATTAGCCCCATGTTCCCATTCTGTAAGCAAACCATTTTCCCAGAATGGCCAAATGTGGAAGTCCTGAGGTTACACCTGCTGGGTCAGCAGCTTTGTGGGCACATCTGACTTTGGTTTACAAGGGTATCTTGGGGGAATCCTGCAGCAATTTCTTCTCATTTGTGTGGGAATGAAAATCTCCTATTTCCTGATACCAACATTCTGTCCTTCATTTGCACAAGCCCAGCAGGGTCT
Organism: Illadopsis cleaveri; assembly: GCA_013399915.1. Lineage (NCBI taxonomy): Eukaryota > Metazoa > Chordata > Aves > Passeriformes > Timaliidae > Illadopsis > Illadopsis cleaveri. The sequence goes on from VXBB01010667.1 coordinate 31,386, forward strand.
ACCTGACACTCCATGCTCTCTGGAATGGCTTTATTTTTGGTCAGTCTGGGTCTTGGAAGCTGCAGAAGTCCAAAATGCACCTTGAGGCTGCTTGGGCTTCAGTCTCCCCTGAATGCTCTGGATTCCTTTCAGACTTGTTCACTCAGCCAGGCAACTGTGTCTTCCATGTGCCAGAGTAGGGGCAAGGTGCACTCCAGATTTGTAGCATTCATGGGCAAATGAACACCTGATTGTTTCTCTGCCCTGCTGTGCTTCACTGTGTTTAAGCCAGACACCAGCTCTGGTGGCTTCAGTATATATCACTATCATGGCTGTATCATGTCTCTCTGCTTTCACGGCTTCCAACTTTTCCCATTTTTGTTTTAGCCAATACTGGCAAGTGTCAGTCCCATGTGAGTACATTTGTGCCTCAATTACATCAATGTCACCTAAACATCATTAGCATTGTACTGAGAACTTTTTAAATCTCAGATCTCGCTGGGATTGGTGGAAATTAAATGTTACTTTGGCATATTCATCATAGCTGCATTAGTGTCAAACTTGTGCAAAACATGTCAAAGCATAGCCTGTGATTTTACACAGACCTGTAATAAAGCAATTCCTAATACTTTTCTGCTGTGAGCTTAGATGATATGGTAGAATCTCTTCTGACTGAAAAAACCCTAGAGAAATGCTTTGCATTTCCAGATAGGCACCTTCAGCACCAGTAGCTGCCTCAGTGCTTGTAGAGCTCAGCAGAAGTGGCAGTGCTGCCTCTGAGCACTGAGCTGTGCAGTCCCATTGAAACTGTGTTTGTTTTCAAATGTCTGTGCTTAGCAGTTACGGGGCAGTTTGCTTGGAGAAAATAAAACCTGGGAGCTGGCAAATGAAATGTCAGCATCTGAGGTGCTGTTTGTGATAGGACACACCAGTTCTGCTGTCTCAGTTGTGCAGACCTACAAGCTGGGCTGTTATCTGGAGAGGCAATCTGTTCCTTTAGCTACAATCCTTACTCTTTAGTGCTGAGCTAGCTTGGCTTCTCTTTAAGGTAATTGGCAATGTAGCTCCTTTTTATTTTGACCAGAGTTCAAACATCTGTTTCTGACAACTATAGTGAAAGTAAAAACATAATCATATTCACAACCACAAATTGTGTAATGAAAAAGTCACATGAAGTTTTCTCTGCGAGGCATTTATCCCTTATGTGCTGCTTTAACTGCTAAGCTGCACTTACATATACAGCTAAGAGCAAGCCCTCTTGTCATGCATTTGTGCACAAGCATCCCACATTGCCTCCTATAACAACAGCCACATTATGCTTCCTTGCACAAAACCAGCTGTCAGTTTAGATTTCCTTAATCTTGCCAGATTCCAGCTCAGCCAGCTAACAACCATTATCTATGGGAAACCCTTCTGCGAAATAAAGCAATGTCCTTACAGAAATGACATGTCATAAAAATTAGTTTGGTCACCAATCCAACAAAACACTTTGTTTAAGTTTGAAAACTACAGGCTGGTGGTATCATGTTCCCTGGTGCTATAGATCTCAGAAATGATGAGCAGGACAGCACCGTAACAGCACTCAGGGCCAGAGCCCTGCTTGCCCTAATTATATAACACACTTAAACAGTGCAATTGTGTTTTGCAAGTTGCTGCTGTGAAGACAGTGTACACGTATGGCACAATAGTCTCCAGCATAACCTTTCCAAACTCCATCAATGTAAACAAGGAATGTGAACCATGAGGATTTTGACAGCATTAGGGTGGCTCATTTGAGAGAAACTTGCTCTCAACCAGTGGAAGGGTTGAAGGGGACAACTCTTCCTGTAAGGACATGGTAAAGGTTTTGATGGGCTCCTCCATGGAAGGCTAAGGAGAAGACAAATGTCAGGTGCATGCTACAGAGGTTATTCCTGCCTGTGGTAAACAGGAGGCAGAAGAAAAACAGGCCATGTCTCATGGCCCTGGACACAGAATGCCATATGGGTCAGATCGATGAGGGACTGTGAGCATCTGCAATGCAGTGGTCCTCAGCCTTCTTAGCCCCCAGCGAACTCCACAAATCTTTTATGCTTCCCCATGCACCTGGCTCACTAGGCAGGAAGAGGGAGGAAGGCTGTGTGCATGCTCAGCCCATAAAGACCATATCTTGTCAGGGGAGAAAGGGAAGGTGTTTCTAACTCCAGTCAAACAGTTCAAATGTGATGCCACTGCCAGGTCTATAAACACATGATGCTTTGACAAGAATCGAAGCTCCTCAGTGCACCAGCTGGTGAAAGTTGAACATTTTCTCCATGTTTATTCTGTTTTGTCATTGTTTTTGTGTATTTGTATCATAAATGGTTTGCAGAGTTTCTAAGCACAGTCAATTTAATGCCAGGAGTAAGTGTCCAACATATCAGTAGATTATCTTAAAAAGAAAATTCAAAGGTAGGATTTTTTAGTTATATTGTAGGTATCATTAAAAGCAGTTAAGGTCATGTTTTCCCTCAGAAATAGGAGAGAAATCTTTTTTTGTTTGCAATGAAAGCTTGGACCTTTATCTGTTTACAAGATTTGGTGTCAGGGACTTCCAGAAATAAAATCATTATGTACCATTGCACTCATGATAAAATACCAAGATCTGCCAATCCATACATAATCTGATAATCCTTTTGCATCCTGATCATCTGTAAACTTTTTAGTATGTTCGAATGTGAATCTCTTCATGACATTTCAAGCTACGCACCAGATCTGGTTTTCGGTTCACAAAGTAGAGTACAGCCTACAGCTGTGCTGCAACCACACAAATGAAAACATGTACTTCCTTTTTTGGCAGTAATATCATGCCTTTTTGAAGATAACTTTTATGTGGATAGGGGAGAGGGGCTAGTATCTCTTCCAATAGATGCAGTAACCAGCATTTTATGAGCTTTTCTTTAATATTTTTCTTTTCTAAGTAAAAATCATGCTTCTTTATTAATAGTTATTTCCAACCTAATTATTTTGGTTCTCTGCAGTTCAAACAGCTATTTAGAGTGGAAAAAACCCAAAACCGCTGTGGCCTGTTCCCTGTAGGTTGATGGAGACCTCTAGGCAATCAAAATAATCAGAGCACTGTCTCAGGGTCAGCCTGATCCCTGCAGAGATCTCTGCAGAGGCTGTAGCTGAGCTCTTCACATCATGTTTGAGAGCTGTGCATGTTTTATGTTAAAGGTGACAAGCACAAGCATGCAAGAATCCAAAGCATGCCAGAAAGGTGTTTTAACAGGACAGCAGGGCAAACCTGTTTCCAAAACTCAGTATTAAATCACATATAGCAACCGTATTTTTGGAAATAGGGGGAAAAAAAAGAAAGAAAGAAAGAAAGAATCTCCACGCTGAAAAAAAAAAAAAAAAATTCTCCAAAGCATTGTTTCTAGACTGAGAGCAAACAAGAAAGAGAATGATCTCAAGCTGAAATATTGAGAGAAAAGCTGGGGGTACAAATCTGGTTCTCTTAGAGACCTCCAATGTGATTTTATGGTAATTTCTGTGCTTACATTTCTTTCTTCTACTGAAGGGAGACCGCAGTACACCCTTTCTGGACCCCTTTATCTGTCCAGTTGATTTAGACTTAAGTGCTTAGTGGCAGACACTCTCTTCTCAGTGGCAGAACTGTGTCCTGCACAATGAAACCCTAATCTCTGGCAAAGCCCAGCGATGCTGTGACAGCAGTAGTAAGAATGAAGCAGAAAGTGCAGCATTTAAAGGCAACAGGAGAACATGGTTAGGCAAGATCACCTCAGACTAAACCTTTCTGACTGAGTAATTACAGGGTGATAATGGGTGAGCAGTGCACATAGTCTGATTAATTTCAAAGCAAGAATGGCTTTAGAAATCCCACTGCTTATGGGCATTGGCAGGGCTCCTGCATCCATTCTGATGGATGAAAGACTTCAAATTCCTATATATGGTTCCTAAAACCTCAGTGCGTGCATGTATTATGACAGAAAATCTGTGAGTGTTGTTGAATTTTCAGTTGAACACCCAAATGCCAAGAAACATCAACAGAACTGTAATTCAGCCCTTATCCTGTGTGCTATGGTAGTGTTTGAGCACTACTATTTTGTGGTATAGTCCCTCCCTCATTCAGTGCAGATGTTGGATAGTGGTTGAATAGTGCTAATTACAACTGCTGCCATGGGAAAGATTTTGGAAAGAGTGCATTTACTGCCACTCTGCTAGGGTCAAGCCTACTACAGTTCAAAAATAAAGGCCCTTAGGCCTTTAGGAAGTTTAGGGAAAGGGACACAGACCTAACAATCCTGATTATTTTGGAGAACTCTTCTGTAAAAAGGCTAGGCATGAAGGGAAAGGCAGTGCTGGATGTGAAAGAAGGTAAGCAGCTTTGGTGGCTGGAGATACCCAGTGGGTAAGGAAGCCTGTTGGGAGATAGAGCCAAAAGGGCCTGGTTCCGCCCTCCCATAAGACCCACCATCACTTCTGAAAGCTTGCAATGGGCAGGACAAGAGGTGCAGGAGAGAAGAAATAGCCTCATCCTAAGTGTGATTTAAATATTGCCCTGGAGATCTGGATTTTGTCCATGATCATGCCGCAGCATTTTAATTGCTAGGAAAACCACTTAAAACGTGTGGAAACTCTCTGTAGGTTCCTCTTGCTTTCTGTTTCCTGAGAATTCTGGGTCCATCTTGCAGGAGGCCATAGAAGACGCTGTGGGAACTCAGGGCAGGGGAGCTACCACTGCATCTGCCCCTCACTGTGCTGTGGTACCCCAGCCAGAGCAAGAGACTTGCCCCTTTCTTACAGTGCAGCAGGGGGGAACGACTCCACACCTGTGCATGGAGATGAAGGTGTGAGCAGCACAGCAGCGAGGGGGCGAGCCTGTTGTCAGAGCAGCACTTGGATGCTGTGCTGGGGATACCTCTGTACCACAGGGCTGCACATTGTGTCAGCAGTGAGATGTAATACAGCCATTCATTCCAAAGGCAGTGTCCTTCCTCGGCACTGCATGGACCCCGTGGGGATCAGTCACTGCAGTGTTCTTGTAACATGTGTCTGGCATCTGTCACAGAGACCAATGGCTCTGGCTTCTGGCTGCTTTCTTTGTCATTTGGTTATTAATAACCTTGTCCATAATAAAATATAAACTCATTTTCTGGCATGAGAATTGTCACTGATTCAGGGACATTTTAGGGTCATGCAGTGAAAATAAATGCCTTCGTCCCATGCAGAGTGCACTAGACTGATGTTCAGAGAGTGCAGGCTCTTGCTCACGTTTCTGTTGTCAGACTATTTATCTACCACCTCTCTGTACATCTGCTTTCCTGTATGGAAAGCATTGTAATGGTCTTGAAATACGGGGTTTGTGGTTGCAGAGCCTTTTTTAATGACATGTATTAAAATACCTGTCAATTCCTGCTCATGTCCTGATGGACTTGAGCAGATTGGATTTCCACAGCAACAAACTGAAGAAGCTTAATGTAGATCTATAGAGATGGAACACTGCAAAAGCCCTAAAAGCTCAGTGTGGCCTTTTCTATTCAAGAAACACCCTATTTTCTTGCAAAACCAAGCAGATAGTACTGCACAATTTTGGCAAAGGGTGCTTATAGCTAATTCAGCTCAGAACGAGTGGAACTATAAAATGTAAAAGTTGGTTTTCCTTTTTTTTTCCCACCTAAGATTCTTGCATTGAAAGATTTGTGTAAATACTAAAAAATCAGGAATGTCATGAACAGTAATAAAAAACTTAATTTCATGGAAACATTATACAGCTGTGTGGGTAAGAACAATGTTGGGCGAATAGCTGTTGATTTTTCTTGTGAGTTTAAGCACCTTCAAAGCCCTGAATGGGCTGGTCAGGAGCCAAAAAAATGACACTGTATGATAAGTGTGGAGAGCAAAACTAGCCAGGGGTGTAGAATGGATCTGCTTTGCTTCTGCTGACAGAATGGAAACGTCTATTTTATGAAGTGTTCTAATGATGACTGTTGGTTTATTTTTCCCTCTTCAGTTCAGGCAGAGGTGTGTCCTTCATCTCCCATGACACCAGTGTGGCAGCCTTACACGCACCCCAAGTGTACTCTCGTTTCCCACTGATGGAACTTCTGCTCACTGGGGTCAGTATCATCTGCAAAAGTGCAACCTCTTGCTTGAGGGACCATAGGGAATTTAGCATTATCCAAATCCTGCAAGCAAAGAAGCTGAATTTTAAGCAAGCATTTTCCTGTATAGACTTCTGACATTTCTTTCCTTTGTGCTTGCATTTCTCTAAAAGTATTGCATGTGGCTACAGTGGCAATTGTCCCTACTTATTTTGCAACACGAACCATCTGGAAAGTTACATGAGTAAGACAGGTTTTGCAAGTTTTGCACTTGAGAGCAACCAGACCTAGCCCTCTCTTAGAGCTGTAGGTCTCAATGGAAAATTTTACATTCATTAATTTATTTCATAAAGATTTCATCTCAGTTAATTTTTCTTTTATTTTTAAACTCTACAGCTTATAAAAGGGGGAAGGTTTCCTCCAGAGGTTATTGATATGAAAGGAGAATAGCAACTGCAGGAAAGTTTTTTGCTGATTCATTTGTAATAGAAAAGCAAGCAAGAAAGACAACATATAAAAACATTGTGTACTGAAGACAGATGATGATAAATGGAAGAAGAGATGGCATCTGAGAAGGCAAATTAATGTCCTCTTGCTGTGATCTTCTTCCCATAAGTCTGCAGTTTCACAGGATCTTCACTATACAAATGTTTGCATCAGTATTTCTCAGATTTCTTGAGAAATTTCTCACCCCCATGTTGGGGGTGAGTCTGAGATGGTTTTCAAAATCTGGAGGTTTGTCTCTGCTGGTTTAGCATGGAAGTGATTTTTTTCTAAGGAAGTTATAGCAAAATGTTGACAGCTTGATTGACCAGTTAAATATGGGATATGCCTCTGGGCTACACAGGTTAAAAACCAGAGGAATAACCACTTAAACCACTACGCTAATTTTAGGAAACAGAAGCTGGTGAATGTGAATTGGTGAATTGGTGTTTCTGCCTGGTTACAAACTTAAGCCATCACAGTCTCTAAAATCAATGCAGATAAAAAAACCCCGTCTTATGTTGTCTCTGTGGAAGGAGTCTGTTTCCGAGTTACTTTTCTCCAGAGCAATACCACTGTTCTCATTGACCAGCTTCTGCCACTGAACAGATTTCTGATGAATTTCAGGAAATCTCAACGAACCTGAAAGATGGGCTCTTCGGGGTATCCAAGCTTTTTAAATGTTTACACAAATTGGTCTTTTTGTGTAACATAAAAATCCTATAGGTTGTACAGATGCATGTATTTATTTAATCCAATATCTTTGAGGGTCATACAGTAGTTGTGCTCTCTTTCAGGAGCTTGCTAAGCTAATGGGAAACAGACACTGGACCGGATATTGCATGCACTGTTGTCTACACTTGGTTGCACTGTGGCTCAATGACCTGTTGCAAAATTTGTAACCTTTCATTTTTGCCTCCTTTTCTCATCTTATCTTCTGTTTGTCTTTAGATTATTTTAGCCTTGTCCGGTCCCTGTACCACAGATACCACGAAAGTCCAGGCTTGCGCAGGGTTTTGAGTGGTAACAAAACAGAGAGATTAACTAACCTCTGTGGCTAGTTGGAGACTATACATTTTGTTTAAACAGGAACTGACACACATTTAAGTTTAACAGGAGATTCCGGTTCTGACCAAGTTTCCTGTGGATTCTCCCTTATAGTGCATTCCTGTATGCCAGGAGCCTCTCCAGGGAAAGTACTTTCCCCCTGACCGTTGCATCTCTTGGGGTTTCCATATGCAGCAATGGTATGTGAGGTATTACAAATTTAACTTCCTGAACCTGATGGCACCTAACTTGGGGAGTCTATATGTTCACACAGCAAGGGTCAGTCTCACATATTCTCAATTCTCCTAACTCTGCTTTTGTGGAAGGTGTACAGTGAGTCCATAAGGCATGAGGGGTTTGGAGGCTGAAAAAGGTCCTTAACTCAGGCATGATCCCAGCTGTTACTGGTGCACAGATTGTGCTCACCATTTGGTCACCACTTCAGAGGAGGCAGCCACTCTTTCTGTAGCAGAGAATTTCAGTTCACTGCACATTCCCACCCCTTGGTAATCAGCAGAAAGCT
>VXBB01010667.1:48450-76882 GCA_013399915.1 Illadopsis cleaveri
TGGGGTGTTTTTTTTTTTTTTTTTTTTTTTTTTTAATATTATTATTTTTAATTTTCAGACTTGGCCAACCAATAAGTAAAAACTTTGTCTCCCAAGCAGAGGTGAGGTCATGCAGATACTGAGCAGAGCTGGGAGTCTGAATGAGCCAATTATGTCAGCCAGTTAATAACTTCACTGTTGTCATTTATTTGTCATTCATCCAGAAGAATCCAAAAGTGCTTTGCATTCTTTACAATCAGATTGGAGGCTCTTCTTGCTTCACACCCCACCAGGAGCCATTCACCCCTGGAGAGCAGTGCAGAGCTCCTCAGTGGCTCCCTGCCACTGTGCTCTGAGACAAAGACTGAGGGGAGTAACTGCAATAGCCAGAGGGTTTGGTGGTCTGCCCACGTGACCACTTGAAAGTTTTTCTGCAGCATTGAGCTGGAGCACCCCCCCAGGACAGAACTCTGTGGTAATGGATCATGGTGTCAGGGCCACCACACCTGTGGGTCTGAGCCCTCTGGTGCTGCCAGGGACCCTGACCTGTACTGCTTGGGCTTCTCAGTGATGTGGGCATGTGCTTAGGGACTTGGCTGTTCCTCAGTGATATTATGGAAAATATTACATAGAAATGCAGGATCCAGAATCACTTCCTTCTCTTGTTGAATAGGGAAAATATGTCTGGTGAGATGTCTCAGGAATAGTTTGCATAGAGGAATTAATTCAGCTTTGCTTGGTGCTTTGAGAAAGACTCAGAAAGAAATAGTGCATCATGCTCTGTCAATGCACAGGTTACTGCCCTGCATTGAGAGATGCTGCATGAGTTAATATGTGGTACAGAAACCTCCCAACTCAAATCCCATCACATAGCTGTTCAATAAATGTTGTGTCCCTCCCTTCCGGCACATCTGCACCAGTAATGGGCTGCAGTATTTTCAGGTGTGTTGGCAGCCCAAGCCCATACTTCTTTTCAACATTTGACTAAATACAGTCTTTTCTATGACACACACTCTTTTGGTGTTCTGTTGGGGTTTTTTCCTCTCGCTGAATGACTTATGTAGTGAAACAAAATCATGAACCCTTGTCTGAAGTTTTCACACTGCTTGTTGTTTGTGTGTGAGCAGGGAAATTGTTCAGCACAGCTCATTTGTGTGTTTGTCTCAGAGCAGTATGTTCTGATAGTAGAGGGTTTCTCTTCCTTGGAGCTTTCTTAGGTCTGGAGAAAAAAGGATGCTAAAGGGAGGGAGAGGGACATGCTGTTTTCCCCTGCTCTCCCTGAGGTCATGCTGACCACTNGTTCATGGAAGGCAAGTCCAAGTCCTCTGTAATCCAGGACAAAATATCCAGAAGGTTTCAAAGAAAGTTTGAAACACCTGCTCACATTGTCCTAATGACTCCTTCCTGAAGAAAGGCCTTTATTAACTAGATGAGTTAGTGAAATCCATGATCAGTGATGCCTACAGACTACAATTACCCTAAGATTACTGACATTTTTTGGCTGACACAAACCTATTTGTCTTGGAAAATGAATCTTACATTCCCCTTTGCTTTTACAGCCTGGCCTCTCTTGCCATACTGTATTTCCTGTGCAGACTTACACTCTGTCCCTGAAGGGAAATGAGTTGGTGTGATGGGATCAGAGCTGCAAGGGAGATAGGAGATGGTCTACGATATAACAGACATTTTCCTTGGTAGAAGTATATTTGATCAAAGCCCTTCTCCATGAAAATATATCCTCAAAAGGACACTTAGAGATTTATAACTAATGTAATTAATCCCATGGGCCCTGTTTTCATTTTGAAAGCAGCTGGGAAGGAACAAGTGCTACTTTGAGCTTAACCGCTGGGTTAGTAAATATGTGGGCTAAAATAGCCAATGCTCTGGGATGTGTAGGATTAGGAAGAATTTTGGTAATGGGGAAAACATATAGATTCTTCCTGTTGCTATGGTCTGCACTGCCTCATTTAAATTTCCTCCTTCTTTGCTGTCAGTCTCTAACACAAGAGCAAGAAGACTGAGACACTGATGCCCACAGGTCTGAGAGGAATCCGTGTCAGTCCTGTCCCCCACTGATCTGCCTCAGCCACAGAGCATGCCTTTCAATTTCTCTCCACTGATTTTTCTGAAATGAAGAACACAGCTATTGCTGGAGCTCATGGTTTCTCTCATTTCCCTCTAGCTCAATATGTTTAATATGGTTTAATCTGAAGGAAGAATGTCCAGCCTCAGCACACATTTCAGCCACACTCTCTTGTAGGGTTTTGGGTTGTCTCTACAGAGCAGTTGCTGAAATCACTGCTATTTCCCAAACCTGCTGCTAAAAGCCACCTTAGGTGACCACCTCTGACAGTATTGCTTCTGGGTCTCTGAGTTGTGTTATCTGCATTCAGTACATCCAGTGGCTGTTCCTCCTTGCCAAAGGGTGACAAACAATGGCTTGGCAGATTGTTGCAAGCAGGGTACCCTGAAGGTTGATGCTGGCACCATTATTGTTCAATGTCTTTATCAGTGACCTAGGAAATGATTCCGAGACAGAACTTCACCCCAGAGACACCTGAATAAATATTTCACTGGGTGCACTGCAGCCTTGTGAATTCAGCAAGGAGAAGCACAAAGTTCTGCATCTGGGGCTGAATAACCTGATGTGTCAGTACAGGCTGGGCAGTGACAGGATGAACATCAGTATGAAAAGGAATAAGATGTTCGGGTGAATGCCACAGTTAACAGTGGCCAGATGTGCTCCTGTCATGGATAAGCTGGGCTTTTTGTTCAAGAGGATGTAGAAAAACTAGAGAAAACCCAATGGATGGGTCCAAGACCTTGGAACCTGAAGTGCAGAACCTGTAAAGAGGGGCTGAGGGAATTGGGCTTGTTTAATCTGATGAAAAGGAGGTGAAAAACTTACAGCAGCCTACAAGTTCAAATTATTCCTAGCTATTATAGATGGTAAGACAAAGTGTAAGGGCAACAACCTGTAGCACAGATTGTCCAGGATGAGCATAAAGAAAAGGACTTTCATCAGGAGATTTTGCCAGACTGGAGCAGATTGCCCGGGAAGGTTTTCAATCACCACCCTTGAAGGTTTCCATAACCTTGCTAGGTAAAGTTGCAGTTGACCTGATGCTGGTGATAGGCCTCTTTGAGATGGAGATTAGCCTAGAGACCCACCCACAGGTCTAACTGACATTTCTGTGGCTCTCTCATTCCCCCACAAAAATCAGGTTTGGAGGCAAAAGTCCATTTGCCCGTACACACATATGGGAGGAGTCTCTGGGCTTCCCTGCCTCCGTCTGTAAGAGTGTCTCCTTCCTCCACTGGACCAGCACCACCTGATATTCATCTGACAATGTACCAGACAGAGTCTGTGGTTAACTTTGGGTCAAAATCAGTTTGGTGACAGTCATCAGTTGTACGCAGAATTTACTAACTACAAAGTTTTCTCTTGGCTAGTTCTCTTTTGTAGTGGAAATATGCAGCTTATTTCTCTTAGTTCCTATTTCAGGCCTGGCTTTTCAAAATGAGTATAAACTTTGTGTGATCAGTCTAGGTAATAGCTGCTGGCTGCAGGTGTAGCTATCTCCAAGCTGTCTGAAGCAGATGGGAGAAATTTTATGTGAGTGGGGCTTGATGCAGGAAGATGTTGCAGAGTCCATTTTCCACCTGCTCTGTGATTAATATGGTGTTGGTGCATGATGAATGTACAAAAGGGTAGCATCATTCTAAAATACTCCCAAAAACGAAACCTGTATGGCCATTGATCTTTCTTTCTTAATATTTTCAAGATGCTTTTCACTACTGGAAGCCACCTGTGACTATCCATTATCGGAAAATCTGCTTGTGATAGTGCCCTTTCACTGGGCTTTAGGATGTGAAAAGGGCATTATGATTTTATTTTTTTTTTAATTTAAATAGATAACACTTCAAACATCTCCTCCAGATGACCTGCAGACCCTGCAGCCTTGGCAGATTTCCTCATGTAATTTGCTAAGAGTGGTATTTACCTGCACTGCTGATAAAAGCCTCACTTCCAAACCGTAGTTAGTTAGCCTTTAAATCCCTGCCAAGACCTGCTATTGAAAGACTGCCTTTCTATGACCTCTCTTTTGGCACACCCAAGAAAAATGAATAAGAAAGTCTTTTACTTCAGCTGCTGAAACCCATGAACTGCACTTTCTTTATAAATTAAATCAAAGTCCTGCATCTCAATAATAAAATCTGCATTCTTCAGCATCCTACTTACAGGCCATTTCACATTTTACCATCAGCAAATTAAAACCTAGTACCTAGTTTTGAGAAACAGCAGTGTAATTTGCTGCAGAAGTATGAATCCTGCATTTGTTCTAAGTATGACTTAGCATGTGAAAAGAAATTAATTATATCAATTGCTTTCTGTATATGAAAGTTCCTTACATTATATGCTTCCCTTCCCAGGTTTGAAATATTTTCAATTTGAGTTTGGAAAATTAAGTAGAGACTGTAAATACTGATATGTTGATGGGATTTAAAAAGCCATAATAACTATCCTGGTCTGAGAAACATAATTCTGCTTCCATTTAACCCCATTAGTAAGTAGAACACACTCATCAATACACGAAAGCCAAAACCAGATAATAGACTAAATTATCCAGTTCAGTGTGTAGCAGGATGAACCTGTTTGAGTCTTTATTCCTTTTCTGTAATAAATGCCTAATGCCTTATTAATAGATAGAACAAATCAAGAGAACTCTTACTCTCATTTCATTAGATAGTAGTGTCTGTGAAAACATTTATCCAGGTGTCTCTAGGGTCAATAGCAACTGATGACTGATGAGCCTTTTTTTTTTTGAACTTTGAGTATCTGGTGTCAGATGTAATATGGTTCACAAATTGAGCGATTTTCTTGTAAGCCAGTAGTTCTCAGAGGTTTTGCATCAATCCTCCTCCTCTGTTTTGTGGAATGCTTGTGCTTGCCATCATTCTCAGGATGAGCACACCGGTGAATCCAGGGTGGGAGGGAGAGCCTTGCACTGCTGCCATGCAGGTGTCTGCTACCAGCAGTTAGACCTGCCAGCTGTCCTTGGCTAGTCCAAGGACTGTAATTAATAAATAGTCACCAGTTTTCTTTGATCTATCAGCTGTTAGAATAAGGTAAGGAAGCACAACATGATGATTTTTGTGTGTGTGTAAAGCTGTAGAAGAATGAGAGCTAGAAATGAGGGAAGCAACTCTTTCCCATGCACCTTTTCAAACAGAAGGTGCCTTACATGTGGCACAAGAATGAGAATGCACATCACTGGGCAAAACAAAGTGCTGAGAAGACTCCTCTGTCAGCTTTTTATTTTGGTTACACTGCTGTGCAAGAAGATAACTACACTTAGCTGCTTCCACTTCCTTTTCAAAAATCATGTTATAAGAAATATGCGAAAGAAATGAGCTGAAAAGGGAACAAACTTGACTAAGAAAAAAACTTCATGTAGCTAAAGCAAGCGAGGGAAAAGAAGACTTTCATCACTTCGCTAAGCTTGTTAACAACAAAAGGTGGAATTTAGATCTTAGTAATTTGTTCAGTTCGCAAAGTTTGTAGAGGTAGGTGGTTTCTGTAATTGAATTGGGCTTTGCTGCCTCTCAAGCACTGGGTGGTGTTTGTTTAGCAGAGTCTTGTCAGGCTGAGGTTTGCCTTTCAAACAAGTCAATAACAATGGTAATAAAACACTTTTCACTTCTAAATGCCCTTTCATCTGAGATGCTAAAGCACTTTGCACAAATTGAATGCTTCTCACTATACCAAAATGAAGGTATGGATTATTATCCCAGTGGCAGTAAAATCAGAACATGGGATCAGAGTGAGAAAATGGTTTGCTCATGCTGATGCCAAAAAAAGAGAAACATAATCTGGGCATAAGTTGCTGCACAAACCAAATTTAGTTCACTTGCAAATCTGCTGTCCTCTATGTGTCAGTGCTATGATGATACTTAACTTTTTTCCTGTCTCAACCATTATACTGGTTGTGGTTTTTAAGTTATTTTTGTGATGCTGAGTAGTCAAGGGCAAATACAATTTTCATAGGAAGTGTCTCTGTTCCAAATAAGAAACATGCTTTTTTTTTTTTTGGAAAAAACCAAAAATGTTGATGGCTAACAAAAATCATCTGAATTTCCATATCAAAGAGACAAGTGCATCTTTTTCTAATAAGCAGGGACAGCCCAGCCATGCTCCCGGTCATTTGGCATAGCTGCATGCAAGCTGGGTAAGAAGCTACTTGAAGAAAAGGCATGTTTTCTCTCCTCTTCTTCTCTTCCACCCATCTCTACCTCTCATGAGAACTGCCAGCTACCTAAGTACTTAAGATCCTCTACAACTGGGATTTTAGACTAGCAAAATGTCAAAAGAGTTGTCACAGCCCTAACCAGTATTGCAGTCACTGCATAAACTGTGTCTTTCAATGCAAATCAAGGTAAACTGAACATACCCTAAAGGACTTAATCTAGTGAGACTGGGTAGACTGAGCAGAAGCCTTTCTGCAAACACACTCATTATTGTGTACTGCTTTGATCATGGTGCTGGAGCACAGGGTGCAGCCAAGCCCAGCCAGAACAATCAGGCAGCACACGTCACAGCACCACGCTGGGAGCTGGGCTGGGGAAGGGGCATCCCCAGGCCAGAGATCCTGCCTTCCCCAGCTCCCATGCTGTCTGTCCACATTACTGCTTACAGTCAGGCTTCAGGCAGGGCTCAAAGCCTGCAGGGATGGGGTGTGTTTGCATGCCCCCAGATTGTATGCAGAGGCAGGCTCAAGCCTATGAGATGCAAGAGATGCTGTAGTTCACTGTCTCCAGAGCCTGCTGGAGTTTACAGTGTGGTGAACTCTTACATTGTGTCTCAAGAGGTGATCAGAGACAGTGAGCAAGGCCAGTGCTGAGACAAGACTCACAGCACCTCTAATGCGCCAAGGGAGAAATTTACTCTGTGTCACTGTATCTTGAAGTAACTGAGAACACAGCTCTGAAAGTGCAGCTGATACCAGTGTCTTTATTTAGGTTAAGCTTTGCATTTCTCACTCTGCACTTCAGTTGCTTGGAGTCCAGGAACAGGCCACCAGCAGACACGAATGAGTGATGGAAGATCACTAATTGCTGCAAGATTTTGGGAGTCCTGGGCTTTCCTGTAGCCTGTCCAAACCTTCTGACTATTTTCTGGTTCTTAGTGTGGCAGTTTTTGTTTAGTCTTAGTTTGGTTTGTATTTTTTTAATTTTTTTTCTTTTTAGTATTTTACAGGAAGAGGTTGGAGAAGTGGAACATAGCTTAAGCAGTGAGTTGTTTGCTGTCACTGTTCAGCAGGTATTAAGAAATCCATTTGGGTTTCCTACTGACTGAAAAATGCCCTGTTTCCCAGTGTCATTGGGACACTTTCAGATTTTCTATCCGGCAGTTATTTCAGTGGAACAGCAGTTTCCCTCCTCCCATCTGTGCTCTGCCCTGAAACAAAGAGGAAACTCGTATCTGTTTGTTTTACGCAGCTTGACCCCAGCCTGCAATTTTTATGATTTGTGTGGCAGTGAAAGGCAAAGAAAGGGGAAAAAAGCAAGAGCACAGGGAAGACAAGGAGAAAGAAGCTTCGTTTTTCCCAAGCTGCCCTAGGACTGACCGCAACTCAGCTAGGGCTGATTTGTGGCCATCGAGTAAGCGAACACAAAAGCATCAGGGAAAAGGCACAAAAGGCTCTCTTTAGAGATTGACAGCTTGTTAAGGACCATTATTAATACAAGTTCAACTTAAATGACAGGGTCACCTATATGATGCTGTTTGGGCTCCCTGCCCTGGTCAGATAGCATTTTGCTACATTTTATTGAGCGGGTTTTTCCTGACAGGGACATAACCCTGAATTAAGCAAACTTTATTCTCAGTTACCTGATTTTATGGACTCTGAAGTGGCTTACCACTGAATGAAGGAACACCACACTCATCACTATCCTCCCTCATCTTTAGTAGAAAGAGGAATCTCTTAAAAAAGAATCTGCTTTTTGTTTGAACTTTAAAAGTCATATTTTATTAAGCAAATTAAATAAATGAGTGGCAAAGGACTAAATACTAGAAATATTACAGTGGTCTGTTAGTTGAAGGCCTTTTTGCAGACTTCTAATATAGCAGCTTTGTCGTAGGGATCCTGCAATCCAGAATGATGATTGGTGTTCTGAAGAACCTGACAAATGGGAGACCCATTCCTCATCTCTGAAATAGTAAGACCATGGTGTAAGAGAAGACAATTTACCAAGAGTAAGCTGAATAGTTTAATTTAATGTTTGCTGGTGTTAATTGATTTCTTACAAGATCCAAATCTAACTGCCCTTATTTCATTACCTCCTTTTTGTGACATACTTAATGAGACCATTCCTGAGAAGCTTCAATTAAATTAGACATCAATGTTTCAAAATATTATAAATGGTAGTTGATGAGCATCCTATGTATGGCAGAGAGAAAGTAAAAATGCATGTTTTTCAAACAGTATAATCTACTTTGTTATCAGATGCCTCTCTCCTGACAATTCCTGTTAAAGAGCAAGATATTAAGACCTTTTCTTTTTTCCTGCCAGGCATAACTGAAAAAGAATTACTTAAATGTGAATTCACCTTCATCATCTGGTATAGCCAGTCCATGATGCTCCCCTGTTTCCCAGCAGCATCCAGGGAATGAAAGTTAAGGGTAAGGTGATATAGTCCATGTCTGTCCCAATTTTCCTTTGCTAAGAGGAGGCTGTGCAAAGTCTATGGATTCTTCACATCACTGGCAGCAGAGTATGGTTTAACTTAAACTAGCCCGTTCTGAATCTCAGATTTTGAATAAAAGTAAACTCTTGTTCACAGAATTCACAGAATTCTGTGAAAGTAAACCCTTGTTTTGGAAACCCACTTTTTTGTCCTTTAGAAACCAACAGTAATTTGAACATGTAGTAAAAACCAGTGACGGAGCAAGGACAAAATATAAGTAAAAGGCTGAGCAGATCTAAATCAACATGAATCTATTGACTTCAGTGGAGCTACACCAGTGTGGGCAATCTGAGCTTATCATCACTGTTATCACTGAGTACATGGAAGTCTTTTTGGGAGAGGATTTATGTGCAAGAGCTTATTTTATTCTTTTTCCTGCCTAGCCCATACTTACTTTGGATTGTATTGTCATTGCCTCTGTAATAATCAACATTTTTCTGTTTCAGGTTCTGAAGTTAAGCATTGTGCAGCTTTAACAGTGGTCAGAGTCAGAGAAGAGGCCACCTACATGGTGTGACTCTTCCATGATATTTGCACATTAGAAGAAAATCTAAGAAACTAGGACAATTTGTTTTAAAAAAAAAAAAGGTTGTGTGAGTTTAAGGCTGCTCAAGGGCAACCTTAATTTATGTGCCAATAAGTTACACAAATATTTTCTCTACTATTCAATTAAGAACAAGTAGTTTCCTTGGCAACGGCCACATTACATGGAACTTACCCGAGCTCTGAGTTCCAGCAGAGTACTTTCCCTAAGAAAGGAACATACTCATCTATCATGTAAATGTCTAATTTGTACACGGTTTTGAGAGAGAGGGGAGAAAATGGAATTTCCGGCAAATTAACACAGCCCTTCTCTTTTACTAGAGTCATATCCATGCTCTTTTCTGTAGTTTTCTCCTGCTTTTCATTTATATCTCAATATAACTTGTCTATTAAAACTGTAAAAGAGTAGGATTGTGAGCTGGGTCTGTTTAAAACTGCAAAAGGGGGACAGGCTGCTGGTGAAGTGGATTTGGGAGGGTCTGATTTAGAAACAGGAAGATGGCACTCTTCTTCCATGCAGAGTTGCCACTGAAAGTATGCTCTCTGCTTCATTTATGATGATGGTGATTAGTCCTTTTGGGGCAAAAAATAAGAATCTTAGCCTGATTACCCACTAAACTGCTATTCTTTTTGAATTATCACCTTTCTCATGGATGCGTTACATGCTCCCATAGCCCTTGCCAGGCTCTTGGCTCTTTGCAGGTAGGATCCTTTGGAGGTGTGTGTGCAGCATGTACCTGGGAGTGAGCTGGGAATCTGTGTGGCTGTTGCTGTTCTAGGAGCTCTCTTACTCTCCTGAGGCATTCCCCAAAACAAACTGAGCAGCTGGAGTCGGAGCCAAGCCTGAACATCATCTCTGGGTGTGGAAATATGCAGCTCTGTAGCAAGGGGAGCAGCCTGGCCCACCTCCACCTTGGAATGCCTTGTTCCATTTCCACAAGGCCTCTTCTAGCTTCCCTAGGAAACTGCTGGCTGTGTGCTCCCATCTGCATAACCTTGCCATGGAAAATGGATTTGGCATTGTCAGATTTAATCCCCATGGGACTTTTGCTGCAAAACTGGAATGAAGTATGTACCACTGCTTTCATCTTCTGGCTTACGTTCCATCCATAACTTAATTTTAGGTTTTTAAGATGTTTTTCTGCAGCTTTTACCACCATTCCTGTGCCTGTTGACACTGTGGAGCTGGAAATAATTACTTAGAACTGTTTGCAGCTCTTTGCTTTTGGAGAAAGACTCTCACTAGACCCTCTTTGAACTTTAAGATTCTTTGAAACTACAGATACTCACTGTATGTGAAGATCTCTCACAGGAAGACAAGGATCATTTCCATTCCTTCTGTGTTAGTGGGAATATAGCTGTAGTGTACAGTGGGGGGAGAATGCTACACTCTATATGCCTATTCCACTTTCCTTCCTTCTGTCTATTTGTTCTAGTTCCATTACTACAAAAATAATCAGTTTTAAATCTATGTTTTATCTCTTGCACATCTAATCTCATGTAGGATTATTTAATAGATTTACTACGGCAGTACTTTTATTTTGAACTGCATTCTGCTCTGAAGGAACAGAAATTCTGAGCAGCTTTGCAAAATTCGTTTCTTGCAGTTAGCAATTAGATTATTTCCTGTTTGATAAGTCCCTAAGGTACCAAACCCCAGAAATAATATGTAATTACACTTCTCTGAGACAAAGTCAGTGTGATGTGGTTGTGATGACATGCATCTTTCTTCTTACTTGGTAAAACTTCTGGTGTTGGCTATTCAGAGGTTAACATTAAGGATTAAGGACTGTGTCATAATTTATTTCCTTTAAGTGCCTGAGCACTGTAAGTGATGTGACAGATAAACGTAGTCTCATCATGTAGTGGCCTTATCTAGATCTGCTCACTTCCCTTTCAGCATTTAATTGTACACAGCCTTCAGTTTGCCTGTCTCCCCCTTAATTACATTCTGTAACACACGAATTTCTGTAGCTTCTCTGGAGGCTGGGAAATGAAAAGTCACTGCAAAGTCACCTCATCTGTGAGCAGACAGTGTGGGGTGAGACAGGAAACACAGCCTGTTGCCCTGTGTGCAGACAAGGTCTGATTTTTCTTTTGTCCAGTGGGAGCTGACACATTTTTTTGCTAACTTTGGGGTATTTTTTCCTTGCCCTGCTAACTCTAGTGAGAAGCTGCTGCAAACTGTGATTTTGTTAGCTCAGGAGGTGTGTGAATCTTGCCCTCATTTTCTGGGGATGAGGTAAAGGCAGCCTAGGATCAGTATGATGACTTGCAATTACCCTGTTTGCGTGAAAGTGTGTAAGTATCTTGATGTGGTTTTTATTTTTCTTTTCTTACCTCCTTCTCCCTTCTTTTTTCCCTCCTCTGCAGTATTGTAATCGTGCTAAGTTACCTTATCTATTTGTCAAGTAATTTGTCTGTGATGCTATGCCCAAAAGAAATCACTTCTAAGGCCAATGTTGAAATAGATATTAAATATTGTCTTGACTTCATCCAATTAAATTGTTTGACAGCATCACTGGGAAGTCATAAAAATCTGGTTTGTTTCTTCAGCTCCTAAACTCGTCATAAGCTTCCATGGAGCTCTGAGCAATTCAGCCATGTCATTGTCATAATGGACATATTTTTTAATCAAAATCACTGTGACATACTGTTAATTCTTCTTCCTTCAGGTGATATAATATTCTAGGCTACAACACTGAACATATTGAGCAATATCCTAGAAAATGCTTTCCATATCTCTTTCATACACTTCTATTTTTAAAAGGAAATTTAAGCTTGGGCAGGAAAATGATGTGACAGAAACCACCATTGTGTGTAATGAATTCACTAAAATGGCATATACACAAAATAAAAATCCCTTTGAACTTGTCCTTCAAAGAAACCATAATTTAAGCATTTGGGAGATGAACTGAAGCATTTTCTTAAATGCCAGGAGAACATCTAATAGGTCTCTTCATATATGAAGTGTAAGGTCTGCTCACCTCTGGTCAAATTGCATCCAGCTAGGCTAGCATCTCTATTGGTGTTTAGGGGCAGTGGGCAACAGATCAACACACAGCTGTGTAATAGCATTCAGGCATCTGGTGCTGGAGAGCTAAACTTCCATATGCAGTGGAAATAACCACTCTCCACTGATTTAATCTTCTTTTTTTTTTTCTTTCTTTCTTTTTTTTCTTTTTTTTCTTTTTTTAAACCATGGTGTATGAAGCCTCTTCTACTAAAAGTTTGGAGCTGGGAACTGGGAAATATGTGAAGGATCAGGGAACATACAATAGCTCTGTAATAAGCTAGGGGTCACCTATATAAAAACTGATTTTTTAAAAGATGACCTTCCAGCTCTTATCCTGAACTCTTTGCTGCCAACTGGACTCTCCCTTATTTTGGAGCATTTCAACAGACATGTGTGCCACAGGCACAAAAGCAGTCTTTACCATTAATAATTTCCTCTTAGACTTTGCTTTCTGAGGAAGGGAAGTTGCACGTAATTACTTATTTTTGCTGAAAGAGTTAAATAGGTGGCTTAACATTCTTGTTGTGCATTATTCAGCTGCCTAATACACAACATCTCTCTATTTTCAAGACAGATTGCTGTGCCAATTCTTTTTGATGCAGTCTTTATGAGTACAGAAAGCCCATACAGCAACACTCAACTTGTAAATGGAAACTTTTTGGAACAAGTTCTGTAAGCCTGACAATGACTGCATTGATCACAATACTGAGACAGGAGTCTAGTCTTTTACATTCACAGGAATGATGGGGAAGTGATGTGTAGGTAAGTTACATGCAGAAATATAGAGACAAGTTTTTCACTTGCTTCTCTCCAGGAGCAGATCACAGCTATTTCCTTCACACAAATGCCATGGGAAATGCATCTCCCAGTTACACACTACTGCATGTTTTGTTGCAGTGGCACTGAGGTAACAGATCTGAGAATGGTACAATGTGCTTTGTTCAGCCATCTGCCAAATCTAATGATAGGGGATCTTTTAAGCTGGATTTGGCCTGCATCATATGATTAAATGGGGGAAATGCCCCTATTATATGTTAGATGTGCTTTTGGGTAAAGATCAGATTTATGTGGTTGCATGAATTCAGGATGTATTACCTTTCTTACTCCATCAAAGTCAATAACTATTTAGTGTCCCTTAAATTTTGATGGCTATCTTTCATTTTGATGGCAAGAAGCGAAATTTCTGCACACCTTACTAACCTTTAATTAATGTTCTTTATCTTTTGACTACTTCTGATTTATATCATTTTGAATCAGCCTCTTTTGGTTTCATAAGAAAGAGTATTTACTTCAGAAAACAACAGACTGCATGAAGATCTATGCCTGTGCTAGCCACCTGGAACTGGTAGAAACAGGTTTCTGACTGGAATTTCCTCTTGCAATAGGCAAGTCAATACATTTAATCTGGATGCTGTTGCTCCAGAGGCTTGTGGAGGCAAAGATACAAAATTAGCAATTTCTTCCACTTTTGCGTGACAGCTCAGAACCTCTCCTGGGCAGAAAACCATTCCTATTTTAGCAATACTGGAAGAAAAGTGTGGTGAAGGAAGACCTCAGACACTAGGAAGAACATAACTGCATTGCGTTATTATGATGATAGAATCTGAAATCCTCAGCTGAGGTCATATCCCTGTTTTGGTAGGTGTTGTAGAAACACTGAATAAGAGATACAGCCTTCAGGGTTCCCTCTTTGACCAGGGGAGAAATGCATACTAAAGAAATGTGGATTCAAATCCAGATTCAGTTTCATGCCAGATGCATGGCATAGACAGAGCTGGAAAAGATGAAAGCTTTTGTTTGAGTCAAATGGAAGTCTCTGACAAAGTGAGAAGCATATCTTGGATATCCATATGTCCATATGTCCAGTCTGCTGTGTGGCCAAGAAGTTATTCCTGGTGCCGTGGTGATGTCAGCACTGCCATGGGAGAGCTGGCTGTCGGGAGAACTGCAGCACTACTTGTGCCAAATGAAACGAGTTGCACTGCAAGCTCTTTTGGCAGCTCCATTTTGTTACTTGAGGGAGGGGCTGGGGTATATTTTGACCAGGGGAAGACAATCTGATGAGCACTGGTCATCGGGTTCATGACGAACTTTGCTTGTGCAATACAAGAGTGGAATCGGTATGACATGACTTCAGTGTCATTGAAACTCTGCCATGCAGTGTTGCTTGTTTTAGGTTACACTGCTGGTGCAATTGGGTCTTTCACCATGTTTTGGGGGCTCGGTGTCTGAGCTCAGAGCTATCACTGCTGTTTGAGCTGTCACTGCTGCTGCTAGCAAGCTTCTTCTCTCCATCTTGTCCAGAGCTGCACAAAGAAGCTCCAGACTAGATGGATTAGATATAATGGTTTTTTTATGTTATTAAGGGTGGTGAAAATGGTGATCTTGCATGGTATTTTCCTTTTTTATGTGGCAGTTTTAGCATAAAGTTTTCCTCAGACGTTTTGGGCATAAGGGCTTTGCTGCAGGGTTTATCACTGTCCTCACAAGCATAAAATATGGGTTCCTCTGGAGGAAGGACATAATAGCACTGGGTGCTATTGGTATTTCTCAGGCCAATGACAAATCGGCAATATCACCAGTAACACTTGAGGAGGAAGTGGTTACCTGCAGCCAAGGGATATTAGGTGGGGACAGGTTGGTGCTGAGCTGGTGCTGTGCAAAGTTTCATCTCTGCTTTGCTGGGAAGCTCCTGGTGGGAGAGGCAGCCAAGCAAACAGAGCGTGTGGGCAGGGGCAGAGGCTGGTGAGATACCTTTGGGTGAGCCAGTTAAAGCCTGGAAGCAGTGCAGTTACCACTGAAGGCTGCTGTCACTAACAAATCCCATGGACAGACAGCACAATGCTGCATCGATGCTACAATAGCATTTCCAGGCTTGAGCTGACATGCCATACAGAGGTTTTTCAACCCTTGCCTCCCAGCCCCTTGAGCTCCCAGAAATCTCTGCAGAATTCTCTGTGGGACATAGCAGGGTTTTTCTGGGAGTCCCACGTCTGGTATCATGCAGCTGCAGGATAGGCAGCTATTATGTGGATTCAACAAGCATGGGTGTTACTCTGTGCTATTTAGATGAAGGAAATAACCCACATTCTCTTAAAATTAAATATGGGAAGTGAGACTTGTGAAGCAAAACAAAATAATTTTACAGTGCCTTGACAGATTTTGCATGTCTTAATAATGACAGGCTGAGCATCTGTGTGCACAATCCGGACAGGCTGAATCACAATGATAATTTTTTCACTTGGTAGGTGAGAGAAACACAAACAATTTTAAAGAAAAACAAGTATCAGTGTACTCCCTTGCAATATGATTTTTCCACTGACAAAAATGTTCTTTTATCTTCACATCTCCCCCTAATTTTGCATTTATATTAATGCAGTCTGGGTGATCTGCAAAAATCATCCTGTGCTGGTGGCATGGGAAGGATGGTGTGTCCCCTGGGAATGTGCCTTGGGAGCGGTGTGATGGAGAAGGCAAAGCACTCTGGGGTGCCCCAGCACTCAGGGAGTGGGAAGGAAAGGGGACCAGCAAAACTGATGACACAGGCACTGTTAGGGGGCCTTGCCCACACACACACAAAAAGAGGTTATACTAGGCTGGTTACAGGGAGACAAGGATATGCCAGCCAAGACTCCTGGCAAGGATGAAATATGGTGAGCTGTCATGATTAATAATGGAGTTTAATCCGACACTGTGAGGCATAAAATATATTCAGAGCCCACCATGTTACTCACACGTTGGAAACTCCTGGCGGAAATGTCTGCAGAATTGCCAGATAGCAGAGAATTGGGAGAAGCACAAATATATCTGCACCCTGCTGCCTGCAATGCAGGGCTTGAAGGCTGTGCTGATTTTGGACCCAGATTTTTGCATCTCCCAAGCATGTTGCCTGCAGGTACAAGGTGACAGACTCCTGTGCTTAGTAGCTCTCTGCACTGCTGCCTGCCATCATGGGTCCTGTTGCAGCAGGAAACCTTCAGAGTTGGAGGGGCTGAGGTTCACACACAGCTGATGCCCACTATGATATGAACTCTGTAAAACCCTTTTCCTTTTTTTAGCTATTTTCTCTTGACCTGGGACATTTTAGAACCTTGCAATATGTTTGACCCCAGAGCTTTTCTTCCAGCAAGTGGCTTAGTCTTAAACCCGCAAAAGCCACAAAGTAAGAAAGAACCTCAACCAACTGATTGAGTTGAAGTACTTGAGGTTTAGATTAGTGAATCAGAAATTTTTTTTTGCACCCAAAAGATATCAATTTTGCTGCCTTTTGCTTTCATGTAAAAAAAATGACCCTGTACTACACACAGGCAAGACCCAGAAGAAAGGAGAATGGCTGCAAAACTTTGTTGTGTACTCAGATGCTGAAAGACTGGAGAATTTCTGTTAAATCTCTCTGAAACCAGGTTTTACCAACACATTTCCAATTATCTGGCAGCAAAATATTTTCCTGTTGGTCTTACACTCCAAGGTGTATGCTTAATCACATATGACCCAGAATAACTAAACACATTTACTGTTCCATTTACCCATTCCCATCTTTATTGCTAATTGAATACTTTCTATTCTCATTCTCCAAATAGACAGTTTGTGTTTGGGCCCATTACAGGTATCGTAATCCCACCCTTCTGAAATGAGTGCATATGAGCTCAGATAGTCTCTGAATTGAGGTTTTCTGACCACAGATGTATACTAATTCTGGCAGTAAATGGTTTATCAGAATTTTTTGCTACTGCAAATTTTTAACCTAATTTACTTAATTTAAAAATGTACTTAATTTAAATAAATTAATTTACTTGATTTTAATTATTTTACTTAATTTTGTGATGTGTAGCCCATTAGAATTTGAGTTGTGATGAACTTCTCTAAAAGCACTTAGGTGTTAAAGTAATCTTTGATGTCAGATGGAGAATTTTGGCAGTAGGTTGTACCGTATTTCATTTGTAATGAGGTTTATAAAGTAAACTTCTCTCAGAAAAATTCTCATTATGGCTTATAGCTACATCCATACTGCATGAAATAGTATACAAAAGTGGAGAATCTGATGGGAAAAGAAAAGTTTTTTTGAAAAATCTCACCAATGAGTTGTCTATACCTAGCTATAAACCTGTACAGCTGATGATTCTGGTGGGGAGTTTTTGTTTGGTTGGGGTTTTTTGGGCTTGTTTGTTTGTTGAAAAATGTAACCATTAGTTATTACATAAAAATTTAATACTTTATACACCTTGTGATTCATGATAAGTCACAAGAAAAATCAGAATCCTTTGGCATTGGAATAGTTGAGCCCTTAAGCCCACAGTACAGTGACTTTTCCTTACCCCAGAGATTAACAGTAGAACAGGCTTTTGTCTCCTCTGAAGTGCTTACATATATTTGTGATACTTTGACTATGGAAAATTGGAAAATAGACCTTTCTTAATCTGCATTCCTGTGAAAGGCATGTGTGTTTATGCTGAAGTCTCTTAGGAGGGAAAGTTACTTTCCATGCACAATCACGTTTTCAATGTAGATATATCCAAATATTTTTATTTTTAATCATGATCAGATATTCAAGGCTACCTTAGAGAAAGAATATTATAAATAATTCCAGTTCAGGGCAAGAAGGGTACAAACCAAGGTCTGAACTCAAAGAATTTGGAGGTTCATTTAATTCCTAAATTGTTAATTTAATTTAAAATTGTTTCTACTAATTTTAGACAACCTGAAACTAAATTCCAACCCAGAGGACCTTTTTACAAAGAGAAGATAAAAGTTTACAGTGAAAATTCTGGACAAGCATCTCTAAGATCCACTCACAGAGAAAGAACCATCCAAGTGGGACATGGGAAAGCAGGAGAATACAATTCTGAGCCATACTTCTAGGATTTTCTCCATCTCAGATTTTTGTATCAGGGGTAATTCCTTGGAGTGTTGCAAAAATTGGTTACTGATGGTGAAATTCATATGACTGCATAGAGGGGTTACATGCTTGTGACCCACTGACCACAATAGAAATTAGACATTTAAATCCTTGAAGTGCTTCTGAGAAACTGATACTGAAATGTGAGCAAAGGTTACAAGATCAAATCCTTTACAAGTACTGAGCAGGCACAGTTCTGATGCCCACCAGTAGCAATCTCATGAGTAAAATCCTGATTATTGTCTCCCACATCAGCAGTCCCCCCTCCATCGCAACAAAGATCCTGCCCCATCCTAATGAAGACCAATCTGTGCTCTCTGCACCTTCTGCATGAGTCTGATGCCCCATTTCCCATTATGAGTTTTTTGGCCAGAAAGAGTAAGTATGAAATTCAGAGAGGCTTATCAAACTCTGTGGGTGGCTCCAAGGACTGAAACCTAAATCGCCGCCACACAGACAGGTTGAGAAAGGGAGCACTTCTCTGTAACCTTTTGAACTTTCTGAGAAAGTCAAGTATTGCCTCACAGCCTAATGTTTCTGGTTTTCCCCTTGGTAGCTGTTTATATTCTTCTCTATGGAAAAAGCAAGATGTTTCAATCTGGAGGACTTTTTATATGTGCTTCTGTGTTGCCCCAGTGCACAAATAAACTGTGTAGGTGCTTTGTGATCAGAATAATCTCACATGATCAGTCATACATTGTTCTCTTGTCAACAGCAGCCATCTAGGACTGGCCTTGTGTCCTGGACTGAATCCAGAATAAACAAGCACCCTGATGGAAATGCTCCATAAACACCCAGAATCTGGAGACATTCTTAACTTGCAGGATGCCAAGTTTTTTCTGGGAAGAAAAAAACCCCAAACTATTATATCTGACATAGGGCCTTTTTTTTTTTTTCCTGGACTATTTAGATGAGGAAAATTTCAAGCAGTTGAATTTATAAAGAAAGTTTGGGAGTTGTGCACAAGTGTCTAAAAACTATTTTTAAAAAAACCCCTGCCATTCTTTTCTGTGTACTGGATAAGATATACATAGGGCCAAATCGGTAGTGGCATAAATGAGAAAATATACTGGAGCTAATGAAGCTGCTACTCACTCTCATCCTTAGACATTACAATACCTTCACACTACTCATAGCACTGGAGAAATTCATGACAATAGCAGTACACCCTCTTCTTCACAGTTCTTGGGAGGCACATTAAGTCCTTGTCCTGTGCAGATGGATCACAATATTCCTCTTCCCATCAGTCACATCAATGGGAGATAAAGACGAAACTGTTCAGCTGGTGGTTGTACTCCAGGAAACTGATTTTGCATATGAAATTCATATGCAGTTTCAATTAAAAAAATTAGCATTAATACAATTGTGGGACTCCTGCCTTGCAAGTGAGGGTCTGAAGGGATTTTAAAGATTGCTGCTTTTTGGGGGTTTTTTAGTGATTCTCAGGCTCCTAGCGGAGATGCTGAAGATCCTTCCCAGTATGTTACTATTTCTTTTAGTCTCCCAGCCAGGGTTTCTAGGGCTGACTCAGGATCTCTGCAGGGCATTCTTGTTAAACTGAACAGCAACACCAGAGCTGCATAGTGCACCATTGATGAACATATTATAATCTGCACCGGAACCTGTAAGTTAATGATCCCCTGGAAAATAATGAATACATTATTAAAAAGATTTTAAATACAGGGGCAAGTTGAAGCTGTAAAAACACCTGCATCCTTTGGTGCTGACCTAATGAAGGCTCGTCTTGACATTACAGGAATTAATTTTTAGCCCTTTTTTTTTTTTTTTTCCTGTAATAGTGCACATGGCATTTCTTATAATGTTTGTACTTCTACCAATGCTTTGCTCCAGATACTGCCAGCATTTAACAGTGTGGGTTCATATCTGACAAAGGGATCTCTAACTACTCTTCAGTATTATCCCATTTACGGAAATTGCTGCTCCTCCATAAAATCAGTAGCAAGAATACTTCCTCTGAGAAAAACATTTCCATTCTCAAACTGCCCAAGGGAGGAATTAAATCAAAAAGTATATACATCACAACAGGATGTGCTCCAGTGTGTTACTGCTATTTCAGTATGCAGACCTTTATCTCCATTCCTGCCTTTCACTCCTCACTGTTCATTATCTTCCCCTTTCCAATGAAGCTTCAAGGCATTTCCACACTCTCTCTGCAGCTGGGAAAGAAGAAATGCTGGCAGAGAATTAGATTAGTATGTGTAAGGGGGAATTCTCCTACTTTGGGTTATGCTCTCGGCAAGCTGTGTCACAACATCTGTATGTTATTATACTGCAAAGTCAGTCATTCTACCCCTAAGAAAACCTCCCAGCTGCCCTGAAAATCTGCTGGTTTTTTATTAAAAAGTAATTGTTGAAGCATTTGCATATGTTACAAAGAGGCCAGGGGAGGACCAGCAGAAACAACCAACAGATACGAAGGGAAACAAACAAGAGTATTCCACCCTTCCTTTGTTTCCTTCTTGCTGAATTCTGTCTGTAGATGTAAAAGGAGCAGCCAAGACTGTTCTGATTGTGTCAGATTCTGGTCTGACAAAACAGTGTGGGTCGAGGCAGTTGTGGTGCCACACAAGTGATAGCAATTTCTATGCAATGTGGACAATTGCAGGTGTGAGCCATTTTGTCTTCTCCCTTTCCTCTGCCCACAAATACATACCTGGATCAGGTACAGCTACAAAGGCAAAAACATTTCTCAGAGGAAGGGTTTAAAGATGGGAGTGTATAATTGCCTGATTTTAGATGACTGTGGTACTGCCAACATTTTCTTTTCGTGGAATATTTTTTTTTTTTCAGTCTTGAGTTTGGAGGTGGGTAGGGGAAAATGCTTTATAAGGTCCCAGGCTGAGTTTCCCTTGGTGCTTGCAGTAAGGGCTGGCAAGTGCATCATGCCCCGTGGTCTGGCAGGGATCTGCACAGTGCCAGGTGTCAGCCTGGAGGCTGATGGCACATCCCTGCAGCATCCCATGACACAGAGTGGGCAACTCAGCCACTCCTGCTCCCATACAGGCAATCCATGGCAAGGGCATATCTGGCATGAGTGGCAGGCAGATTAGATGCAATAACAACCCAAAGCATTATATGTTAGAACTGGCTCCAAATGTTTTTAGGCTAGAGTGTCGTCGTTGTAAATAGGCAGGGTTGGAGATTGCTGCTTTATGGGCAGGTTTGGCTGGGCCTGAAATGCTGTGTTTATAAATTGGAGGCAAATCAGAGGAAAGAAACACAGAATTCAGAAGCAAGGAAATTAGAAGTAATGATGCATAACAACCATAGAACATTTAGGTTGGGAAAGGCCCCTAAGATTATCAAGGCCAACTTTGAACCTAGCAATGCCAAGTCCACCACTAAACCGTGTCCTCAAGTGCCTCACCTACACTGAATTAAATACCTCCAGGGATGGAGGCTCAACCTGTTACTGGAACCTGGTCCTCATCCTTGGAAACCTGATCCAGTGCTTGACAACTCTTTTGGTGAAGAAATTTTCTACTAGTAGCCAATCTAAACCTCTACTCTTGCAACTTAAGGCCATTTTCTCTTTCAGATATGAGAGATCAAGAGTAGATGGTAGAGGCACATCCATTTTCTGGGATAAAGAGGGTAAGAGGAATGAGTTCTGTGGGTTTCAAGCAGATTTTGAAAGCAAGAAAGAGTGGTGTGTTGGAAGGATAATTCTGTTCAGGAACTGAAAGGCTAGACACAAAAATTAAAGCATTCAAACCAGAAGTTAATCCAAGTCCAGAGATATCTCTTACATCTCTGGATTCCCTGGGGAAACCCTCTTTGCTCAAATCATTTAAGATGAAACCAGCATGGCCACTGGGGACACATATGTGGCAAGGGTGCCATTGAGAAAGCAGGAATATCAGGGGTGACCAGCCAGCACCTGTGCTTAAGAAGCTGCTAAAAGTTCAAGCAGGACTGCCCTGCCACTTCACACGATCAGCCGCAGGGAAGCCTGGCTATCCCAGTTGGTCTGCATTAACCCCAGGAGCAAGGGAACCAAAGCCATCAGTGCTGATCAGACCAGCCTGACTGGGCTCATCCCAGGCCATCTGGTTTCTGTGGAAAACTCCCAGGTGTCCGTCACCCCAAGCTCCCTGAGCAAAGTCCTGGACATCCTTATGTTCTAACCACTCAAAGTTTTGGCATGTGGATTGTAGGAGGAAAAACATTGTCCGTCCTGCAAAGGGTGGTCTTTTACGTCTCTCATGGTTCTGTTTCCTCTGTATGAAAACAGTGATGAACCCAGTAATAAGTCAAGAGTGAGTGAGAGGGTGAAATGAAAATAGTATCTTTGCCTTGAGCCTTGTCCCTTTTGTAAAAGAGTATTCATGCTAAAGGCTTATTAGATGCCAGATGTACCCAAGACTCTGATGTATGTTTATTTATAGTGACATAACATTAAGACAGCAGTGAACTGAATCAATGGGAAAATTTAAATATTATCTGAAAAGGAAGAAAAATGACAGTGCAGTGATGTTGAGAATTGACATGCATGCAAACACATACAGATTTAGAGGTGGTGTTTTTACTTCCATCAGATCACCTTTTTGTTTTGCTTAGGGACTTTAACCCAGCAAACTTCCTATATGCTTTCCAGCACTTATAATCAAAATTGTTAACAATATTATGTAACTGTAGTTCTTTTAATTAAAGTCCTCATCCCAAAAACTGATCCTTCAACAAAATTTATGGTCCAATATACAGGTTCTGTGAAAACAGAGAGACAAAGTCCATGTTCTGACTTCTCGGGAGCTGCAATTGCCTGGTGGACTGCAGCTGCTCACTTATCCCCCAGCTCTTTCAACTTTCCCAGCCTCCCACACAGACCACCCTAATTGTCCCAGCCTTTTTCTGCTCTTTCTGCTGGATCCTTCCCCTACACATCCTTGAGATGTCATCCTGACATGATTCACACAGCTCATACACAAACTGGAGATGAAAGAAGGTTCCTGGAGACAAAGATAAGGAAAATCAAGGCTTCAAGATATGCTTTTGGTTTTGCTGTCTTGCTGTTTGGCTTGCTTTTGCATTGACTGACAAATACATCTGTAAAGCATCAATCTCTAAAATTTAATTATATATTTTATATAAGCTGATAGAAATATATAGAGATATAAAATAGAGATAACAATCTCTAACATTCCAGTCTCAGAGCCCTTTCTACCTATCAGCATAACCCTATTTGTAGAAGTCATCCAGCAGAATGATATTACCTTAAATCTCTGTGTACATATACAATTCTTCAGAGTGTGAGGACAGAGTGGCAGCTGTCAAATTCTGAGGGTTCATCCAATTTTATATCAGCTGAGCGGTTAGCACAGAGCATCTTGCCTTCCTGGTGAAACTGAGAGTATCACCTGCTTAGCTGAGAGACCCAGCAGACCAGACCGTGCAGTCTTGAAAGAGGAGTTTTGAACATTATAGCAGAGCAAGAGCTGGGTTGTTGAGAACTGGACCATACTGAGTGTCACCAAATACACACATGACCACATGCTGCCCTGTCTCCTAATGAGAAGGAGGTATAGAAGCCCCCCAGGGCAGATGGAAAAAAAAATCAGTCCTGGAAGTCCTCTAATCTTAACAGAGGCTGGTCAGGTCTGAGATGTGAGCAGACAAAGCCCTTCTGTAAAGTATTTTTTATCAGAATATTTCACATTCTTGCTCGTGTTTAAAGATCCACCTCTTTCCTGAATCTTGGTAACTGTAAAACATTTGTATTGGAAAATTATCCCTCTCCTAAAGTAAGCTCCCAGTATGCATAACTGCAGCAAGGGACCCAGGATTGGGCCTTAAAAATAGGATCTCCTGGGATCTGACAACCCATTGAGCTCTCGGCTGCCTGGTGGGCAGTTTTTCATGTCACTTCACTTCACTTCACTTCACTGTGCACAATTAATGTTAACCTAATTCACCACTATTTAGCAGAAGTTAATTAACTTTAACAAAATATATTGTGAGATCTCAAGATTTTTTCATTCAGTTCAAGATGAATTTGCTCATTTATTGATCTGGAGACTATCAGAGACTCATCTGTTTTATAATTTAACCAGACTACTAGACTATGTTCATTAGTGAAAAAATTATAGTTATCTATTTTTTTCTATTTTTGCAGGGGATGACAAAATAAATAAGCAAACAAATTCCACCCTTGAGATGTTCTCTCTGTTGCTTGTGCAGAGGAAAGGAGATCAGAGAAAGGGAGGAGAAGCAAGATAAAGGGGGGAAGATTGTGGAGAGGAAGAACATTTAGCTCTAATTTGTAGGACTTACAGAATGACCTTATGTCAAAATTTCAAATGTAAGGCCAAATTTTTTTCTAGTGCTGCTTCATCAGCCCCTCTGAAGTGCTGCCAGAAAGGGCTTTACCCTAGTGTTATACAGCAGGAAAGTGGGAAGCTTGTTCTTCTATAGAGAAATATGGGAAAGTAAAGGCTTACCCAGGAGCCATAAATCCAGTTTTCATAATGGATAAAAGATAAAATGCCACATGAGCAGCCCTGCCCTGCCTGTGTGTGTAGACCCATGGCTGCTCCCCTGCAGCCTGAGAACCACTGGCTTGACAAACCGTACGTGTATGAGCGAGCCCTCATCACAGCTGGGCCAGACACGGCTTTGCTGGCAGCTGGCAGTGCCCACAGCACACAGAGGAGCTGGTTCTTCTCACAGGCCTTTCCCTCCCACAGTCCAGCCTCATCCTCTGCCTCTCCAGCCAGCTTGCTGAAAGGTCAGAGCAGATCCCAGCAAGGACGTTCCCTCCATCTGTGCCTCTTCGGTGTGGGTGGGATGCACTGACAACTGACAGCTGAGAAACACATTCAGCAACAACCTTTGCTGCAAACAGGCACTTGGTTTGCCATGGTGCTCTGTCTGTTCTTTTAAAAGCCTTGATTTTAATGCTGTGTGTTAAGAAGCAGTGGCAAACCGTAGAACCTGACAAGTGGTAGACATGCTGGAAAAAATGGCACCACATTTTGTAGAAATGTTCAAAATTCAAAAAATCTTTAGCCAGTACTGCTGAAAAAAAAATAAAATCCATATTCCTAAAGGAATATAGAGCAACTTAGAGAATGATTTCTGTTTTACTGGATTTGGAATGAATTAAAAAAAACCCACCAAACCTGTACAAAGACACAGCTCTTTCTTGGCTTTAAAGAGCAAAGGCATCCCCTCTCTGTTGGATTTTGTAGGACTTTACTGAAAAGTTGCTAAGATAATAGTAGCAGTGAATTACTGTAAAGTCAAAATTATGTTGTTCACATGCCTGCCTCAGGCCCTGTGGTTTGCTTCACTTGTTCCAGCTTCTGAATAAAGACTGCTACTTGCAAAAAGTGCTATTATTAACCACAATTCTCCCTGGTGCAATGACTTCTGCAATAAGAAGTGACCCCTTGGCATATGACCTGAACAAATGTACATAAGCTTTATCTATAAACTTCCAGAGTCCTTTTTTATTAAGTTTTCATTAAACTAGATAACAACAAAAGAAACCATCACCAGTGGAATAAGCAAACTCTTCATCTAGTGCCAACAGAATTATTGCCAGGTCTTTTTATTGAAAAAAGAATGAGATTCTTTGTTGAAATACAAACAAGGTTGTTTCTTAGATGTAGGCTGGCAAGTGGCAAATTAAAGAGTTCAAACCAAACCCCATTTGTCTAATAACAAACCTCAGAAGGATTCTGCCTCTTCTTTTGCCTTCCATTTCAGCTTTGTTATAATTGTCTCCCTAATACTCCAATTTAGATTTAATGGCTTTTTCAAATAATGTAGAATAAACAGAGCAGTAGAAGCTGTTGGGGTTTTTTTTTTGTTTGTTTGGTTGTTGTTGTTTTTTGTTTTTTGTACTGCCAGAACAATCACATACCCTTTGTATTATAAAATGCCATCTTCATGTTTTAGGGCTATACTGTGACAGTAATGATTAGTCACACACTAAAAATTGTAAGAGTTCAGTTTCTGAACTAGTGTGGGGAATATCCAGTTAGCTACTGACAAGGTCCACTACAGATTCAGCTGCCAGAATTCAATAAAGTAACATTGTTTGAGAATAAACATGGTGTATCTGTAATACTTCCACATATCTCTCGATATATATATCTGTTTTATATACAAGCATGATGATTAAAATGTGTAAGAGCACTTAATGCATAAAAATATACCAAAGCTTGCAGATGAAGCTTATTGTTTCAGCCTTCCAGAGCTGAGAACTGCAGATGTGGTCCTGAATGTAGAATTTAAGATCACGATATGAAGTGTTTTCAAAGAGACATTGACTTTGAAAAGCTAGGAAAGCTGGATTAATCTCACAGGTAGTGAAATACTGTGGGAATAGTGATGTGAGTCATGGTCCTGCCTTAAAACTGTAACTTCTGCAGGCTTGTAAATGAGATTGGATCTTCACTGACATTTTCTTCAGATCCTTCTCCCCTCTGGATCATTACAGGAGTGCAAAGACCCTTGGTACTAGAGGACAAAGGTTTCCCATGTAAAGGCATGCAAAACTAGATGAAAAATCCAATGACGTCCATGTTTAAAAAAAAAAAAAAAGTAGCTATTATTAATATTAATAGCTATTTTCCTATGCAATGCAGCTTTGCAGTCCAGCAAACAGGGTCATTTGAAAACCAGCAAATTTATTGTGTCACATGCTGTTTCTTGCTAGGTTACCAGCACTCTTTAGATGAGGGGAGCATTGGAGGGTTATTTCAGCTTTACACATGTAGAAAAAGAGAACACAATTAAAGCTGCTACAATAAATGCTTCGGAGCCAGGATGCTTCCCTTCAACTGTTACTCAATGAATGGCATTATTCAATATGTGTAATCCTTCAGAGATTAAGAATAATTAGCTAATAAGATATGCCTTAGTGCATCTGTAACATCTGCAGTTTCCTGGTCACAGAAATGCATTTATCACAGCGAGCACAGGGAGGAAACAGGCAACCATTCCCCAGCTGAAAACCTTATGAAAGCAGGAACCTCTCAGAGCAGACTGGGCAGGGACGGAAATAGCTCTGAACGCTGGTTGCCCCCTTGCACAGAAAAAGCAGAGCTTATTTAAAAAAAAAAAAAACAAACAAAAAAAAAAAAAAAAACAAAAAAAAAACCACAAAAACAAACTCAGAAACCTGGGACTTTAAAGGAAAAAGAAAAACAAAACACAAAACCCCAAATCCAGCAAAACCACATACTTGTGGCTCTTCAAAGGTGCAGGCTCAAAAGAAGCCGCCTCCAAAGCAGACGAGTCTGCTGGGCTCTTTGCTGCTCTCAGCATCCGTGTAAGTAACTCTCTCCACAATTATCAGCTGAGTCTATTTCACCACAACGGGTTTAATTGTGCATTGACGCTGAGAGGGAGGGAGGGAGATGACAGGCAGCCTCGAGGAAGAGATTTATCCCGGCCTGTCAGGCAGTTTGATAAGGGATGTGGACTCTGCGATGTCTCACAATGGCTTTTTTATTTGTTTGCTTAATACTGGGCTGTTTCAGAAACGCACACAGCTGAGCTGACAGGAGATGCAAACAGAGCACACTCGTTTGGGAATTACGGGGGTGGTGGTACACAGGAAAATAGCCTCAGTCTTCTTCACAGGAAAGTCAGCTGATAAACTGATCTAAAGACAACGTATCTTCCTTCCTGTAAAATGCAATAACAGGCAGATCTTGTGACCTCGATGACCTTCTGCCGAGTTTACTCCTAACCAGGGAGGGAATGGGGGAAGCTTTCCTTGGCAGACGCGGCGCACAGCTCCTATGTGAATCATGTGGCTGTGCTTAAAGCGGGAGCCAACAATACCAGCATAGTGGGCCACATATCTTTCAAAGCGAGCGAGTTCACAAAGAAGTCCCCTGCTCGCGGAGATAAGCCGCAGCAGCCCTTTCATTAAACATCCGCTGTGTACTTCCCGTCGGAGCTGCGGGCTGGCCCAGGGGACGGCCGGCTGACGAGAGCCAGCAGACACTCTCATGGCTTCTCGTTTGTCTATTTAGGACAGATTTTCCCCGCAGCACTCGGCGGACGGCAAAGAGAAACACACCATTTATGTCACCCTATTAAATACACACAGCTTTTGCAGCCCTGCATCGTGCTGCAGCCTTTCTCATCCCTCTCTTGGCTCTGCGCAACAGAGTAAACATCATAAAGAACATAAAAAGGAGTTTTCCTGAATTTTCCCTGACCTTCCCTGGCAACAGAAAGCTTTAGCGGCGTGAGGGTTTTTTTTTTTTTTT